>CM023941.1:3298348-3309249 GCA_013407115.1 Glycine latifolia
AAAGGTTAATGTAAATTCACATGTTTTGAACTAATGTGTATTTAAATAGTTATAACTTTCATCTTCTTAAAATATATCGAAAGGGTAATTTGTTAAAATATTTCTTTTAAAACCTGCAAGCCCAATATAAATAGAAGTTTTTTTTCCTCGTAGATTTTTAAAAAATTCATGATTATATAAGTCAAGGATTGTTTGAAGAGTTACATAATATTTTAGAATTTATTATTCTCCATATTAATAATGTGAGAGAACACTGTGATAATAAATCAAACATAAAAGTAAACAACAAGATGTAAAAAGAAAATTTTTAGATATAAATTCTACAAACCAATAAATGTTGGTACAATTAATAAGGAATAAATTCATAAAAGAATATGTGAATTTGATTTTCATTGCTAATATGAGAACTTTATTAAGAAATAAACTATGAACCTGATAAACTTTCAGAATTCAACTCCTCAAAACTTTTCCGTCAACAAAGAAAAAAGATATAAATTTTAGAACAATATATCTTTATGACATGACAAACTCTTTCATTCAATCTAAAGATTTTGTTTTAGTGTTTGAACTATTTTCTCATTCCACAAAGTGTTGGAAAATTTGAAAAGAGATGATGTGAAAGATTTAACTATACAAACACGTTGAAAAAGTCATGTAAATATTATATATGCAATTAAACTAAAGTTTCAAACAAAATAAATTTTTCAACCAACTAAAAAAAATCTTTTTCCATTATCTCAAATCACTATATTTCAATCTATTTTTTCTAAATTAAATTTCAATAATTTTTAAAGAAATTATCAATGGTTAAAAAAATTATATGACATTATAAATTATTTATCATAAATCTAAAATATAATTTATATTTTTAAAAATAATTATATTTATTATAAATTTTAATATAAAAAATAAATATTTATTTGTACATTACACAGACTAAATAGTACTAATTTTAACTGTGTGTGAACACAGTAAAAAAATCAGTATTCCAAAATTGTAATTTTCTTTCATTTCCCCTTACTCAACCACATAACTTCTTATCGTTATAATTACTAAAGGCAAAACCATGAAAGGGAAACCTGAAAATAATAATTAATAAAAAAAAGGAAGATAGATAGATGAAGGTATCAAATCAAGTATCACTTTTGTTTATGTCATGAGCCTTATAGAATAACACTCTTAAGATATTAATTAAAGAATTAAAAGAAACAAATATTATTATAGACATCATAAAAGAACGTAAAAAAATTTATAAATAATATAGTTTTGTGTATTTTAATAAAAAAATATTTCTCATTTTAGTTCCTTAATTAATATCCTAATAACATTAATTAACATTTGTCATAAAAGATTATGAATTTTGTTGCTTCTAGACGTCGTAATTCTCAATTGTATTAGCAGCAATATTCTGCAAGTAAATTAAAAGAAGATTTTTTTTTACTGGAATACACAAAATTACATTTCTTATAAATAAAAAATGTACGTTCTTCTATATTTTACATAATAAATATTTTTTATTTTTAATTTCTTAACAAGCACCCCAATAATACTAGTTAGCAAAACCTTAAGAATAACTATAGAAAAATGCACTTTGAAGGATGTGCATCGCATTATAATTTCCTTTTCTTAAAGATGGAGTGAGTGCTTCCTCTAAACTTATATATAAGCAAAATAATTAATTTCATACTCTTAAAAAAGTTAGTTTATTTAATTTTTCTATTCAAGTAAAAAATAATATTATTTTAAAAATATTTTTCATTAAAACTTATTATTATAAATAAAAAATAGTAATTGAAAATAAAATTAAAATTAAATAAATAATGTTTTAAGAATTATAACATTAAATAAGAAAAAATTAGTTGAATTTATTTATTTTTAAGCGTAATATACAATTTTTTTTTTACTTATATATGAGTCATAAAGAAATATATTGGAGTTTCAATTTCAAAAGGAACTTGTCCTCTTTGGTATAACAACTTATTGGTTTCAGATCACAAGGGACATTTTGTAACACTTTTATATATCAATGTTGAACCTTTTTCTTAGACATTTAAACATATGAAACCAATGGTTCCTTCAGTCTCAAAAATACATATAAAATAATTAATTTTTGCTAATTAAAAAATTAGTTAGTCACATTTAATTGTACTAATCTCAATTAAAAATAAATTTTTCCCTAACTTACCCCTCATTGTAACTTAATATCAAAAATAAAAAAAGAGTCATTAAAACTAAAAATTCAATTAAATGAAGAATATTTTAAAGATAATAACATTAAATAAAGTAAAATTAGTTATAATTTTCGTATATTTTAGATTAAAAAAAATGTAGTGTTACATTTAAACACATGACAGAACCAGCACATTCAAGACGATTGTTTGATTATGCCACAAGATAATAAAGGTTCAAGAGAGATTAAATATACAGCCGAAATATTGTAAGTTCAGAGATGATATAGAAGAAAGTGTAAGGTTTAAGAATTATCTCCAGAGGATAAATAGTAAAAAGGCAAGTTATGTTTTTCTTACAAAAGCACAAGAGTTATAATGAATCTTTTACGATGATTTTCTTACAACCGTGAATAACCTGTATTGTCTTCGTATTGCTCCATGAATTCATCATTGAACTTTTTGAAACTATCCATAATAGCGGGCATGTCTTCCTCAGCTGGTAAAATAGTAGTCCTCAAATGGAAGACCCTGTAAGCAAAAGTTTGACACAGAATCATTAGCAAGTAGTAAAAGAAAACCATCGCAATATGGCTTTCTACATCATATATGTTGTAGTTCTTGAAGGTATATATACTTCAGAAATATATTATCAAGTATACTTCGAAATATATTATCAAGTACTAAATCTCCATAGTTACCACATCATATATGGCCTAATTAAAGCACATTCTCATTGCATGACAAACATGGGAATAGGCATGTGGGATCACTCTAAAGAAAGGCAAAGAAAAAGGGATAATTTATAAACATAAGAAAATAAATGTATAAGTATGTACCCTTCTCTCTGTCCAAATCCTGAACCAGGAACAGTGGATATGCCAGTGGCTTCCAAAAGTTTGAGGCAGTAGAAAACATCTGGAACCTTTCCAGCCTGTTTAGCAGCCTCTAAAGCTCTTGGCGGCAAGCGTATTTGAGGGAATGAATACATGGCACCTGAACAAAACTTGAGGAATCACTAATTTTGTACTAGAAACGAGACAATCGAAGATTGAAATTGAAGCATGAGAACATATCAAATTGTTTTGTAATGCTATTGTTTATACCTTCAGTAAAATTACAAACCACATTTCTGCAACTGTTGAATCCATCAGTCATTAGCCTTGCTCTTCTTCTCAGTGATTCAAGTATTCCGGTGCTGCAAGTTATTGGTAATTGTCAATTCTACATAATGTCCCCTTTTTTCTTATGATTTTAGACATTTGGGAAGGTACGGGAGAAATGATGAATTTCTCATGCTCAAATAATCAAAGTTAACTTGACAAAATGACATTTATCAAATTAGTCTTAGCATGATTACCTCTCCCTAACAAATTTGTCATAAGAAATATCTCCAGGTTGAGGTGGATTGAGCATAACTCCCATCTGTAGAACAGGGTAAGAAATATGAATAATGAGGAAATGCCCAAGGAAAGAGAAAGTACTCACTAAAATAACACTTTGAAAAAGTATATTAAGTCTAAATTAAAATATATGAGAAACATTTAGATCCAACTCACAAATATTTGTGCTGGAACATTTGGACTAAGTGATATTGATGCAACCTTGTAGATCTCATCAACTGTCTGCAAAAGAAAATCAGGATAAAAGAAAAACGTCATCAGTGTAGCTATTGCAAAAATTGAAGAGGTGACAATTTGTATGAACACCTTATGTAGAGTCAGAAGGTCCTATATCCAGACAACAGGCAATGAGGGAAAAAAAAGTATTTTACAACAGAAAATTCAATTCACCATATTACATGTGGCACCCATGTACCTAACCCATTGGTTAATGTGTAATAATGTAAATTTTCGGAGCATTATAGTCATGGACATATATTCAGGAATATTGCTAGTACTCTTTGTTCATGTTCAACAGCTTTTCTACCCCTCTATTTTTTGATATGGCCTGTCAATGGTTTAAACTTTGAAGCACTAAACTGGAATTAGATGCAATAAATCTTGATAGATATAAAATCATTTATGTGCTTTCATCTAACAGGTTGGGATAATTCATTCATGACATAGTATGACCATAAGGCCCAGAGTTTGATCACTGCCAGTCTGCCACCCTCATTCTACTAAATAGAAGTTAAAGGGCTCTTGCGTGAGAGGGTATGTCAAAAATAAAACCATTAATGAGTTTTCGCCTCACATTTTTAAGCTTTTAGAATAGTTAATTCGTGACAAATTTGTCCTGAAATTTTAACATAATACAAACGTTGCAAGAAATACCAGTTTGAAACTCAAAAAGAAAATTCAGTAACACAAGATATGAAAAGGCAAACCTCTGGAGGAATGTTGGTCATTTCAAAATATCCACCTCGCTGTCCACATTCACCATAATAACCTTTTGATACAGAGTGAAAAGAAATAAGCTGGACTTCCTTGCTTATAGGTGGCCCCAAGTCCATCAAAACCTTCTCGTGTAGAAAAGTATATATTATTAGTTCACATTAACGACTGAGGCAAAATATCAGTTTAGCAGCAGCTGCAGCACAACAAGCATACCTTTCTAGAACTAATGAAGGGTCGTTCATCCTGATATATATTTGTCTGGTAAACCTCATCTCCAAGCAAGGCTAAATTTTCTTGATAACAGAATTGCAAAACCTCTCTTAGATTAGCTTCACTAAGGCATTGACCAGTAGGGTTTCCAGGATTTATGATCACCATTGCTTTAACCTACTCAAAATTAAATTTATGATTTTGTTGGTTCATTCAAATAAAGCATCACATGAATAGATAAGAAAAGGTTTTGACAAATACAAAGAACATATAAGAAGGATATTAAGTTTTGCAATTCAAATTTTAGCATAACAAAAATAATTCATCATTACATGATTTCTTCACTGGTAGAAAATACTTTTCAAGAAAGAGCCAAGATATTGTAAAATTTCACGTGGGAAGATTGTTCATCAATCAGCCGTATGCTCCTTTTATGTTGCACAAAGCAACCAACGAAGTCATTTCTAGTAGTTAACTTAGAAGAAATAGGAAGAGAAGTATCAACAACAAATACTTTCAATATGACAAGATTCACTCCCTTCACATTGATTCAGCATCTTCCAAACATTTTAAATGTTTGGTTTTGTGAGTTTGATGTAGAAACAGAGTGGAAACATAACATTGTAAAGACAAAACACATACAGTTATTCCTTTAAAGCGAGCCTGCTCAACCGATTGACGAAGTTCATTAACATCAAGACCCCAGTTTGCCGTCTCTTCAAGGTAGTATGGAACAAGGGTACCACCAAGCAGAGCAATTGTTGCTGAGTAGAGAGGGTATTGTGGGACTGGAACCAAAATCTGGCAATAAGAAGTGTGGCGCAATTCTTTCAATGACACCGAATATAGAAAACTGCAGTACTAATAAGAAAAAAAATAATATTACCCCATCGTCTTGACCTCTGATGATAGTATTTAATATCTGCATCACCCCCTTGCTGGCACCATCAGTGAGATATATGAGTTCTGGATCACTGTAAATGGAACAAGAAGCAATGAATCCATTTGCATAACAAATTGGAAACTTAAGAGTCCCTTTAAAGAAAGATTTTACAAGATAAATTAGACAACATAATGAAGCTGTATAGAGTATAATACGTTGGATAACCATCACGCCTGAGTATGAACTCAGCCACTTCCTTCCTCACTCCTGGAAGGCCGCGGGAGTCACTATAAGCGCCTGCATCACCATTAGTTGCAGTTCATTATTGAAGATTCTCATATCAAAGAAAAGTCTTAACTCCTGTGTCAGTTATAAGTAGAAGAATTGGTAAAACGCCCAATAGTACAATACTACAATAGTAATAGTAGCATGTAAATTTTAGATGGTAACAGCAAGAAAATTTTGCAAGCTAAGAAGAATGCTGCTAGGCCTAAAAACTTCACATGCTCTCATCACAAAACAATTAATATGGTTCAGATTTTGAAACATTCTTTTGCTTGTGCTGTTGTTTTATCAGATTAAGTCTTCAATTCCAGGTGTATTTACATGTGATAGATTGAAAGCGGAAGGCCACTAATATATAAAAACTTGCTGACGGTTAGATATAAAATCATTTGTGACTCTTCACCAAACAGTTTAAATTTTAGGGATAGTTGATTTATGACAAGGTAGCAGAACTCTATGACGGAGTTGTCAAGAGTTTGATCCCTGCCACACCATTTTATATACGAATGTGAATTTCAGCACAACGTAGAGTGGGCATGTGCATTTGCCCATGCTTCAATCCCAAAGTGCACGTGGGTGTGAGGGGGCGTGTTATATATAATATCATTTATGATCCTTCACCTAACATTTAAGCTTTTGAGACAGTTTATTTATAACATAAATTATTCCGTAATATTTTTTAAGTTCAACCATCTTTTTGGGGCAATTTCTTCTTTGGTCAACTAAAACTTTATCTAAGATCCTTATGCAAGAAAAACAAAAAGGATAATTAAATGGAAAATTCAGCAAACAGATATAAAAGTCACCTTAAAACTTTGACTTGTGTGCTCAGTAAATGGAAATTGTCTAAATGTTTCAGAAAAATATTTTTACAAGAGAAAAACACATAGAATTTGTGTTCAGTACATAATTTTTATTTTTCATAAACTAAGTTTTAGTATTTTCCATGTTTCCTAGGAATTTTGAATAAGCTGGTTTTACACACTAAACGTTAAGCAAGTGATAAAAGGATTCCTAGTGCATGAAGCTCCTAGGCTCAACTATGTGAGGTTTTGGGAGGACCAGATGTATGAGGACCTCATCCTTGCAAGCAGAGGTTGTTTCCAGAATTAAAACATACATGTTGGCTACAAGGCTAACCTTACTCTCATTTCAAGGCTCCCCCCACTATGCAACCGATAAACTATATCTAATTAATTTTATCATGGCAGTATACAACCAAAAAAGTAAATAGATTTAACAAATCATGCAGCTTTTTGTTGCCAGGTATTGCTTAAATTATTTGACTTACCAGCATTACTACTTAATTTTAGCAAGGGAAATCAAGAGACAAGAATAGGATAAAAACTAGGGTTGCAGAGCAATACTTTTAAAGCAGATCAAAATATGTAAAATTCTACAATGTTATAAAACAAAGTAGTTGACATATGAATACCTAAACCACCCATGGTCAATGAGAGATAGTGTTTAGCTCTTGCAATTGCATCAGCAGGGAATAGCAGTCCAACATTAGGATCATCAAGTAGGAATGGAGCTTGGCACAAAGCAACAACCTGCAACCAGAAAAATTGCTGTATGTTAGCATAATCAACAAATAAAATAGTTTAATGATATTTAATTAGATAAGAAGTATGTTTAGCTGTTAACATTAGAAAAGTTATAAGATCCAGTAAAAGAAGAAATATGACAGTAATGGTAAACCTGGCGAGGGAAGCTCAGTGGTTTCTGTCCCAATGCATGTGGGTTGCCAACATTAGTAAATATAATCTGCCAACAATTGAAAATGAATTACTGTAAATACGAGTAGGGAATTTGACTCCTCTAAAGTTAGCAAATGTGTAAAGTGTTAGTAAGACCACATTTACTGTTGATTTGAAGTTAGTTAAGATTACATGGTAGTCCAATTCAAATTAATGTACTCTTCTTCACATTATACATTTGTTCATTTTAGAGGAGCTAAATCCATGACTAAGTACAGGAACACAAATGTATAGATGATGACATGAATATAAATGTAATTTTATTTGTGCAATTTGGCTTGAAGGTAATGTAAGCTGACAGTATTCATAATAAGACTATGTTTGTATAGACATCATTGGTAATGATGCTCGCATTTTTATGCAAATCCATTTTCAGGATATGCAAATGCAAGTTGACAATAATAAAAATATAAATATGTTTAATTTCAAACAGCTAAAGAGTTTAACAACAACTGATTTGCTTTACGGAAGATACTTCAATGTAAAAAAATTAGAACAACCACTTTGCCAACAAGCCATTAAGAACAAAAACTGGGTATGATAAAGTGCTTACTATTAAGTTTCAAATGCAAAACATTTCATAAGTAACATACTACCACTACTATATGGCCATGTGATAAAGGTCTAGGACACAACAACAACTTGTTCAACATGGTGCATACTTATGGTCCCCTCTAAAACCATATGAGAATCTTCGAACAATTTGCAATAGCAGGCTTCAAAGTTACTTTGAAAACCCAGTTTTTTATAATACCAAATAAAAGACAAATTCAATAAAAGGAATTTTATGATCAGCATCAATTTATTCCTCCAACCTAAGGGTGCAACGTGCAAGTCAAACAAATATAACATTTTGTAAATGCCCTGGAAAATAACTTATAACCTACCTTTTTTCCCTCTTTCTGAAGGTCAGAAGCTCGAAGGTATAATTCACCTCTGACAGCATATTGACTCTTCTTCACGTTTTCATTTATTGACCCATAGTCTAAAGGCTTTGGTGGCATGGTGAAGCAGAAGACTTCTTGCAGAAGTTACTGAATAAGAAAGAGAAAAAAAACACAACCACCAACAAACTAAATCAATTGCCAACCAGAACAGTTCAATGAGGGAAAAGGAAAAAAAAAATGAGAACTGTCACGTAGCCATGCCTCGTGGAACAAATCACCATAAAATTACCCTATTCTACTACACGTGAAGTGTATTCATTAAGGAACTTAGATTTCTTCAATAACAGAATTCAAGCAAGCTAGTGAAGTAAATACTGATATGTAGACTCAGAATACTTAAAGGAACATAACATATGGCTTAACAAATGCAACACCAACCAGTTTGCAAGATAATAGAGATAACAAAATTAAACCATAGCAGTTAAAAAGCAAAAGCGTGTGCACTGTGCCCTCAGGAATCTGTGCTCACCCCTAGTCAAAATCCCGCAATGATACGATGAAAAAGAAAATAGAAAACAAAAAAAAGGGCCAGATTCCTGAAAAAATCCCTTCAAGTTTGCGACCAAAAATCATTTCTTTTAAGAGAGAGATACAAGAATCTGACACAAACCCAGTTGACACCAAAGGCAAAAGATCCGATTTTTAGTATTTTACTGCAAGTGGGTCATTTGGCGTTGTATTCATATAGATCGAGTGCAGTTGAGAAATGTTTGTTACCTGAGGAATTGGGTTTGAAGCTTTTGTGAAGCGAACAGTGTGTTGTGGATCACTTGCAATCGAGTCAAGTGAGACCACCTTCGCTTGATTGAAGAAAAGTGTTCGGTGTGGGAAAAACCAAGTAGTTCAAGTTCAGAATGTTATACGTGTCAAACAAAAGAGTGTGAATTTTATTTGTCTGTAGTGAAGTGTATTTGTGTGGCAGTGGCGGTTGGTGGAACGCAATGGGAGCACCAGAGCCACTGAAAAAAATGCTAACGGATTATTGGAATTGAGATTTGAGATGGCTAAATTAATCCAAAGGGATAATGCTCGTCCTTCAATTGTGGCCAAGCTTTGGAGTGCAAGGGTCTCTCCGTAGATAACAGGGCTCTCTCTGGCCTTTGGCTTCTGCTTGAATTTGATTGAAGAGTGTGTGTTTGTGTCATTGTCTCTTGGGGAGTGGTTCTTGTTGGTTTCTTTTTATTGTTTAGATACGTGGCATATTCTCAATTCAATTTCCCTTTCTCTTCTTTGTTTTTACCAAATTCATGTAAGGAATAACAAGGTGCTGGTGGTTCGACTGACAGTGGTTCTAATCTTTTAAATAAAATTTCAGAATTTAATCTTGTAGATTTAAAAAGTTAGGAAGAAAATCATTAAATGTGTATTTGATTTAGCATCTTGGATTCGTTTTTACTAGTAAATTTATATCCAAATTGTGTCAATAACATAGAAGCAACTATTTATGTGTTGAAATTGATGTGCATTGGGTGCTTCCAACTTAATTCAACACACAATGTAAATATCTTTATAAAAATTAACCATTAACAACATTAATAAATTATTGATATCAATGTCAAAATGACCAAAAAAATTTATACACACATAATAATTTGTACAATTCTTTTTATTTTATTTTAGAGGTGGTCATGGATTCAACTAGAACTAATGACTACATGAATCTAAACCAAACTAAAGATAAAATCTAAACCCTAATCATGATAACATATAATTTTCTCATGATTTATATTAGTTCTAATTTTGAATAAACCATCAATTTTGTCCCAAAGTTTTATCCTTTATTTTATTTTGTTTCTCAAGAAAATAGTAATTAGTTCTTAAAATTTCTCACATTACCTCCTTGTCCTTAGTAAGAATCATGTTGGTAAAGGGGAGTGTGAAATTTAATTTCATGACTATTACTTCATCAAAGGGTTTGGGTTTATTATATTTGAGAGATTTGTTCCCCAAATCTCATTTAATTTATTATTTCCATTTATTATTTGCATATGATTGCTAATTTTTTCATGATTTGTATTGAATTATATGGTAATCTTGTTGTGATTTATTATGGTTATTATTAACGTATATTATATTATTAGAAATTGTTTATTAGTCTGCGTAAGCCAAAAAAATAAACACATGACATGTTTGTATAACAAATTTGAAGTGTAGTCAATAAGCAAGATAAAAATGAAATATAATCCATTTACATTCAATATTATTATTTCGAGCCCCTCAAACATGAAAAAGTTATTACTCTTACTGAACACAAAAATAAGGAAGTTAAAGAATCAAACAATTAAGAAAATAAGAAGGGGGGGGGGGGG
>CM023941.1:3309349-3322587 GCA_013407115.1 Glycine latifolia
GGGGGGGGGGGGGGGGGGGAACATTGAAGAATCAAATAAGAAAAAAGGGTAAATAGTCATTTTTATCCCTGAATGTATAAAGCGCTGACAAATTTATCACTGAAAGATGTAAATTCAAATTTTTGTTCTTGAAAGTGAAAAAAAGTGTGACAAATCTATCCCTCCGTTCATTTTCGTCTGTTATTGTTAATATCAGGGATGAATTTGTCAGTTTTCTATCCAAAATATAATTTAATCTTCATATTCTCTCTTTTTTAATCATTGCAAGAATAACATTACAATAAACACTTAAAAATTAGGAAAATAAATATAAGTTAAAACAAACATAATAATAAGCATAATATTGATTAATAAATATAATTTGTTTGTTGTTCTGAAATTTCTATTGTAACAATATTAGGTAATGACAAAATCAAGTTAACTCTCATTTATTTTGGTAAGAATGAACTTAATGGCTGTACGTTTTTGTTTGGGTTTCATATTTTGGGTAAGACACTGTTACATTAGAAATTTCAAAGCAAAAAATATGAGATAATATTTACCCAAAATATGAGGCTCAAACAAATTAAAATTCACAGTCATTAAATTAATCTTTACAAAAAAAAATGAAACCCAACTTAGTTTTGTCGTGATCTAATATTGTTACAGTATAAATTTAGAGCAACATACAAATTATGCTTATTAATCAATATTATACTTATTATTATGTTTGTTTTCCTAATTTTTAAGTGTTTATTATAATTTTATACTTGCAATAATTAGAAAAGGAAGAATATGAAGATTAAATTATATTTTTTGGATAGAGAGCTGACAAATTTGTTTCTGAATGTGTAAAGCGCTGACAAATTTGCCCCTGAATATTAACGGATGAAAGTTAACGGAGGGATAAATTTGTCATACTTTTTTTACTTTCAGAGACAAAAATTTAAATTTTCATTTTTCGATGACGGATTTGTCAGTATTCAATGATAAAAATGACTATTTAGTCAAGAAAAAATAATCAAACATCATCAATAACACAATAGAAAATCAATTACACAAAATTATTTATTGAATAATTGAATAAAATAAGAAAAATAAATTTCAAAATGCACAATATATGTTACAGGTTACAATATATATATATATATATATATATATATATATATATATATATATATAACAAGGATCTGGATCCTCTCCCGTACTTGACGTCGATTGGAGGTGTAGTTGAGAGAGTTTTGTTCATTAGATTATATGCATGATTTTGATTTTGCCATGTGTTTTACATTTATTTTTTTCCACTCTCTTGCTTTTCTCTCTTCGTTGCTCCTAATTTCAAGCAAAAAAAACTATTTTCTCTTTCTTTCTCTCTGGTCTGTAATGTAGGTCATCGGAGACAGGGCCGTTCCTGAAAATTCTTTGGCCCGGGGCGAAGTGAAAAAAATGGGCCCCTAATACAAATTTTTTTAAATAAAAATAATATTAAAAGATATAAAAATTCATTACATCCCAAATAATTTTCAAAACTGTATATTAAAGATACATATAATGCTTTATAAAAAGCATTTCCTTCTGACACTTCTTGACACAAAATCATTTATAATCATATCTACATCGATTTTATCCAACATATTTCTCTCAATAGATAACATTGCTAGACCATTCAATCTTTCCTGCGACATTGTCGATCTCAAGTAATTTTTCAATAATTTCAACTTTGAAAAACTTCTTTCCGCGGAAGCTACTGTCACAGGCATCGTTAATAGGATTCGATATGCAATAGAAACGTTGGGATAACAATCTGCATTTTTGACAAATTCAAGAATATCAATTGCTGTCATTGACTTATTTGGTAAAGTCATTTGCAACACCTTCATTTCAGAATAAAAGTCATCTGCATCAACATCTGACAAAGTATTATGAGAAAATGTATCCTTAAAATTATTGCAACAATCCCTTAATCTATTGTTTTCCAAGGACTTCAACCTTGTAGAGTCAATTAAAAATCCAAAAACATTTTCAAAAATCTTTAGTTGATCAAATCTGTCTTTCAAAGAAGCAATCGCCATATCCACAATCACCAAAAAGTAGTTAACTCTAAAAGACTCCTCAGGTGATTGCAAATCTTCATCATGACAATCCTCACCAAATTGTTTTTTTCTAAAAATAGGACGTTTAGTTGGAAAATTTGGCTCTATATCCATACTTAACGCGAGATCTTTGGCAATACTCATACTATCTTCAAACCCTTCATTTCTATAATTTTCGAAATATAATATGATACCTTCCACTTCTTTCATAGTAGTATCAATGCACATTGTCTTGGATTGCAGTTTTTTACTCACCATGTTAATTGAAAACAAGATATCATACCAAATAACCATTCCAAGTAAGAATTCAAAATTTTGAAGTGCATTAGCCAAACTTTCTGCTTCACTTTTTGCTTTAGCATCATTACCTGAAGATTCATATAATTTTGACAAAGCTAATCTTATTTTAGAAGCATGAAATCTAATAGCTTTGACACTTTTAATTCGACTTTCCCATCGAGTATCCGATAGAGATTTCACAGTTTCGGAAACATTTTCACGCAAAATTTTCCACCTTTTGGTAGAACTTGCGAACAATGTATATATACGTTGCACAATCCCAAAAAATGAAATAGCTTTTGTACAAGAATGTGCCATATCAGAAAGAGTGAGATTAAGACTATGACAAGCACATGGCATATACAAAGCTCTGGGATTTAATTCAAGTAATCTCCTTTGAACACCTTGGTGTTTTCCTTTCATATTGGAACCATTATCATATCCTTGGCCTCTCACATCATCAACATTAAGCTCAAGAGATTTTAATGCATTTAATAATTCATTATAAAGCCCCTTTCCAGATGTATCATCCACTTTCAAGAATTCTAAAAAGTACTCTTCTACTTTTATTTTGTCACTCGACATATTAACACAACGTACTATTAAAGTCATTTGTTCTTGATGGCTCACATCAGGGGTACAATCAAGAATAACAGAGAAATATTTTGCCTCTTGAATGATTCTCAAAATAGAACTTCTAACACTATGGGCCAATATAGAAATTAGTTCATTTTGAATTTTATGACCAAGATAATGATAATGCATTTCTTCATTTTGAATACGTCTAATATGGTCTTGTATTGGCAAATCAAATTCAGCAATCATTTCAATTAAGCTCAAAAAATTACCATTATTCTCCTCATAAAGTTTCTCATTTGATCCTCGAAAAGCTAAATTATTCTTACCAAGACATTTAATTGCAGCAATTATTCTCAAGAAAACATGTCTCAATCGTTCTTTCTCTTTTGAGATTCCTTGCTGCAAGTCTTTATCAAGAGTTTGATTAGTCTTTAATCTCACTCTTAATTCAGTCCAAACATTCATGTTAGTCATATGGTCAAAACTATTCTCATGTTCTTTGAGTTTTTCACTCAAATGTTTCCAATCATTCACTCCATCAGTGGCTAAATAGCTTTTTCTATTCAGCTTTGTGAACAACTTACAACAAAAACAAAAAACTTTATCTACATGTTTAGAGTAAACTAACCATTTTCTATCGCTACTCTCTCCATTAATCAACTTTCTAAAAAAATAAGCATACGAGAAATGCCTAGAATTACCATCTAAGGGAAATTTAAGATTCAATTCCCTTAAAGGCCCCTTTTCAACTAAGATGTCTCTAGACTTGTTATCAAGGATACCCCAATTTCTAGGATCGTAAATGTCTAAAGGAGGAACAAAATGCGGATCATCCCCAACATCTTCAACATTTGACTCATTTTGTACATCATTAGGATCATTCACAGTAGCAAATTCCTCATTAATATGATTTGGGGAATTATCATGGTTATTTGTATCAGAAGCAACCACATTCGCATGATTATAGTCATAATTGGGATCATCCAAATTAATAGTATTATCATTCAAATTTTCATTAGATTGGCCCACATTGTCTACTTCCACTCCTTTAGAAGTCTCTCCTATTCTTTTCTTAAAAAATCTATCAAGAGATCCCCTTTGTGATTCTACTAACTCCTCTCTTTCTTTTCTTTTCTTTCTTTTCTCACTTCCAGACAAATATTTAGGCAACATTATTAGGCAATATAACTAATAGCTAATATAACTAATATAGATAGGATTATAGGAACAATAGCACCTGGAGAATTGAACAAAGATAATCAGCTTAATCCTTTGCGTTCTGAATTTGCAATGATCAGCCAAGGTTCCTGCCAATAATAATCTACTCAGTACTCACGAGTCCAATTTAAAAATCAAAATCACAAACTAAAACAGTAAAACTTAATAGTAACAAATAGAAAGTAATGAAAAAAAAAGATTAAATTATTACTTTAAATTTGATTCAATGTCGATAAGAAAGACAAAATCGAAAGATACCACTGCTCCCAATTTTTAGAAATCAATGCTTCAGATTTGCAACGCCTTTATTCCTGTAGTTTGCTTTTTATTCATGCTATTTTTAATTTAATATAAAAATAAAACTTTACGGTACGACAATTTGTGCATTGTGAATTTGTGATTGTGAAAGTTGCAGTTTCCATTTCCACATTAGTTTAATATAAAACTTGAAAAGGCTGTCCATTGTGCAAGTGCTGCAGCCTTGGTCACGTGGTCATAAAGCCAAATTGCCATTATAAAAATATATAATACTATTATTTTAATATCAAAGCACTTTTGTGAAGTTACAAAGGGATCAGTGGACCACTGTAACTCACCTCTCTTCTCTGCAATTTATCTAATTATCTACTTCACGAGTTCACCTCTGCAAGTGCCGAAGTGCGTCGCGGTTCTTCGGCTCTTCTCCGTGGGTCGTCGTCCTTCTCTGTGTGTCCTTCTTCCGTTCTCTCTCTGCAAGGCTCTCCTTTCTCTGCAACTTCAAGTGTTACCGTCTTCTGGAGTTCTCTCGTGAGTCTCGTTGATTTCTTTTTTCTTTCTTTTTTTTTCGGTTTTATCTTGTGGGTTGTTCTCCTTATTAATTGGGATTTTGAATCCCTAACTCTTCGGAAACCAATTGCTAGTCAAGATTTGTTAAGATTTGCTAGTCACGTACAGGCTAACGGCTGGCTACATACCTCACTACATATTAAGAGAACAAAATTGGGCCCTGGGCAGGTGCCCCGTTTGCCCTGGCCCAGGGCCGGCCCTGATCGGAGAATGGCAAATTGTCATCGGAACAACGACCACCATGTTCGCCCTTTCAAGACCGCTACCACCTAAGGAACTCCCTCATTTTTCTTTTTGCTAAGGGAGAATCTTTCACCTGAAAATGATCTCTTCATTGCAATTGGACTCAAATTATAATGAAAAACTTTTCTTCAATAATTGGACTTGCTACTTTCATCTCAAGATTCACTGTGGCACTACTCCACCATGTGTGACTTTGGAACATTAGTTACACTATGACTTTCAACATTGGAGAGAGAGTTTTTTTTATTTTATTTTGTTTAAAATTGGAGCTACGAAGAGAGAGCAGCTACAAAGTGGAAAATAAAGAAAAAGAAAAACTAATGTGAAACGTGTGGCAAAATCATAGTTTTTCATGTGCTCTAGCAAACAAAAATCTCTCAATTGCACCTCCAGTTGGTGGCAACCACGGATCTGTATCCATATATCAAAGCATGTTTAAACATCATTTTAAAAGAGGACCATAATTGACTTTTTTTAAAAAGAAAATAATCAACTTTAATTCTATAAAATAATCATTAAAGAGATTGTTTTGCAAAGATAATGAATGTACATCAATACATTTAATTTGGAGTTGGTTTTGTTATTTTTCAATCAATTTAACAAACTTATTTTCCATTTTGTTGGTTTTATTTACTAATAAAGATTGAAAATTTATAAACTGCATACATTATTGGTATATAAGTGTTCATTATGTAAAGTGATCAAAGAAAACAAGATTTCCTAGTGAAAAAAATTTATAAATTATGCACAAGAAATGGGGCAATTAAAGAGCAACATGCAAACATTAACATTGTTGAATACAACTTATAAAATAAATAACTATTTTGAGAGAATATAAGTTGCATAACCTATCACAAGTTGCACACAAGTCACCAATCTAAGCAATCACTTTGTGCTAACAAACTCTTATCTTAGTACCTAAATTTGACTGTGTAAGAAATCAAAACCATCATATATGAAATTTACAAAATACATAACTAAAAGTTAATATACTAAGACAACACATTTTCAAGGTTCAACAACAATTATTAATGACAAAAATTAAAAAGACATGATAAGCAAAAGAGACATGCATCATAATCACATGTAAGCAAAATATGAAAATAAGAAAATCATAAAGACATCAAATTAAAGTCGTTGAATGATCATGGACGAAAAAAGCTAAGATGGATTAACACTATATGAAAATGAGGTCACTATTGCGAGAGATTGACATAATGAGGCTGTGTTGTCATAAGGGATGACTAATAGAGAGAGTGGTCATGCGTGTATATGGAAATGAATGTCTTTGTTTGCTTAGGCACACTTCCTTCTAATTTACATTAAAATCAATTAATGACTTCCTTTGTTTCAAGTCTTAATATGCCCAGAGTCTATATATGTAATTACCACAAGTTAGAAAATATATAAAATATGTTCAATTCGAGTACTAAATTATTTAGTTTCAAAAGCGTGAACTCGATACTCAAACTGATGCACAATAGGTGGGATTGATTTGGTTTAGGGTTGACCCAAACAAGTTGGAATTTTCAAACTAATTAAATTAGATTTGTTCATATTCTCAAGTTCGGCATATTGGATTAAAACAATAGACACCCTTAATTGTGACAATAGTGGTAGTGTGCATTTATCTCAAACTAATAAAAATTATTATTGTTTATAGCACTTTGATATAAAAAAAATTGTTACAGAAAATTCTAGAGTTTCATACTTAAATTGAGCACCTTGTTAACTAGTGCATGTTGGTAGATTCATTAACCAAAGCCTTAATTTTTGAGTTTTTTGAAATCTTTTAGCTCACGTGGATTGAGTAAAATCTTTTGATGTTTAAATTAGTAGATGTTTGAAATTGTGTTATTACTTATTGTTATTATCATGAGATGCATATATTTGATAATACTACTTTTGTTATTATATCTCTTATGACATCATTAATATGCATGGACCATTTGTGAGGATTGCATATTTGTCTTATTTAGTTGCACATGCCTTTGTTTATCTATCTTTTACTATACTACTTTTGTTATTATATCTCTTATGACATCTAAGACTATTGATATGTACTTTAAATATGATTGATATTATTTGTTTGATACATAAGAGTTGAAGTTAGGAATTAGAGAGTTTAATTACTCAACCAACTTAAGTAAATCTTTATTAGTACATGATTGATCTTTGGTTATAGTAATTATTTTTAATCCCTAATAGTTAAATTAATTGGTGTTATCCAAGTGAAAAATTGTTGATTTTTTTTATGAAATTAAAATTATTATTTAATTAGTATTTTGAAGTATTAGATTGACTTTGAATTATTAAATAATATAATTGAAATCAATGCTATGTTAAAAAGTGTTATTATTTATTATTATTATTATTATTATTATTATTATTTTGTATTAGATTAATTTTGAATTATGACCATTGAAATTAATGCTATGTAAAAAATACTATTAATGTTATGTTATGTTAAAAAATTATTTTAATTACATACTTTGAATTATCAAATAATATTGACCTTTGAAATTAATGCTATCTAAAAGATACTATTAATGTTATGTCAAAAAATATTATTATTTAATTTTTAGATTAATTTGGAATTATTAAATAATATTGACCATTGAAATTAATGCTATATTATGATAAAAAATGTTCATGAACATATCAATAGCATTAATTTGGACATATGATTTGAGTGGCCTATGTTGGAGTGAGTTATTACTTGCTGCTTAAATTAAAGTGCTTGGATTCATTTAGAGGTTATAAAATTGTTATTCCATTTGACAATTTCGATGTATAACATTTTGATAAACCCTAGCCACTAAATGGAGAGGAACTCTCACTCATTTCATTGTCTACTAATCTAATTGAGGTTGAAGGCATGGATTTAGGCTCCCTTTAGATACATACACTTTCTAATCTCTATCCAATTATTTTATGTGTTGCGAACATGTCATAATTGCAAACCATTGTGTCTTGTAAAATCCATCATAACAAAGAGGAAAGATACTATTGTGTTATAACTTTTTTGGTTTAAAACATACTACTATAAAAGGTTTCTTATATAAAAATTTATATATTCATTTGTTGCAACTTTATGTTGTTTCTCGTTTCATTTAATTTATTGTTATTGATCTTAGTTATTATACAATTGATCCTGAATCACTGAGAATAATTTATTTAAAAAATAATATATATATATATATATATATATATATATATATATATATATTAGTATTTCCTTCAAGTCAGGAGGTGTAAGTGCACCCCCTCAATTGTATATGGTCCGTCACTTATTTCTGGTCTTCTCAAAGTTTGTATTGTTTGTTTTTAATTGTGCTTTAAACATATTTATGAAAAACAAAAATAAACATGATTAAACAACACTCTCTTCTTTATTTATCTTTTTTTTTACATTTATATTATTTTAAATGTTCAAGAGATTTTCTAAAAGAGTAATTCTAAATCTCAGAATAGTGGAAGGTATCACTATCATATAAACAATTAAAATGAAATATTACAAGTGATAAAAGTTTAAAATAAATTTTCTTTTACAACTATTTCAATCTTATGAGTTTATTAGTGTATTGAGATTGACTAGATTTATTTGATGCGATATGTAAAGAATTTTTTTAAAGTCTTTTTAGGATGTAATTTTTCAAATAATTGTGTTTTCAATTTTTGATTTATTTCATTATGTATTTAAAATTAAATACTTTTATAAAAATTAATTATCCTTTTATTAATAATATTTGTGGCATTTATAAATTTTGAACTTAAATTTTTTCTCAAGTCCTTTTGCAATTATTTTCTCAATAGTCTCAATAGTGCTATTTCTATTCAGATTAAATCTATTTTTAGAAATCTTAATTAGTATTTCATTTAATTAGTAATATACTCGTTTATTAAATTTTATGAATCTCAATTAATCGTAAGCTCGTTTAATGGAATTGAATTAATTTTAAGGTTCTTTGTTGGAGTATTTTTTTATAATTAAGTTGGAGTATTTTGAATTACTTTCCATTAGTCTTTCTTTTATTTTTTTTTATTTACTTATACACACACATTCAGAATATATTTTATTTATGTAATTTAGTTAAAATTTTAATTAAATAATATATTAATTATTTATTTGTCAATTCATTTACAATAATAATTTTTAAATATTTTTTATAAGCTACTTTTAATTTTCATTTATTTCCTTATATATTCATAATAATTTTTCTTTGTAGTTTTTTATGATAAAATATCTTTGTTTATTATAAATTTGGAATTTTAATTATTTGTCAAGTATTTTTAATAGAGTATTTTTTTCATTTCCCACTATTCATATTTTATATTTTGATTCAGTTCCTTATATATATATATATATATATATATATATATATAGAATAATTTGCTATATAACTTTTTAATAAATAAAATATTCATCATTTATAACGTTTGAATCTTAATTATTTGACAAGTATTTAAGTAGAGTAACTTTTTATTACTTTCTTAATAGTTGTGATTTTTAATTTTGTTTTATTTTCTTATATGATCAAAATAAATAAATTTCTCTAAAACTTAATATTTTTTTATATCATTTATTATAAATTTATTTATTTTTGACCAATTTATAAAAAAATTTAATGAATAACTTAACTACTTGATACAGTGTTGTAAATTCAAATTTTATATTGCGTATTCATAAAATTTGAATTTTCAACAATATATAAAGTTATTAATTTTTTCATCAAAAAAAATATCAATTATTTTTTTGTCTAGATTTTGAGCATAAAAATAAATAAATTAAATTAGATTTTTAATAATTATTATTTTATTTTTAAGTCTATTTTAACGTTGATTATTATGATGAAACATCATACTCAAGCAATATTATTTTTTTATTATAAATTCCACTCTTTATTTTTTAATAAGAATGTTTTTAACCGTTATTTGACATTTTTTAATGCATCAGAAAAAGAAAAGAAAAAAAATCCAAACTTTTATTTTCTAATGCTGACATAAGAAATTCTTATAGAATTTGTTAAATAAAGGTTGTGTAGATCCGACGGACACACATTAGGATAAAAATAGGTTGCTGTAAGTCAACTCCTTACTTGACCAAGTTATCTGTTTCCCTATCTCAACGTATGCTGAAACAAGAGAAACCACTCCTTTGTCATATGATTCACAATTCAAATGTTATAAATATTGAATTCATTATACAATAAAAAATAATTGATTGTTTTAGAAGAAATTTATTTTGAATATTTATATAAAAAACGATAAGTTTAGTTTAACTATTATAATTAGCAGTAAAAAAAAATACAAATTAATCGTCAAAAGTTTGTTCCAATTTAATTAGTTATATCTGAGTCCTAATATGCAGATACATCTAAAAAATCCATAAAAGTTGAAGTAATAAATTTAATGGAAAACATATTGATAAATTTCTTTAAATTATTTTCTTTATATGCTCAAAATCTAAAGGTAGAATAAATAATTAATATTTTATTTAATGAAAGAAGCTACCTACTTGACATATAGTTGACAACTCAAAATTTATAAATATTGAATACATTATTCAATAAAAAACAATTAATTATTTTAGGAGAAGTTTATAATCAATATATGAGGGGATAATGACAATATAGACAACAAAAATTAAGAAAGCAATTAATTAAAAAATTACTCTACTCATATCAATAATTATAAAGTAATTAATTAAAACTAAAATTTCATATCAATAATCTATGTATTTAAAGTTTGTCTAAATTATTATTTTTTTTCTTTTGATTATTTAATTAATTCAATTTAGCAATTTTATTACTAAAAGATTCCATTTGGTCCAATAATTTTGAAAATTAATGTAATGTTATTGTATATGTAACACAATAAAAAATTGATACGTAATGGCTACATAGAACATCTCCTTTGAAAAATTTAACAACATTGCTTCAATTTTGAAAAATTAAGGCTATGTTTTGATTGACAATAAAGAATGGAATAGAGTGGATAGAAATATAATAAAACATATTGATATGAAATAAAATAGATTAAAAATGTCATTTCATTGTTTAGATATTATATAATAGAATGAAACAAAGATTCAATTCCATCATATATAAAAAAAAAAGATCAAATTGAATGATTTATAACTTTTTAATTTCACGCTGTCCTTACTTTAAAAACATTTTATATATTATTTATAGGTTAAAATTTTTTTTGTCCGGTATTTTTTGTTGTTATTCAATTTTATCTTAATATTAATAAACATTTCATTTGGGTCATTTAGTGACTCAATTTAGTCCCTTAATTTTTTAAAAATGATCCAATTTCATATTTTCCATTAGTAAATCTAATAGAGTTAAGTAAATTTAGATGAAAATGATCAAATTGTATTATTTTTAAAATTAAGAAATCGAATAAATTATTTATTAATAATGGAATAAAATAAAATTAAATAAATGAATTGATGAGGACCAAGAATTGCGAGGCCCCATGATAAGGGCAAGATCAAAGGAAGCACAAGAAGCATTGGATCATGAAGTGAACTACTTCTTTTCTCAAGTATTCGGTCAACATATCAACCTTGCTTTGAGTCCAAAGACCAACTCGGAAGAAGAATTTAGATTGCTCTAATTGATTCAAATTAGTGAAAAGTCCAAAACTAATGAGTGAAGAGCCTAGATACCTCTAATGTTTTGAACATAACTTGAGTTCTAGATGTCCGTTTTAGGTGTTCTTTAATGCGTTTGAAAGTTCTAAAGATTTCCTACAAGTTGTATTTCTAGTCTCAAGTCCTAATTTTGCATCTATGATGATCAAAATGGGACATGAAGTTCAGCACGAATTACATTTTTTTAGTATATGGAATATGTAACTGAAGTCCCACATTGGAGAGAAAAAAGAGAGACACCACCTGTTAGCTATAAATAGTCAGTCATTTGTCTTATGTAGGCACCTTTGAATTGGATAAAAACTTTGCACTTTCAAAAGTGTGTGAGAGGAAGTTCCTCTTAGGTTCTTAATTGGACCAAACATTGGTTCTTATCAAAGGTTCCTATAATGTTTGTGACGAATCCCCACGGAACTTATCACTTTTCATAAGGTGTGACGTCTTCTTTCATTTCTTGTCTTTCCCGCCTTTTTTTACTTTATTCTATTTTTCTTTAACATTTTGTTCATGTTAAAATTCGTTATTTTTGTCCTGCACTTTTCTTCATATTATCTTTATCTTTATTTCTCTTCATCAAACACTTGGCGTGTACCTTTTCTTTTGTTATAAAAGGAAGCCTTTCCAAGGACGATTCGTAAAAACAATGAACCTCGTATTGGTTCATATCATGTGGTATCTTGAGCGGTATCTTGAGCCCGGATCCTAGAACTGGTCAATTTCTTGTGTTTATGTGTACTGTCCCTTAATTCCTGTCATTTTTTTTTTCACTGTCTTTTGTTATCGTTCTTTATCATTCTATTCTTTTATTTCTCGTTCTTTATCTTTTGCGCAATTTACAGCTTCATTATATTCTATTCATATTATTGCTGTAACGATGTTATGTTGCGCACCTTATTCTAAACTGAACCATTATTGTTCACAATTGGGCATCAATAAAAAAAATAATGTGTTAGTGTGAAAAAAAAGAGAAAAGGGGTAGCAAATTATTTAAAAAACAAAAAGCCCAAAAGTGCTTCTTTTTAAAAAAAAATTCCTTCATAAGAGAATCCCTTTGCACTAATTTATTTGACAATTGTGAAAGTTTATTTGTGGTGCTATAACGTTATTCTTTTTGCGCAATTGATTTTTTTTTCTCTTCTCTTCCTAGCTCCGTATTGTCTTGTTTGACCTTCTTATTTTGAGTGTATCTTTCTTTGTTCCCTTTTCTAGTTTGTCTTTTAAAATTCATTTCGATTGTTGTCTTTGTGGTTTTTCTTTCGTTCAGCAAATCCAGTGAGCAACTCTTGTGAGGATCGCTACAATTTTTCTATATATAAAAAAAACACTTTTGATTTTTGAAACGCAGTTGATCTTGTTAAGAA
>CM023941.1:3327587-3347943 GCA_013407115.1 Glycine latifolia
GTGGGGATTCGCCACAAAGATTATAGGAACCTTTGAATTGAATAAAAACTTTGCACTTTTAAAAGTGTGTGAGAGGAAGTTTCTCTTGGGTTCTTAATTGGACCAAACATTGGTTCTTATCAAAGGTTCCTATAATCTTTGTGGCGAATCCCCACGGGACTTATCACTTTTCATAAGGTGTGGCGTCTTCTTCCATTTCTTGTCTTTCCCGCATTTTTTTTACTTTATTCTATTTTTCTTTAACATTTTGTTCATGTTAAAATTCGTTATTTTTGTCCTGCACTTTTCTTCATATTGTCTTTATCTTTATTTCTCTTCGTCAAACACTTGGCGTGTACCTTTTTCTTTTGTTATAACAAAAAGTTTTTTTAAAGATGATCCGTAAAAACAATGAACCCTGTATTTTCATGTCATGAATAATAGGAGTAAATAAGTAATTAAGTCTTACTTATATTATGTTCTTATGTAATATAATTTTATTAAAGCTATAAAGTTTATACTTTTATTAAAACTATAAAATTGAGTGAAAACGGTAAAATATGACTAATAAGAACATGTGTCATGTTTTAATTTTGATATTTTAAAAATAATTTACTCATATACTAATTAGAATTCCTCTCTTAAAAATAAAATAAACTAGAGTTCTTAACTCGGTTAATGAAATTCTCATTTTGTTTAGCTATTTTAACTCTCTTGATTTATTTGCACTTAATTTTTTTTTTGAAGACAACATACTTAATTTTCAGTTTCCAAAAAAAAAACTTAATTTTCTTAATAATTTATCCATTTCAATTTAAAATATAAATTTATTTTATAATTTAAATTATTTACTATAAATTCAAGTTATAATATATACATTTAAAAACATTTATGTTACACTACCAAAAAAACCATTTATGTTAAAAATATTTATACATGTAATTACTGAATTACATATATTACATGCATAAAAATAACAATATTAAAAATACTAATCTAAGTTTTGTCCTACGTGTTATACAATTAAAAAGAGATCTACAATAGTACTAGTAGCTAGGATGTAGAACTATTCAATGAAGCATGAAATATTATTTATCGTTTAAACTTTTTGAAGAATACAATACTAGTACCGAACTAACTAGCAGAACATGTTCCAACTGTCCCCAAAAGCGATCTACCAGTGAACAACCGGGCGGTTGTCGCCGACAATGGCGGCCACGCCACCACCTCCGTCTTTCTCGGTTCTTCATTCAAACAAACCCTCGCACTCTCTGCTTCGCTCCTTTTCGAACAAAAACAAAACCTTTTTCTCTTTCACTTCGAATCCGAGGTGCGAGATCAAAGGCTTTGACTTCGAGACCCACCGTGCTTGGACCATCAAGCGCGTCTCCGACATGAGCAAAGACTCCACCAATTCTCACACCAACCCTTCTTCTCCGTTTCTCTCCGTCTCCCAATTCCCCACCAAAAATGC
Source organism: Glycine latifolia (assembly GCA_013407115.1). NCBI lineage: Eukaryota > Viridiplantae > Streptophyta > Magnoliopsida > Fabales > Fabaceae > Glycine > Glycine latifolia. Next base: position 3,329,041 of record CM023941.1, read on the forward strand.
CAAAAAAGTTGTCCTTTTCTACTGCGCCGAGACCAAGGCCCTCGCCGAGAAAATCGCTGCTGAAACTGATGCCATTGAACTTCGTAGCATCTCTTGGGGGTTCGTTGTTTTTCGTTCACGTTGCACTTCTCGCCATGCATTCGTTGTTTGTTCCTCTAGTCTGTTTTGGTTTCGATTTTGATCAATGTGGTTATTTCTGTCTGTTTTTTTTTTGTCTACTTCGAGTGCCCCATTTGGGTTAATTGCTGTGTTGTGTTGGAATTGATGTCTTGGTGTTTGCACAATTTAGGAACTTGGAATTGGTGTCTCCATGCATTCTTTGTTCCTCTCTTCTGTTTTGGTTTCCATTTTGTGTCTGTTTTTGGTCTACTTCGAGTGCCTCATTTGGGTGAATTGTCGTATTGTGTTGGAATTGATGTCTTGGTGGTTGCAATTTAGGAACTTAGAAATTCCCATTACGGTTAGAATAGTTCTAAATCCTACTAATCCTCCTATTTCCTTTGTGGGATAAGTATTAAATGTGTTTTTGTTAAAAAATATCGTGTTAGAATGAGAGTTTGGACTAACTCAACCCAAAAGGTAGCTTATAGGAGGATGAGGGTTGTCCCTCACTTATATACAGTATCTTGGCACTATCTCTAGTCGATGTGAGACTTGGATTTTCCCCAATACACCCCTTCACGCCCAACATATTTGGGCTTGGTGCGTGGATAATATGGTGGGTGGCCCGTTAATGGATTTAGGATAGACTTTGATACCATGTTAAAAATCAAGTACACTTAAATTGGGATAATAATTCCTTACTCATCCATTCATTCACTCAACCATCATCTCTTGAATGAGGTATATTTATACAAGTAATGTTAACACATAATATTAGGAAACAATAATTCAAACTTATTCTTATCTAAACTATTTTAACAACCTCTTCCTATCTAAGAGAAACAATAATTCAAATTCAAATTCTATCTTCAAAAGTTTTATATTTCCAAGACATTAAATACACTACTTTTTCGTTGTATTAGTAAGAGGATATATCATTACTCTATGCTTCCCCCATTGTGAATTTTGATGCCTGAGATTGAAGCTTAAGGCCCATTTGTGTTTGTTTGTTTTGTTCTAGATAGTTTGCGTTTTGAGTAAATTGTGTATGATTTGTTTCACTGAAGTACTCTGTGCAACTGAAAACTTCAGCAAGTTTCCTGATGGCTTCCCCAACATTTTCATTCCTAATGCTCAAGGAATTCGTGGGATGCACGTGGCTTTTCTGGCCTCATTCAGTTCTCCAGCGGTGATTTTTGAGCAGATTCCTGTTATTTATGCTTTGCCCAAACTGTTCATTGCTTCATTTACCCTTGTCCTTCCGTTTTTCCCTACGGGCACTTCAGAACGTATGGAGGATGAAGGAGATATTGCCACAGCTTTTACTTTGGCCAGACTTTTGTCAAACATACCCATTTCTAGGGGAGGACCTACCAGTCTGGTGACATTTGACATTCATGCCTTGCAGGTCTAATATGGGTGGAATTGCTTTCTACAATTATTTTTTTTCTTTCATTTTTTGGTTGGTCGTTGTCATGTTTTCTTTGTCTTTCTTTCTTAGTTGTGAAATTCCTGGCTTTAATTATTTGTTGCGATTCAGGAGAGATTCTACTTTGGTGATAACATTTTACCATGTTTTGAGAGTGGCATACCATTGCTTAAAAGAAGGCTCCAGGATCTTCCCGATTCTGATAATGTGAGGATTTTACTTATATTTATTTCTTCTATTTGTGGCTCTGTTTTTATAGTTTTTTTTTTGTATATAATTATGGTTTTTCCAGTATGCTTTTGTGAATTTTGATTACGGAAATTATGTTATGACATAGGCGCATGAGTAAACTCAACCCAAAAGACCAGTCTATTAAGTGGGAGAGATTCATAACTTATTATCACACTGTGCTTCCTATTCTACTAAATGTGGAACTCATAACAAATTACTGATCTTTTAGCTTGCAAGTTATAAAAGTGAAACAGACTGATATTTATATTTAATAATATATAATAATTGAAAAAGTGAATGAGAATCACTGTTTTTATACTATCTCAAATTCAATGACAACTCTGGTTTTCTTCTTTCTCAGATATCAGTTGCTTTTCCTGATGATGGTGCTTGGAAACGATTTCATAAGCAACTGCAGCATTTTCCAATGGTATTGTATATAGTTAATCTAACAATGTTTCTCAAATTCAGCAAAAGTCATATACATCAAACCGGTACTAGTCTAGTGGCTACTAGTTTGAGCTTTGAAATCTGAACATAGACTAACTTGCTATGGTGGTTCCATCTGTTAGCACTTACACAATGGATACAATATGCAGATAGTTTGTGCAAAGGTTCGGGAAGGAGATCAACGGATAGTTCGTATTAAGGAGGGAGACCCTAGGGGTCGGCATATTGTAATTGTTGATGATTTGGTTCAATCAGGTGGAACTCTGATAGAATGCCAGGTATAAACATCTGTGTATATGGATTCTTACATGGCACACAAGGTGAAATGTTATGCTGTTTTATTTATTGTAGTAAAGGTGTTTCTCTTTATATCCTGTTAACTTGGTAATTTGCCATCTTTCAGAAAGTCTTGGCAGCTCATGGAGCAACAAAGATTAGTGCTTACGTGACTCATGGCATTTTCCCAAATAAATCATGGGCACGCTTTGGACATGATAATGGGGGTATGCTTGCTTTACTTTGTTCATAAAGCCAAGTTCATTGTCTTTTTTTCCTTATAAAGGAAATAAGTTCATTTTGAAATGTTTATAAATTAATAATACAAATTGATGAACTTGTGCTGATATCAACTAGGTGCCACCTTTTAACCTGTTTTCTTGCATTAATTTGATTTAATTGAATTTCTTGTAATTTTTTTTTACGTTCCTCAAGTTCTTCTATTAACATGTGGTCAGATGTCAGTTATCTTCAAGATCCCACAGGCTTGAACCCTTTAATTTATTGTTTGGGACAAATATGTCAAACCTAGAACAAATGTCAATCACTTGTCTTTTAGACCATTGACCATATATTTACCATGATTTGGTTGTTATAGTTATAGTCAAGTTTCTAGTTTTTGCCAAGGTCTAACTCATGTCAGTACCTGTTCCACTTGTGAGTAGAATAGGCATTTAGATGGCTCATCATTGATGTCTGGTTAGTTGTTTTATATGGAAGAGTTTTAACATATTAGGATGAGCAGTTGTTCTTCTCACACTATTATGAAACCATTCTTTCTTGTGATCGAACCTTCACTCACAAATCTAGTATTACTTTCAGTAACCAGTAATTACTTTTGAATTTTGAGTTTGGTAAAAGGAAAGAAGATACATTTCCATGTGTTAACAAAGCTTTTATTTCGTGCGTCAATCTAATATTAATTTAATGGCGTACAATTTACACTTTCTTTTCTACCTTCAGCCATTTCTGACTTTCATGCACAGGGCATCCAGAGTCTGCATTTACTTATTTCTGGATCACAGATTCATGCCCCTTAACAGTGAAAGACGTGATGAATAGGCCACCATTTGAGATTCTCAGCCTTGCAAGGTCCATATCTGCCAGTCTCCAAATCTGACAGGAACATACTGTCATTTTCATTTCATGCTCAAAATAATATGGAGAAACAAAGTGACCCGGTTAATAATAATAGTTAAAGTTGAGATCTTAGACATTAGTATGCGGCTTATAGTAACAGGTAGACAAGGGAGTAGAAGACTGCCCAAATTGGTTCAATCTTTAATAATATCTCCCCTCAACTTTGTCATCTAGTTTTGCCAAGGTTGTTGCTGCGACATCTACCTGGGTTGCTTTCATCTAGAAATTATTGCTGCTTAATGGTAGTCCATAGAATTCTGTTGTGTTAAAAACAATGTACTCTATCTTGTGGATTTTGTTAGTTTCAATTGTGTGTCTCATCCTTACTTATCTCTCCAAATTAAATAAATTATGATTTCAAATGTCCATCTTAAAATTTTTGTAAAGAACTTTTTGAAGATCCAAATTCTCAAGTACTAAAAGAATGCTTCATTTTAGTTTAAAGTTGTTTGAGGTCCTAACGAGAGCGAAACTTGACACAATGGGAAAGTTTGTTAATAATTCAAGGTAATTTAATTAAAATTAATGATAGATGCATTTTTTTTTTTTTTTGACAAGGGGAGGATCATATCATTTCATTCATAACGGTTGAGAAAATACTAAGAGAAAATGTAATTAAAATCATGACTGCTAGCATAAAATCTTGATGCTCTTGTAAGATTGTGAACAAGATTAGCGTGCCTCTTTACATAACTCACCCTTGAGTTGGTAATACAAGATAAAATTTGCTGCAATTGGACAAAAATGGTATGGTAAGTGTTGGGACTAGTTGCAGCGGATACAAGATTATAAGAGATCATTTTACTGTCTGTCTCAAAGATGATATCATGAAGTTGCAATTCTGAAATCCATTGAAGAGCTTGGCTTAGAGCGAAAACCTCAGCTTCAGATGGACGTGGAATGCCTTGGAAAGAGCAAGTTCAGGCCTGAATGAAAGTATCATTACTGTCGCGCAAGCACAATCTGATACCAAAACATCTGTCCTCTTAGAAAATTGCTGTGTCCATGTTTAATTTGATGTAACCTTGTTCTGGTTTTTTCCATTGGAGTTGCATTGGCGGAAGACTTTGCTGGTTGATATTGCTGTTCTGTCTAACTGCGAACTATTCTGATAAGAATTGCATGGGCAGATTGATTGCTGAAGATGGTTGAGTTTCTGACATCTCCCAAACTTTCTGGTTTCTGGCTTTCCAAAGTCTCCAAAGAATGATTGCTACCTTGCTTTTGTGGTACGTTGGAAGTGTGCCAAGAAGATGGAAGATAAACTGTTTAAAACCATTTGAGGATTCCATCAAGGGATCTATGAAGCTCCATAGACCTGCTGCATTCTTATTTTATAAAGTCTACTATCATTGACAATTAAATAATAATTAGGATTTCAATTCATACGAAGTGTGGGTAAATTTCATATTTTGTTAATATTAATATTTTTAAGAAAATTAAAAAAAAAACATCAATTGAAAATAAAGATATGATAGATTTCAAAATTTACATGATGAGGATAAATTTGAATTTTGTATTAATAAGAATATTTCTAATTTATAAATATTTCTTTTATAATTTGAAACCAAATTAAGATAAAAACATTACGTGAAGATAAGAAGAGTGAAAAGGACTTTTTCTAACTTTAAGTTGTTGCAACTTGCAAGTGAAAGTCACAAACAGAGAAATGAGAATATATAAATAATGAACTAATTGAGACTTTAATTTATATATAAAATAGATTATTTTCTAACATTTTTTAGTTAAAATTAATAAGACTAAATCAAATTAACAAAAATCCAGTCATCAGCTTATGATTGCCAACTAAACTCTAAAATACGATTCCAAATCCATTGCTAGCTATATTGAATTCCAGAGATAAAAATATGCTTTGGTAAAATGTTTTTCTTTTCTCTCTTAAAACTATCTCTGCACTACATATCGAAGATAGCTAAATCGACAAAGCTTGGGTGGCATCCAATGTACAGCATGAAACAAACAAGATTCTCCTTAACAAGATATAATAAGTATCAGAATTTTGATAGAGAATGCAAATCACTTTCATTTTCCTTTTATTTTCCTCTTTCAACATCTGTACTTGCACACGGTGGCTCCCAAACTTGATGAATTCTCCCTCCAACAATGGAACTTGCTCTTGCTTTGCATTCCCTCAATGGAGAGTTTTGATACCATATCAGAATATTGATAGCGAATGCAAGTCACACCCATTTGATGTAGCCAATGATCATAAATCTCAAAAAATAAAAGAGGATTAGCAAAGAAGTAACTCATTGTATTAACAGTTGATAAAAATGATGAATGGAGATATAATGATATCCTATTTATAGAACATGTATCTGTAACTAATTATGAACAAATTAACTAACTAATCAACTATCTAATCATAATAATAACTGCAGCAACAATGTACTCTTGAAGCACCATGTGTTCTCAAGAATCCCAACATAAGGTTCACTAAAATGCATCCATGATTTAACATTTGCACTTGTGCTTTAGCAATCTACTCTTCGTCCTTAAGCTCTCCCTTAGTTGAGATCAAATACAAGACTGCTAGCATACAAGACAAGGATCAAATAACAAGTTTGGCATTTGATTCTTAAACTAAGCCACTCATTAAATGTCCATTACTACAGATATAAGTGTAATTTACAATTCTTAAACACTTATCCTTCATTAGCAGGATTTTTTTAATGAAAATAACTTAACAATTCTTAAACACTTATCCATTTCTATATATTTGTGCCTGTAGCTGTAACTTTGCTATGAATGAGTACCAATTTGCAGTTTGAACCCAGCAAGGTTCCATTTTCTGTAAAAAGGCAAGCAAGCCTTACATTAACAGCAAGATAGTGCAGATTTTGGAAAATAAACTCAAGCTAAAGTAAAGCAAGTAGGATAAAAAGAATTAACACATTTTCATATGCCAAGAGCAATGATGAGTAACGATATACATCCCAAGATGAAGACCAAAGCCAAAGTTTAAACTCGCCTTTACAAATTACTGAAGGATGTTTCTTTATATGCTCCCTTATCCTCATAAATGAGGAGTTGCAGAGAAAATAACATGTTTAACCATTGAGCCATTCCAATTTCATTGTTACGAGTACAGTTACACAGATAAGATATCAGTGCCATCAGAAAAATTTTACCAAAATAACAGTTTACATTTAGTAGACTTTGCTGGATGCCAACAAAAAGATGAATAACCATGACCAAAGACAGGATTTTTCATGAAATCCACTTTTCTTTAAATTTTAAATAAAAAACATACAAACATCAACAAAACTCTCCTAGGTTATGTTGTTGATACCACTGATAATTTACTATGGTGTGCTTGTTCCCATTCTTGAGGTTTGACATATGGATCCATAGTTCTTCCTCATTCTATACTGTACTTGAAATCTGAGAAAACTGTATTGTTGCCATTTTCATTTCTTTTGTAAAAAATCTGAACTCAAGTAGCTGGACTGACATTGTTCCAAAATAACTAGCATGAATTTTAATTCACAATATGGATAAGAAATTCATATAAGAAATACTCACATAGTAGGCAATAGTAACATATCCAAGCAAAATACTTGGAAGATAATAAAGTGTTTGAAATCAGTTTAGTTTCACGTTTGATCAAATTGCTGATTAAAAATTTTGACTGTTGCTCTCGGCTAGGAATGTTGTAAGAGAAGAAGTCCCACATTTGTCAGAACATTGGCAGGCAGCTGAAGCTCACATTATAAAAGTCGAGTATTGGGACAGTTAAAAGCATACCTTTCTCGGCCTTTTGGCTAAGATCAAGTGTAGTATCTGTTCTTATCAGTTTAATATCTGATATGTGGACCATTGGTCCACACGATATTAAATTTATTTTTTAAGGGAGAGGGCCCATCACAGTAGCTTGCTATTGGGACTCTCAAGCGTCGCTCTTGTCTTGCACTACTACAAGGGCCTGGCGCATCCCACCCAAAACAGTTTAGTTTGTGGCGATGAGAATATAGGGTTATCAATTCCACTGAAGAGGATTAAGCACAAAAACCAAAATAATATTGTTCAGAAACCAGACAAGCAACTAATTTAAAGCTTCATGTTGACAGGACATACATAAGGATACAAGAGATGACCAGCAAACATTGATGAAATTGGGCTTTGTTTTCATAAAAGAAGGGGCTTTGTTGTATTATCCATTTCCATCCTTTTGGACGCAACGTTTTAGTTTGTCAGCAAATGGTCGAGGTTCACATATCAGCTGCATTGCACACTGGTAGGCTATTGGCAGATTTTGGATAAACATTGTGAAATACAAGAGTTGACCATTGGGTCCTTCTTTTTGATAGTTTGAATGCTAATTAGTAAGGACGAGACTACTTTTGCAGAAGCTAAGCAAGCCAGGGAGAGATTACCATAGAAAAAAGTTCAAAGGACAGAGAAATTGAATAAGAGGAAATAAAATTGGTTCTGAATACAGTTTTAGAGGCTATTGTTGGATACTTTACATGTCCCGAAATGAATATATTGACAAAAATAGTGAAAGCCACTGGACTATGCCATGGTAAAAATAATGATCAGGTCAGCTTGAGGTGGCTCGTTGGCTGAAGTCCCACATCGACTAAAGCAAGAGATGAAACTGACAGAGGCTATTATAAAATGAGTTGTCAAACACAGTGACAAAGCATCTTTGCGCTTGGGGCAATGACGCAGCTAGTGAGGTTCTAACCGAGGCGCGTCTATTGCTGGTTGAAAACTATTTCCAAACCCCCTCTTAGGCCTGGGTTCAGCCCTGGCCTTCGAGAATTTCTGGAAGGGCTCCCTCTGGGGTAAAAGCCCTACAATGTTTAGTTTAATTTTTGTGTGTCAGGCATCGATTTATAATAATCTAATTACATAAACTTGATATGTTAATGGAGCTTATTTCTTCTACTCCAACTTTCATTCAAGACATCTATTTATACACCATTCATTTCTTCTCATTTTCTAAACGTGTCATTAGTGATGAAAACACATTTTGTCTGCTTTTAATAGAATTTAAAAAGTGAAAAAGAAAACGAAAACTATTTAGTTCCCCCATTTCTCAGATTTAAAAACAAATTGAACATAGTTTTAAAAATAATTTTAAAAAGAAGTTAATGTTTATGTTTTTAATTTCAAAAATAGTTATCAAACAACAAAAGTTTTGTGGGACTCATTTCTTTTAAGTTGAATAAAAGACACCAATATTATCAGTAATTGAAAAACTAAAAAAACCAATAAAATTGGAAAATAAAAAAATGATTGAATTTCATATCCTATGTTGAAAACTAATCCAATCAAAACTGAATTGAATTTTGTTGTGTATTCAAGATCATTCAATAATTAATTATATGTTCATGTATTAAAGAACTTGTATGAAAAGAAATTTAATATTTATTATATTTGCTCTGTGAGATTATAATATTATCTTTAACTTACAATTATTTTAAAATGTTATGAGTTATATATGAGATGTGATGTTGGATTGTTTATTTCATCAATAATTTTAATATTTGTAGAGTACTTTTCAAAAATTTGAAACCAATGTAATCCAAACAAAATAATTTGGATTGAAATTTATTTGATTTTAAATGCAAACCAATTGATGATCAAAGAACAAAATTGAAGTGACCGAATTAAATGATTCCCCCTCAAAATATATCAAATCCAATATATTAACACCATAGTTACTGAATATAGTCCAAGCATTGTGTAAACACCTGAATATTTAAGGGGGAAAATTAAACTATTATCATTACAAAAAATACTGGGGTGCATATTTGTGTAATCTTCATATAATTAAAAGTTATTAATTACTTTGTGATAATGATAATTATAATAATAAGGGTGTGCTTGGAAAGATATGAAAATTAGATAATTTCAATAATCAATTATATGTATATTGATTATTGTTTTAATTAATTATAATCAGTTATAAACAGCTGAAATAGGAGAAAAACAACTGAAATGAGGGAAAAAAAGCTTTCCATATACAGATTGGAAATACGTGAAACGAAGGATCAAACTTAGCTGGTGCATATAGTATGGCATAGAACACCTTTAAATAAGTGTTTATTCTTGACACTTGCATATTGCTTTCACTGAAACACCCCATGCAGCTAATGATGTAATGCTTGGCATACCGATAAATAAAGAGTAATTAATATCAATGCAACATTATACACACAAATACTAACTCAAACACATGAGAGGAGAAGGAAATTTCAAGAATCCTCTCAGTACAAATTATATTTGGTCTTTTTTTTTTACATTGTTCCAACTTTTTTTCACAATGCACTTATCTTGAACCTGTAGTAAAAAATTGACGGTGCTGTAATATTTCTTTTGTGGCACCTAACAACTGAGATGGAGTAGTGTGGCTCCCATCTTTTACAGCAATTAATATATATTTTTATTTACAACCAAAGTTATAAAATGTGGTGCATAAATAACATTACTCAAACAAATTTACACATTATCATCTAAAAAGCCGCAAGTATGAGGAATTATATATCTACACTTCATATCGATATTTATGTATTTCTCAAGAATATCATTCCAAAATATACTAAAAAGTTTGTTTTTGATCCAGGGGTAAGTGATTTTGGGTTAAGGACACTATTGGTGAAAGCACTTCAAATTTACAGTTTAGCGTTGTAAAAGACAGGAAGCTAACAAAGAAAAATCACGTCTGTAAGTGTGCATTGTGGCTGATGCCTCCAGGCAGCAGCTAAAACTACGAATCCTGATCTCGTCGACTCATCAGTTCTTCCCTATCTATGAAATGCTGAAGCAGCTCTTTTTCTTGCAAAACCAAATAATCTTCAGCCTTACCAAACCATTTGTACCTTCCTTTTGCTACATAATCATAGACAACCTCTCTGAATGGAGTTGGAATCACCAAGAGCGAGTTTAAAGCAGAGTAAGGTAGTGGCAAGTACGACAGTACTCGCAATGCAGCTGCAGAGTCATAACTCACAATGAGATTGACACACAAAACCATGTAGAAAGCAGCATAGTGGTGAAAATATAATTGACAAAAGCTCATTTGTGATGTATATTAATCTAAATATTTATCTGAAATTTGTCTTAAACATGATCCAGATTCTCGATGCCGTTGGCAGGAGCACTCTACCTTCAGATTGAGAGTTTATTCATCATAAAATATGGCAGAATACGAACTTTATCAGAAAACTACATCGATTCTATCAAACCGATCTGATAGATCATCAAAGGCTCATCTTCAGTAACTGATGTTGAAAAGTTTCACCTACATCGGTTCTTTTGAAAACCGATATGGAATAGTCAAATTGTCAAAGGATGAACAAACAACGGTCAGCAATTTCTCCAACATCATCTAAACATCTTCAATCCCTATTACATGGAATAGTCAAATTGTCATCTACCATGGATACCAATTAAAGGGAACTAAATTCTTCAATCCTCAGCAAAGATTTAAGAATACTCCTAGCTATTTTTCTCTCTTCGATCACAAGGTTGTATAGAAATGCAAGGAATCTGAATAAGTTAAACTACATCATTATGCACAAAACACACAGGGTACTATTTAGCATTCTAGGAAAGAAACAAAAGGGCTGAAAATTCAGACTAATAACGACCATAAAACAGAAAAAATCCACCTCACATTAAAAAGACAAAAAAACAACATTATAGGAGGGTAACAAAATTCCAAAAATAACTAGAACATTTGTCACCTATGTTCAAGGTTTTAAAAAATGGTATGCGACCACAATTTCGGCTGCAATGTCAAGGTTTTTGGAGTTTCCGAGTAAGCAATTGCCGCCCCATCAGCTGCATTTGTCTACAATTGCCCACAACATCAAGGATTGTGATGAAACTGCGACCGCAATAGCAATTTAGAAACTTTCATATGCTAGCAGACTACTTAGTTAATGATCTTAAAACATTAAATTTATTAAGCTTTCCCAAATTGCCATATTCTTGGAGCAGCTTAGATACATACATACCCATTAAGAAAGGTGACATTTTTATTCTACCCGAGGCAGTGAACAAGCAACAAGTTGGATCAAACGAAACACCAAACCTCATGAATTGAATAGGAAGTGAAAACAGAGTGATGATCCTGAAGAACGAAGAAGTGGGAAAGGGAAATGAATACCTCTGTGGCAGAGGTGGGAAACGGCGTCGTAAAGTAGCACTCTGGGCTGAAGCAGAGTGGGGGTGGTGACGCCATTCAATACCGAAGAAGCAGAGTTGAAACAGCGCAACCCATTAAACCACCCTCTCTCTATTGGCGTCTTCATTAAGCTTGCGAGTTCTGTCTTCATCCTAGTGTTCATCTTCTTGCGCTCGCTCTGTGTGTAGCAAAAAGTTTCAACCTTCAACCTTGTGTTCAACAGTCTCGTGTTCTAAGACAGAATTATTATTACTAATATTGGTTGAAGAAATATACAATTTGGTCTGGAAATTTCTATTGCATTTTACTTTCTGATGAATAAAAATTTATTTTCTTAAAGAGTGAGCTTATTAATTTAATTAGTATTTTAGCACAAATTTAATTAATATTTTCGTCCGTATAAATAAATATTTTATAAATAGATTATAATTAAAATTCATGATAAATACTAAAAATAAATATTTTTGGATATATTAAATTTATAATGGACAATTTAAGTTGTGATATAAGTTATTTTTAATTACTAACAATGTTCATAAAAATTTATTGAAATACAATTTAGAGATGGAGATAAAAAAATTGTAAATTAAAAAATAGACAATTACAAATTAAGTATTAATTAATTGTGTAAATAAAGATAAAGGAATCTAATTTGAGATGACTAAGACTAATTTTTTTAATTAGGTATTGTAATGTATAAATGCATATTTAAAGGGAGAAAAAAAAGATAATATTGAAAGAATAGATCAACAATCGTAAATGGTAATAATTTGTCTTTCTTAACTAAGTGGTCCAAATTTTAAATCATGATTTTAAGGATGAAATCAATCGTGTTAAGGGAAAAATATCCATCATATGTTCGCTTATGGTCTTCAACTAAAATTAACCAATACTTCTAGTAGAGGCACCAATATGATATATAATAAAAAAAATAGTATATATCATGTCAATGTGAAGAATTTTTAGTTTTTATAGTTACATTGACGTTAAATCAAAATTGCTATATTTTGTAAGTTTGCTTAGTTTAAATAAATATCTTAAAAGCACATACCTATTATAATTTATAATTTTTGTAGGTTGTCTATATAAATTTTTTATATTAACACTAGACTAGATAGAAATTAAACTCATTAAAAATCTAATTAAATAGAAATTAAATATAATAGTAACCGTCAAGAGGTTTAATTTAGTTGATTGAATATGATTCTGAGTTATTGTAATTCTTGATGTTGTCATTATTCAATATAATTTCTACTCCTTCGCAAAAAAGAGTTTGGGAAAATATATATGATTGATTCAACCTATTTATTTTTTGGGTTGTGTAGGAACCCTTTCAGAGCATGATCACTGTCAATGACCTCTTTGGCCTTACATAGAGCTACACATATGTTTTCTGCACCATCAATAGTTCAACACCAAGCAAGTGAGAATTCAAGATAATTTGATCGTATGTTGGTCCCCTCTCTCAATCGAGAGCTGCTAAAGATCAATTAAATGTTCTTCGACACAGTAAATTTCAAAAGGAAAAAAATTCCAATGCAATCATTTTGTACAGAGGCAAGAATACACAATATTAATATCAAGATAGTGAAAATGTTGCCAAAAAACTCTAGCCAAATCAAAGGAATTTGGATACAAAGAATTAACACATGCTCATATACCAGCGAGAGCAACAATGGTTAATGATACACATGATGTATAACAAATCCCAAAACCAAACTACAAAGTCTGAATCCCACATTTAAAAATTGCAGGAGGATTTTTCTTTCTATGCTCCATTATCCTAATTAATGTTATTAACCCCTTGACTGAGTCATTCCAATTTCATTGTTAAAAAGTATACACACAGATATCGGTACCATAAGCAAACATGTCCTAATGTAACAACCTACTTTGACTGTTGCCAACAGGTAGATGAATTAGCATGACCAACGACTGCACATTTTCGCAATACCACTTTCCAAAAAGCATCAAAACATCAACACAACTGTACGAGGTTGATACCACCGATAAATCAATACTCTCAAATGATTTAGTGGCTGCTGATTCTATATATTGTTCTTCTAGCCTTCTTAACCAACTCTTCATCACAAGTCCTATCAGTTCGAACCATCCATGGTTAGCAAAGGCCTGGAGAAGAATCAGCTTACTAACTAGTAGTAACACATCCAAGTAGAATATCTGTGGAAAGATTACGTGTTTGAACTCAATTATTAGTCTTAAGTTCGAAGAATATTGGATAAACTCAACTGCTGATTTAAATTTGAAACTGTTGTTCTTGTGTAGAGATTTTAGGAGCATCTGACACCAGTGACAAAGTCCCACATTTGTCAGAACACTGACAAGCAGCTAATGCTCACAGTATAAAAGTCGAGTACTTGGACAGTTAAAAGCATACCTTTCTCGGCCTTTTGGCTAAGATCAAGTGTAGTATCTGTTCTTATCAGTTTAATATCTGATATGTGGACCATTGGTTCACACGATATTAAATTTATTTTTTAAGGGAGAGGGTCCATCACAGTAGCTTGCTATTGGGACTCTCAAGCGTCGCTCTTGTCTTGCACTACTGCAAGGGCCTGGCGCTTCCCACCCAAAACAGTTCAATTAATGGATTGGCCAAGTAAAACTGGCTTCTTATGGGATCTTGAAAGGGTTTTGGGTGATGAATTTCATAGTGGAGGCTAGTGTTGATTGTGTTTTGATTTAATTACATTAACATGAAAATTTTAAAAATTGATGTTTTACACTATTTAATCTTTTTTCACCTCAATTCAATTCACTTTCACAGCTCTTTTGTTTTTTAAAACCAAATGCACATAGTAAGGGAGTTGTGTTTATGTATTTCATTTTATTTTATTTTATACATCTTCAAACTATTGTAAAAACACTGATGACAAGGAGCTAAATCTCAGAATATATATTTTGTTTCTTTTGATTTGATTTTGGACGTAAATGAGCATACATAAAGCAAAGGAAAACACGCAGAAAATCAGCTTTTGAATATTTCTCTATGGTGCTTCTCATTCATTACCATTAAAATGCCGTTGGCTGACAGAAATTCGACATGAAATGAAACCAAGCAAGGAGGCACCGATCATAATTCTATCAAGAAAATGCCCCCATAAAATAAAAATAAAGAATAACAAATTTAGTTAAACATGATCTCCATACATGCCATGCTTAATTGGTGGACCTACAAATCTTCCTCACCTCGCCTTCATTCCCTGTGAGCACATTCAAAGAACTCATCTTAAGCATGACCTCAGGAAATCTCCTGGGGAACAAGCTAGCGTCATGTGCAAACTGTTGCACAATTGGCAAAGTCCTCTGATCTTCCATTATATGCGAATCCGTAATGAGCAAAGTTCTCTTTCTCTCCACCATGTCCTTGTAGAAGAGGTTATCAAGCACATTTGGTGTTGCATCAAAGTTCACTGGGGGGTTCCTGTACTTAGGTGTATTAACATTGGGGCATGCCTTTCTGAATTCCTCAACCACTTCAACAGTAAGGGAAGGGTCTGGTTTCCCGGTGTTTTGGAAGTTGTAGGCCCTTTCGATGAACATGTCGCAATGAGCCATGCCGATCGAATGTGCACCGAGTAGGATCACCATTTCTTCGATGTTGAAACCCTTCTTGTTGAAGAGTTCTACCATTTTTTCCATGGTCCAGTTAGGCATAGGGAGGTTGTCGGCTTCTGCAGCGGTTGCAAGGGAAACGAGCGAGTCTCTACGGCCACCGAGGGGTTTCCGAGGGGCCAAACCCGCCATGGTCATTACCTCGTTGGATGCAAATGCCAGTGTGTCAGCGCATGACACGGTTTGAGGACACTCCTCCTCCAGCTTCAACTTTATGTCATCGATCATATCAGTTCCTTTGAGGAGTAGACCATTGAACATTGAACTTTTCTCCACAGTGTCGCCACTTGGCGAGTAATCTAGCAAGATCGATGCATCGCAACCCTGTTTATTTGATTCCAAATGGCCAAGTTCGGTTTAGAAACTCATCACAATGTCATTTCATATAACTATCTCTCACCAGTCAAACACTCCCAATATAAATACTAGTGAAACATCAATTTGGTTATGAAATTGGAACCACATGTCAATTTGATTCCTTAAATTAATATTACTAGCTAATTTAGTTGTTGATCAAAAGGATCCCACTCGAATAAGGTGAACAATGCACTTTAAGAGGATGAGACAAGTAATCTCAGTCATTGATCGATGAAAAAATTATGATTAATATTATGTATACATGCATAACAAATCCCGAATATTATGTTGAAACAACAAGTATTGATTAAAATTTAACGAGTAAATGAACACACTAACCAGAGATTAAATTGAGCTATAATGTCAAATTCATTACCACATTGACTAATGACGGCTAACTGCTTCTTGTTGTTGTTGTTGTTGTAATATTTGAACCAAATTGATGTTGTAACGTGTGTATATACATATACATTATTGGGCTATAGTTACACGTATTGCTATTATAAACTTTAGTAATGATATGGTTTAATTATGGAGAAGAAAGACTATATGGTGTGCAATTGCTAGGAAAAACTTACATTAACGAAGCAGTCATGGAATTGAAGGCGGAGCAAGTTTCCGAGTGCGCCCGGATTGGTATTAACAATCTTGGCAAGTGCATCTGCCACGATTTTTTGTGCATTGGGGCAAGTTTTTATGTAGAAATCTTCGCTGAGTTTCTGAGGATTTTGGTCAGCCGCTTGTTGAGGCACGTTCTGTTGTTGAGACGCGTCATTAGGATCCTTTTGTGGCTTGTTCAGGTCACCTTGACGACCGAGAAACGGAAATAGAGAATGAAATGTAAATGGAAGTTTGTCAGGAAAACCCTCCTGGGCCTTGGAAGGAACGAGGACCAAGAGCCACAGTGAAAGGGTGCTAAGGAAGATCCGTCTCATTTTCATGTGATGATTAAAAACTCAATGTTCTATGGCACCAAAGAAACTGTTGTTTGATGTACTTGTTGTTATGGTTCTTGATGTTTTGTTTTTCTCTTAATTATGGTGTTTGATTCAAGTATCCATGGCCAGCTCTAGGACAACTTGTGATTGCAAGGAATAATGAAACAGTTTGAGGGTGCGACCATTATAGATGTCTATATATAGTTGGATACCTTGGCCTTATTTCGTTGATTACCATTGGAAGGGAAATTAGATCAAAGGTCAAAGAACTTCTGAACCTCTATTTTTTTTCCTTTTATATTCTTACTTGTTTTGGCTAAAGGAAGGAATGGCGAGAGAAATTCGTTGTTCTAAACAGAGTAAAATACCGACCAGCCAGTAGTGTAAGAAAAAACTGATGATTCATTAGTTACAAAGCCTACGTATATCCAAAATGTTTAATGGGTTCTCCTGATCTTTAGCCTGCATGAGAGCATATTTTCATTATACCAGGCAATTTTAATCGGCAACATAATAAATTATTAATATTAAAATGTTTAAATAAAATAATTTTGACTATTTATGATATTATCAAAATTAATACATGTTTAGTTTAGCTTTTAGAACCCAAAATTATGGCTTTGACAAAAGTTACACCCCAAACCACGGTTTTAAACTTCTTAGAACCTAAAGCAAACATTATAAATAAAAGACTAAGAGTCTATTTGATAGCGAACATAAAGAAGTTAGAATAGGATACTATACTATATTATTTTAATTATATACTTTGGTGAGTTCATACGCTAGGATAGTTTTTTTTATTAGATTATTCTATTAGCATAGTCTATATTGTTAAAAATTTATCTCCAAAAGGAGTTAGGTTAACGAGAGGTAAGATAGGATAATTAACTTTGGTTTAAATTCTATTTTCATCCATACAAATATAGATTTTATTTTTAGTCTTGTTTTTTTTATAATCTCTATAATATTCAATTATTTTGTTTTTGTCTTTCTCGTTAGTCTTTGTTAAAAAAATTATATTTCAACCAATAAGTTGTTGATTTTTATAATAAAGGAACAAAAAATAGAATGTTTGAACTGTGCAAGAATCATAAACAAAAAAATGTAAGAAATTAAAGATTAATTGGTATATTGCTATCAATATTTTTTTTTCTTCCAACTCTCACACTTACAATGTGTTTCCTTTACATGTTTACCCTGTGATTGTTATTATTACCATCACCTACTCTCAAAGTTTTCATATCTCAATAACCATCATGACCCTCAAAGTCATTGTCACCATTACTATTATATTATTACCACAATCGTTATTATTGTTATTATCATTATCATTATTATTTGTCATCCAATCCTGCCACCAATATAACCATCAACATTATTAGCACTGCCACTACAATCATTGTCTCTACCATGGGCATCACCCTCCACAACTATTGCCATAACTTTTTCTTGTTACCATAAACTTAACACCTTTTTGGTGTTTGTGAGTTTTAAGTTCTTCATTTAAAAAAAATTAAAACCAGTTTTCATTAGTTTATAGTTTTTACTTTTTTTTTCAATTTTAAAAAATTGTCAATCTTATAGTTTTTCTTTAAAAATTCCTTAAAAAAAGGAGACTATTTACATGAGGTTGTGATGAGAGGAACCGATGTGCTTTCACATGTAAATTGGGTCATGATCAAATCGGATTAAAAAGGCATAAATTTAATTTGTGCTCAAACTTTAAAATCCAAATCCTACATTTTAGCAGGCAAGGTCCATGTTGGGCTAGTCATGGGCTCAATGCAATCATAGGCTACAGTGGATCAAGCCGAAAAGTCTAAATTTAATTAATGTTCAAAATATAAAACCAAAGTCCTATGTTTCATTGCGCAAATTCAGATTGAGTTAATCACAACTCAATATTGGTTGGGCCAAAAAGTTCAATTCAATTCGGCTTCTAAAATGAGACTTATGCTTAGTGAAATATAAAGTCCAACCCAATGGTTTCAGGTTGGGCTGCTCATAGGCTCAATGTTAGTTGCAAGTTATAGTGGTCGAGCCAAAATGCTATAAGATTCAATTTGGACTTCTAAAATTAGGCACAAGCTTGGTAAAAGTCCAACTTGTATGAGCTATATAAGCTATCAGAGGAATGAGCTTCCTGCACCATTTTGTTTTCTTATACACCATTTAAATTTTTT
>CM023941.1:3352943-3441365 GCA_013407115.1 Glycine latifolia
TTTATAATGGTGTATGAGAAAAGTTTATGGTGCAGGAAGCTCAACCCGCTATCAGACTATGATTGGATCAAGTTAGAAAGGTCCAAATTTAATTGTGCTTAAAATTTGAAGTCCAAATTAAACATTTCTTTCAGGGGGATGAGTGTTCAAGCTTAGACAATTCTCGAATATAATAGGTCGAGCCTAATTTGCACAAGTTAAGCTCAAATTAGGACTTGATCAAATATGAGTCAAAAGGATTCATATTTAATTCGTGCTCAAACAAATTAAAAATGTATTTAATACATCGAGTTAAATGATTTTAAAAACGTAGAACTAAAAAAAAAATATCCAAACAAATTCTGTTTAAAAATTTAAATATGAAAATAAAAAACTAAAAAAAGCTTACCACAACTGCGAATAGTATTTCAATATGAGAAACTTAATTTGAATAGAGTAATAATATACAAATCACATTTTATTTAAACACATTTCATTTTTCTCTTTATCTTTCTTCTTATCACATCATAAATTCTATCATATCTATAATTTTCTCTTTAGGTGTTGGATAATATAGTTGGTGTCTATCTCATATTTTTCTTTGAATATGACATAATAGTATATCCCCAAGAAATAGATTCTTGTGGCACTTACTTTTTAAAAAAATATAGGTTAGTACACTTCAAATGAAAATGACTTACAGGCGAAAAAAAAGAAAATTCAGATGACAAACTGACTTTTTCCGCTCGTCTACATTCAAGTGGCATTAAACTAGAGCTAGAGTGTGACCTGTGATGGCACCATAGCTTTTTTATTTGGTGGAATTAGTCTCTGGCTTTTATGTTCAAGTATCATCTGGCCAGTATTGCCGTCGGAGATCCCCACAAAAGATATCCCACCCTTAATTAGGATTGAAACCAAATAACTTTATAATAATCATCAAAATTTGTAAAATCATGCTAAGTGGAAAACGTTTCTAGTTCTTGTGAGAAGCAACAACCAGATGATGACAAGTGCATGCAACAGATGCACTTAGAATTTACCCTGCCCACATTATTTTCTTTCCTAGTACTTCTCATCCCTTTCAAAGAAATTTAATTTCATGATCACACAACCATGGCTTCTTCTCTAGTTGCACTTATTTCTCTTCTCCTCACTCTTCTTGCAACTTCATGTCTAAGTGTAACTGTGTTTTCCCTCCAAGTTTCAATCAAAACAACTTACTTGGAACCTTTCAAATGCTCCCATAAGATCACCACATGCAATGCCTCACTCTACCACATAAGCTACGGCGACAACATAGACGACATAGCAACCTTTTACTCCGTTAGTACCTCTCAAATCAAACCGATAATGCACACTAGCGAGCAAGATTACCTCATAACAGTGCCTTGCTCTTGCAATGAGACCAATGGACTTGGCGGATATTTCTATGATACAACCTACAAGGTGAAGTCCAATGACACGTTTGTGAATATTGACAACTTTGTTTACAGTGGCCAAGCCTGGCCTATTAACGGAGAATTGGACCAAAATGAGGAGTTAACAATACATCTTCCATGTGGGTGTTCAGAGAAAAGTGATTCTCATATTGTTGTCACGTACACGGTTCAGCGGAATGATACACCTGCATCAATTGCTGCTCTGCTAAATGCTACGTTAGATGACATGGTGAGTATGAACGAAGTTCTGGCTAGGAACCCCTCATTCATAGATGTTACTTGGGTGTTGTATGTTCCTAGGGAATTGAATGGTTTACCACTTTCCAAAGGAAAAGGTGATGATTTCTCTGCCTCAATCTCCCTTGTATTCTATCATTCATGATTTTTACATATTTCCAGTGTAAAATCTTTTACCCAGAATATATGTCTAAACTTTTTTTTATTCTATGTTAGTTTTAAATTCATTTTAGAGTCTAGTTTCACACTGTCTGTTAACATAAAATTTTTATATGATAATTTATAATTGAATAACAGTATAATTTTTTTTTTATAATCTCTCTATATTATTGGTACATAGACGATTTACTCATAATTTTATTTGTTGTATCATATTTGTGTCATGTCTTGTAATTTTTAAAATTTATCATATATTCATATCCTAAAATCTGTGTTTAATCGTATTTGTTTGGTTTTCCCTTGTTTGCAGACAAGAAACAAAAGTTGGAAATAATCATTGGCATCTTAGCGGGTGTCACATTACTTTCAATTATTACCTTGATGATTCTCATTGTCGTTCTTAGGAGATCCAGAGCCAATAAAACTGCCAAAAATGATCCAAGTGCTGTCTCTAAAAAATCAATTACCAATAGAACTATTTCCATAAAGAACCGAGACTTTCATACACAATATATTGAAGGTAACTTGAAAAGAAAATTTTGGAAGCATAGGCTCTTGCAGTATAATGGCGTATTTTTTTTTTTAAATTACATAATAGATATATTTAAAAAAATTACAAAAATGGGTAAATCGTGCTTTGAAGTAAAATTTCATTATGAAAAATTCTTACTTCAAAACACGATTTTGCTTTTCCAAAAATTGTTATATTGAAATCGTATATATACATATTAGTACAATTTTTTATTTTTATTTATTATTAAAAGTTGAAATTGTATGTTAAAAAAGGAAAAAAAAAACTTAAATCATATTTTAACATACGATTTAAGTATTTAAAGAAAAAAATATTTTAAATAAATAAAAGTGAAATCGTGCTTCATTTGAAATCATATCAAAGTACGATTTATTCATTTATTTATTTATTTTTTAAAATATCCATTATGATAATTTGTTTAAAATTCTACCTATTTCCGTAATTAACCCCAAAAACAACTTATATTTCGAAGATATAAAGTTTTTAGTAATATGCTAATAGCTCTACAAGGACACTAAGAAAACCTGTTGCTTATTCATGGCAAATATTGGTGCAGATGCAACAACATTTGAGTCAGAAAGACCAGTAATTTATGCTCTAGAGGAGATTGAAGATGCTACAAATAACTTTGATGAAACCCGAAGGATTGGAGTAGGTGGATACGGTACGGTGTATTTCGGAATGTTAGAGAAGGTATGGAAAACCCACCTAGATATTGAAGCATACCTTCATGTGCTAATTGCAAGTTGGAGAATGATAGCTATTTTAACTCCAGGAGGTTGCTGTGAAGAAAATGAGGTCTAATAAATCCAAAGAATTCTATGCAGAACTCAAGGTCTTGTGCAGGATACATCATATTAACATTGTAAGTGATGTTACTGATTAAGAGAGCTTTTGGCATACTCTTAAAGAACTGATGCTTGATTATATTATAGATATAATCACTGTTTCAGGTGGAGTTGTTGGGATATGCTAGTGGAGATGACCACCTTTATTTGGTGTATGAGTATGTTCCAAATGGATCTCTCTGTGAACATCTTCATGATCCATTACTGAAAGGTATATTGATTCCAAGACTCCAAGATCTATTTGTATGCCAAAAGTAAACCTATTACCTATGAGACATGTTCTAAAATATTTGTTCTCATATTTATATGATATCAAGAATTCTAAACCACGGTATTGAAACAGGTCACCAGCCACTGTCTTGGTGTGCTAGGATTCAAATTGCACTGGATGCAGCAAAAGGTCTTGAATATATACATGATTACACAAAAGCACGATATGTGCACCGTGATATAAAGACTAGTAATATTCTTCTTGATGAGAAGCTCAGAGCCAAGGTACTTATCCTTGATTTGTTTTACTCACTTCTGCTCTGACCAAAAATGCCCCTATTATGCACCTACCGATATTTTTACACAAGATAGACGTTAAACTATATCAGTTGTTCAAGTTGTCATATGATAACATGTTATATGTTTAACAAAACAATAAGGTATTCAAACATTGTACCTGTCCTTTTAAATGTAACATATAAGAAATTCAGCTAGCCAGTAACCTCAAAGTCCAAGTGTAACTTGCTGGAGATGAACTTATATTTATTTATTTGTAAAATTAAATTAAGAAAGCAAAGTTGAATCAAATCAAAGTCTCTTCACCTCGTAGTTCAAACTGAAACCATTAACATGGCATTTGATATGTAGGTAGCAGATTTCGGACTTGCAAAGCTAGTAGAACGAACCAACGATGAAGAATTTATAGCGACAAGGCTTGTTGGAACACCAGGCTACCTTCCACCAGAGTAGGTTTTGTGCTTTCAGATCATAGCCACACTCTGGGTGTGTTCAACAGTTAAACAATTTTCTTGCTATTACTAATCTGATTAAACTCAGGTAAAAAAAGTTACACCCCAGTTAAATTTTCTTCTGACATGATTGCTTCTTTTTTTACCCTTTTAGATCTGTGAAGGAGCTTCAAGTGACTATAAAAACCGATGTATTTGCATTTGGGGTGGTTCTGGCAGAGTTGATAACAGGGAAACGTGCACTATTTCGTGACAACCAAGAAGCCAGAAATATGAAATCACTTACTTCAGTTGTAAGTCAAACTCATTTCTGAGAGAAAATTTAAAAGATACGGGAGAGAAATTGAATTCAAGGTTGAAAGTATTATGAAAATGATATCCAGAGAATTCTTTAGTGCATTTTTATTCAGAGAGACCTAACTCTAGTAGACTTAATACTCTCACACAATGTTTATTCTTTGAAAGGAAGAAAGATGATATTTCTTTTCATCACTTCAGGTTGGCCAAATATTCAAAGATGATGACCCAGAGACTGTTTTAGCAGATGCCATAGATGGGAATCTTCAACGTAGCTATCCTATGGAAGATGTCTACAAGGTTAGATTTAACTAAATCTTTATCTTCATTCACATACTCCAGTTTAACTTAAAATATCTTTTTATGGAATTAATAGATTTTTTTTAAATAAATAAATAAATTTAGTTTGAGAAAGAGTTTTAATATAACGATAAAGTTATGACTTGAAGATGGTTGATAATGACACTGGAATGTTATTTTTTTTATAAAAATAATTTAGTTTACACAGAAAATATTTTGTGCTTGAACAACAAGCTAATGACTCCTTTAACAAAGTTATTGTCAATATTTAGATATTGTTGGGGACTGTTGCTTTTCTTATTAGAATAATGTTATTCATACTTAAATTTGTTACCACACTTTTCCACAATAGTTTTCTTCTATCTAACACATCAATCATTTCATCTCATAATTTTCTGTCTTCTCTTCCTATCTCCTTTCTTGTGGTAAAAGTGTTAGTGAGAATAGTATTACTCTTCTGTATTATTATGTACATAAGTACCAACATAGTGTTTTCCTTCCATATCAATCTTGCAGATGGCAGAACTAGCTCATTGGTGCTTGTGCGAAGATCCAAATGACAGACCTGAGATGAGGGAGATTGTTGTGGCATTGTCACAGATTGTGATGTCCTCCACAGAATGGGAAGCATTACTAGGTGGAGACAGAGAGGTCTTCAGCGGGGTACTTGATGGAAGATGAAGACTCTGTTACTTGGGAGTTGTATAATAATCTTTTCCTTAATTTTCTGTTATAATATACTGATTAATCAGTTGTATCATGGTACTATACCATTTGGAGTTTTTGCTCTTGTTGTTAGGGGTGTATATATATAGAGAGAGAGAGAGAGATTTTGAACAGAATTAGGGTTAAATCGTGATAGTGTGACTTTTAATGTACAAAAAACTTGTTAATGCTAACACCTTTATGTTGAAAAAAATTTGAGAAAAAAATATTTTTTTTCTATTTCTTAGTCAAATCTTAATATTATTAACAATTAATTTGGAGGTTTGAGCCTTTATTATTGACTTTAAGATTTTAGAAAAAAATATTTAAGGTGAAATTCCAAAATTAATAATAGAAACATCTAATACTTTATTTTATCATTTTATATTTAAAAAATTTAAAATTAATAATAAGGCGTTTAACACTTAGTGGCTTGAAAATGGTTTAAAAGAAAATAATATATATTAGTAAAAGACTTTATTAAGAGGTATAGTTTTTAGTTTTACTTAAAATGCTCGGTACAATGAACAGACTATTTCCTAGTTATTAAGACAAATGTTTTTTTTCTTCTTAATTGATAATTAAATTACACTTTTATTTTAAAATAATAATTAATATGTTAAACTATAATTCATTTTACTATAAATGAATTACTTTGAGCAATTTTTCATTCTTTGTGAATCTTAGCATCATTAACTATCACTTTTAAAATTTAAATCCCTATTATTGACTTTAAGATTTTAGAAAATGAACTAAAGTTTTGGATGAGATTCAAATTTTAATTCATAAAATTTAAGTTGAGTGTAACTCAATCTCCAATTTTAATCCCTTTTTTGGGTTATAATTTTTTTGTTGCTTTTAATTTTATTTTCTTATTCTGTGCTTTTGCTATTTTTTTAGAGGCATGTTATTGTTATTATGAATTAGTATTTATTGATTTTTTATTTATATATTTTCTATATTTTCATATTTATTTTAATTTTAAATATTTTAAATTAGGTGAGTGACTTCGTAAATCAACCCACGTAAAACAATGGTCGGTCTAGTTTAAAATTGACTAACTAAAAATATAAAGTTTGACTCAATAAAAAAAATGACTTTTCCCCCCTTAAATCTAATATCACATCTTATACAATACTTTAAATTTTATCAATCTCCATAAATTTATGATTTTTAAACTTTTAAATCACAAATCTATACTTATTTGAGAAACATATTATGAAATGTTTGGACAAGTGTCATTCTCTTAAGAATTTTTTTCTATACCCATACTAAATTCGGAAAGATTTTAACAATGTGTTTATCAGCTAATAATTAACTCGTTCTCCTCGCCAATACTTTTTTCCAAATCCTACGACTGCCATTGCCTTCTGTTAGGTATAAAGCTTTTGTTCAACCACTCTCTTAGACGTTCAAAATAAACTTTTTTCATTGTTGTGCATGGCTTTTGAATCCAAAGTATTTGAGTTACATGAAAAGGCAAATTATTGATTCAAAGGGTGTACACAACAATATAGAGTATTTGACGAACATGGATTCTTTTAAAGTGATAGATGTGAGTAGGTTTTGAAAGGGAAAACAGTTCTTTTGAAAGTATGAGAAAGCGATTGAATAGCTTTATTCCTGACAAAAGCCAAATGCAACTGTTGTAGGATTTGGAAAAAAATTAACAATGAAAAGAAAGTCATTTATTGTTAAAATAAATAAAAAAAGATATAGAAAAGGTTATTCCTTATAAGAATGATTCTTGTCCAAACCTAAAACTTTCCATGATATCGTTTTCAAATATATATATATATATATAGACTTATAGAGAGAGTATAGAAAAGAAAAAAAAATTTGAAGTGAAAAAATTCCAAAAATTGATAATAAAAATATCTAAAATTTTTATTTTATTATTTTATCATTTTCTTTAAAGAAATTAAATTTAATAACGGGCCATTTAACACTTAGTGATTTGAAAATCGCAAGAAAAAAATTGTCAACGAAAGACTTTATTAAGAAGTTCATTTACTTTTATTTTTACTTAAAATACTAGTATGACCAACAAAATATTTGCTAGTTATTAAAATAAATGATTTTTCCTTATTAACATATACTCAAGTTATACTATTTTATTTATTAAGATTAAGATGAATGATTTTCTTTCTTTGTGGATCTTACCATCAATAACAATCACTTTAAAAGTTTAAATCCTTATTTTGGACTTTAAGAATTTAGAAAATGAAATAAGATTTTGGATTAAATTTAAAATTTAACCTTAGAGACTAACTCAATTTCACATAATTGAAATATACTATAGTGCTTTCCAAGCCAATTTTCACACCTAGAGCTATGGGTTTGGATTGAAGACACCTAACCGGAGCCTCTTTTAATCTTTTCTATGATGTACTAAGTAATGTTGCTTCACACACTCCATTTTAAAATTTTAATTAACATCCACACGTATTCATTTTCGAAACCCAATCCCTAAGCTTTAGCTATTTGCAACAAGTAGAACAACTTAACCAAGTTAATTTATAAGCTAGTAACAGATATTATATATGTACTATCATCTGATTATAATTATATCAACATTATTTTTTATACATAAAAATTTACATATAATCAATTATTTAATATAATTCAAGTCGTATAAGGCAACTATTAACTCATTAGGTCAAACCTTCATCCAGTAATTCAGTATTTCACACTGAATCGATGATCAATCATAATCTGATAACACTATTTAAGATATTTTATAGTATTGTTCTCACAAACATTTTGGAAAATCCTTCTTAGCTTACATAAGCTAAAAGAGCCTCAAGGTACATATATATTAAGATGATCTTTTCTACCCCGTGATATTCCTATTTTTATTTACAAAAGAGGAAGGAGTGTGGGTTGGATATAGGGTGATTGACGAATCATTAAGATAGGTAGTTATTAAAGTGGTGATTGTTGGCGCTACCACCTTAGCAGAAACTTTATTTCATAATGGCTATGGCGAGTTTTATGGCATGATTACTTATGTAGAGGGAGTCAGTGTGTATATGATTGAGTGAAACTGGACTACATGGTTAACTTGGGTCGTCAAGGCCCATTGCAGTTGAGCTACTATGCTCGTTCGAGTGTTTCCTCAAATAGGGATGTTTATAAATTAATCTAATCCCTAATGAAAATAAAGAAAAATTAAAAAAAAAACTTAAAAAATATTAAGACGTATTTTATTGAATTGAATTGGATTTCAAAGTTGATTTTGAAAACTAAGTCACTCCAAATTGAATTATACACATGTATATTTTTTTTATTTGTAAGTTTATGATAAATGTTTACTTTTTTATTTCAGATTTATTTAAATTATCACATCATTTATACTTATTTATGAAAAATATATTTAATTAAAGACACTTTATTTAGTAACTATTTAAATATATTAATATAACTATTAAATTGTGTAAATTTTCTTTTAATAGTATATATTTACATGTGAAATAATTGATATTTTAAATTATTTTTCATTATCTTAAAAATTCTTATTATGTTTATTACACATAATCCAAAAGTCATAAATGCCTAAAGGTTAAAATGACTTTTATTAACGTGGCCAATAAAACTTTATTCCTAAAAGCATGGGAGAAGAATTATCTTGGATTCAGATTTAAGACATAATTAAATCTCAAAAAGTTAACTTATAAAATAGTTGTCGAGTTCTTTTAAGTATTTTTGGAGCTATGAGAATGTTTGATATGCACTAAGGTACAACATGAGACAATTAGTTAAGTCATGAAATAATTTTTTAACTTGTATTTTGCTTGATGATTAATGTATAACATAAATATTTAATTTTTTTATGCATTTTATTTTTGTTAATATTAAAATCAACAATAAACTGAATGAAATAATTAAAACTCAATGACTTGAAAATTATAAAAAACAGAAAAGGTATAGTAGAACACTTATTCATAATTGCTTATAGTTGTTGTAAAAAAAAAGCTTATAATTATTAAAAAATCGTACCAAAAAAATATATTAAATAGTATTAAAACATAATAAATTTTATATTTTCAAAACCAAACAATCTAATTCAATGAAGTACTAGTATTTAAAATTATTTATTTATTATTTTATTTTTTTTTAATCTTAAAAATAACAACCAAGTAGTAGTATTTAACACTCTGGGAAATTATAAAAACAGCAATATACATTAGAAGACTTATTTATAACTGCTTATAATTATTAAACAATCGCATAGATTAAATAGTATTAAAATTTAAAACATAATAAATTTATATTTTTAAAATCTAACTATCTAATTCAAAAAGTTCTCAAAACGAGATAAATAAATAAATAAATAAAGAAACACACTAATTTATTTGTAATTAATTATTTTTCGAAATCTCAGTCGCTTGAAAAACAATAAACAAAAAAATAATAATTAGTTAATTACTTCTGTGGCAACGGCGTCGTTGTGTACCAGTCTTTCTTCTTCTTCTTCTTCTTTCTGTGTTGCCGGTGGCGTTGATCTTATTAGAATCCGGGATCCGATCACAGCCATGGCAGGGGCAGCCTCTGCTCTATTCCTCCTCGACATCAAAGGCCGCGTCCTCATCTGGCGCGACTACCGCGGCGATGTCTCCGCCCTCGACGCCGAACGCTTCTTCACCAAACTCATCGAAAAACAGGTTCCTTCACCTTTCTCTCTCTCTCTCTCTCTCGTAAACCTAATTTCTCATTCTCATTCTCTAAGGTCTTCTCTTTTTTTTTTTCATTTTTTTTTTGTTGAAGGCCGATCCGCAAGCTCAAGATCCGGTTGTGCACGACAATGGCGTGACCTACATGTTCATCCAACACAGCAACGTGTACCTCATGATATCCACCAGACAGAACTGCAATGCCGCTAGCCTCCTCTTCTTCCTGCACCGAATCGTCGATGTACGATAAACATTCTCCTTTAAACCTTTTCAAATCGAGAATTTCGCTATTAGTTCGTATAAGTAATAATCGATCCGTGTGTTTCTCGCAGGTGTTCAAGCACTACTTTGAAGAATTGGAAGAGGAATCGCTTAGGGACAACTTCGTCGTCGTGGTAAAATGTCGCCGAATTTAGCTCGTTCTTTCTATATTTTTTTATAATTGTGTGAATGTATTCGTTGAATTAAATTCTGTTGTTTTGGGATTTGTTGTGGCGTTGGTAGTATGAGCTACTTGATGAGATTATGGACTTTGGCTACCCTCAGTACACTGAGGCGCAGATTCTTAGTGAGTTTATTAAGACCGATGCTTATAGAATGGAAGTTACGCAGAGACCTCCTATGGCTGTGACAAATGCTGTGTCGTGGCGCAGCGAAGGGATAAACTATAAGAAAAATGAGGTAGACATTACAAAAGTGAAGAGTCTCTAGCTTTTTGAATTGTAATTTGATGGTCTAAGTGGTCGAATTGTACTTTTGTACTTTTTCGGTCGTGTTTTCAGGTTTTCTTGGATGTGGTGGAGAGTGTTAATATACTTGTCAATAGCAATGGACAAATAATTAGATCTGACGTCGTTGGGGCGTTGAAGATGAGAACGTACTTGAG
Organism: Glycine latifolia; assembly: GCA_013407115.1. Classification (NCBI taxonomy): domain Eukaryota; kingdom Viridiplantae; phylum Streptophyta; class Magnoliopsida; order Fabales; family Fabaceae; genus Glycine; species Glycine latifolia. The sequence goes on from CM023941.1 coordinate 3,363,961, forward strand.
GTTTGCTTTAAACTTTCCGTGAGATCTATTGAATTTCTAGCTAGTGGTTTGAGATGGGCTGCTAACTGACTCGGCTTTCTACTATTGATTGATCTGTCTAAATTCTAATCTGTTGGTTAGGGGATAGCATGTGGCAAACAGTTTTCTGATTTTCTGTTTTGGATGCTTTTGTTGTCATGTTTACTCGTGTGTGCTGGTTATTGATGAGGACTGAAGAGGTGCATTAGGGATTAGAGAACCAAGCCTAAACTGAGTTTTTATATTGAATATTTTTAAAACTATTTTTGAATTATGTATAGGTAAATTTTGAAAAATGTAAATGAAATTAGCAATCTGGACTTGGGAGTTCATTCTTTTCTGTTTTTACTTTATGCTGATGACACATGCTTGTCAATAGCTTTATTCAGTGTTTTAAATTGCACGCTATAGTTGCATTGCAGTGTGGAGCAGCCCCTGCTACCTACAGGGTCTGCCATAGCGGATCAAATAGCCGGCTGAATAGTGGCACTATGTGTTGATTCCAAAAAAGCCCTTTGAGCAAAGACATTAGGGCTTTTTCGGGGGGCTATTTTTGGGGATTTCAATTTCCAAAAACGAAATCTACAGTTGTAATAGTAATAAAAAATGATAAAGACTTGGATAATATTTCGAAGATGATAATTGATGATTCCTATCTAGGAAACATTTATTTGAGTTTTGTTAGTATTAACTTGAATGTTTTGTTTAAGACACCTATGACTTTTTATTGTTAATTATGAATTGGATGTCATTAATTTTGAGTAATTTTTATCATTTTTGGAGATTATATGTATTTAGTATACTAAACATATATAAACTATATAAAAAAATTCAAAATAGCAGCTATCCCAGTGTAGTGTTTTTGGGGTTGGCCACTACACGTTGCTATCTGGGGTTTTTTACATTGCCTTTATTCATTTGGTACTCCTGAGTCCAGAGGCTTTCTTTAACAACTCGTGCTAAACATAATATATATCCACTGCCCACTTGTTTGGTATATTGCAGATGGGTCCAACTACCGAATCCATATTTTGCTCCCTACTTTATTGGGTATGTTTGGGATAGCTGCAAAAATTAGATTATTTCAATAATGGATTATTGTTATAATCTATTATAATCAGAATCAGATTTTTGTTTGGGTAAGTTTGCTGAAAAGTTGTTTGAAAATAATATAGTTGAGAGTTATTTGGAAGACTGTGTTAACCATGAAGTATCTATTATTCTAACTGACTTATATGCTAGAGTATTTATCTAAAAATCAAATGTGTTGTTCATGGCTTATCTAATGCAGTGGTATGCCTGAGTGCAAACTTGGCTTAAATGATAGAGTATTGTTAGAGGCACAAGGTAGAACAACCAAGGGAAAGGCTATTGACTTGGAAGACATAAAATTTCATCAGTATGTATGCTTGACCTTGTTGTATTTACAAACATTAGAGCGAAAATTTTATATAATTTCTTTAAGAATGTTTCCTCTTCTTGATGCTAGTTCTCAAAATATATATGGCATTTTATGAAGGTGCGTGCGTTTGGCTCGATTTGAAAACGATCGAACAATTTCCTTTATACCACCTGATGGGTCGTTTGATTTGATGACATACAGGCTCAGTACACAGGTTCATCTTTTTCTCTAGATATGACATAAGTTTCTGTTTTGAGAGGTAAACACAGAGAAAGAGAGAATAAAAGCATTTTAAAGTCTCTGTTGATTGTATCATCTCTTTTTCAGGTTAAGCCTTTAATTTGGGTGGAAGCAAGTGTTGAAAAGCATTCAAAGAGTCGGATTGAGATTATGGTAAAAGCTAGGAGTCAATTTAAGGAACGTAGGTAATGAGATTTCTTCTTTTCTTATGTTTGTTGTGTTTCTTCCCCCACCCCTCTTGATGATAGAAGATGAGGGAAATCAGGTTTTTGTTGTCTAGAAGTCAGACTGCCTCAACTGTCTTTGATTCCCCAACTAATAGAGTTTATTTTATAGCACTGCCACAAACGTTGAGATTGAGGTGCCTGTGCCTGTTGATGCAACCAATCCTAATGTTCGAACTTCAATGGGATCTGCATCATATGCACCTGAAAAAGATGCATTAATCTGGAAAATTAGATCCTTCCCCGGAGGCAAGGTATGAGTTCACTTGGAACTCGCATTGAATAATACCCATCTTGTTACCTCATTTTGATAATGATTTATTGGATCTGGTTTTCCTCTCTGATACTTTCAGGAGTATATGTTAAGAGCAGAGTTTCGTCTTCCCAGTATAACAGATGAGGAAGCAACTCCTGAGAGAAAAGCTCCTATACGTGTAAAATTTGAAATACCATATTTTACTGTATCTGGAATACAGGTATTGCTACATAAACATGGTTTCCTTATATTCAGAATATTGCTAGACTATTTTCTCAACATAAGAAATAATGTTTGTTTGTATCTCTGATTAAATTTAGGTGAATGTTTCCCTTTATTTTAATAAACATCAGCAATATAATTCTTCCCTAGTTCCCTTCCCTCTGTTTCTCTCCCATTTGCCTATTAATATTTTGATTGTGAGAAATGTTAGCAACACACTCTTTTGTACACAAACTCTATTATTTACTGGATTTTATTGAAAATTACAAAATTTGATGGATCCCACAATTCATTTAATGACTCTCTCTCCTACTTTTGTTGTTTTCAATAAATTTTAACCAATAGTAGAGTGTGTTAAAAAGAGTGTGTTGCTAGCACTCCTCTTTTTATTATTTCAATGAATTTAGGGTGGTAGTGAACTAGATGAATTTGTTTTAGTTCAAATTATTCCCACAATTCAGTTGATATTAAGAAATTCACAATAAATGTTTATAAATAGTAATATTAAAATAAAGAATTGATAGTGGAAAAATAACGTGGCATCAGAAAAATATTAAAAAAATTAGTACACTTGATTTATTCCATTGTCCATGATTAATAGTTTTGAAAATTAGTTTGTTTGATCCATGTGAAATGCAAAGAGTAAGACCATCTGAATGAAACATGTGCAGCCTCATGATATAAATAAAATTTACCTCATATTTTGATGGTGCTGTTCAGTTAGCTGATGGTAATCAACATGTAAATGTTTTCGTTTTATAGGTAAGATATTTGAAGATTATTGAGAAAAGTGGGTATCAGGCTCTTCCATGGGTGAGATACATAACGATGGCCGGAGAGTATGAATTAAGGCTTATTTAAGAACTTGTATTTTTCTTTGGTGCTGGAATTCCACCAAATGACAGTGTCAACTTCCATAATCAATGGTTTTAAAGTGGTGGATGGGAGAGGGATCCTTGAGAGTGAAATTAGTTAGAGTTTATTTGGCCTGATCATATCTCCTCTCGCGTCATGATAGTTTTGGCAACAGATCGTAAGTTGCTCATTGTCCATAAAGTTCATAACTTCAAGTCAGGAATTGGCAAGTGTAAGGCTGTATCCTCTGTGTAAGTCCTTTTGTTCGAATCTGTTTGTTGGGAAAATGTCTGATTTTATTTTTCCTCCTGTTTTCTATTTTATTTACGATCTGTCAATCTTTTCCCATTGTCTTCAATTTGATTTATTTGTAAGAGAAATATTAGCTTTTGTCTTTTCCCATTGTCTTCAATTTGATTTATTTGTAAGAGATATATTAGCTTTTGTATTACTAAGATTGAATATTTTTTCCCCTCTTTATTGTATTCACAACCTGACCCTTCTTGTGTATTAATATGGTGCCATATCCTTTTCTGGGACGAAATTGTGTTTTGTTATAAGTCGTGTGTAACATGTAGGTAAATTTCAGTGAATGTAGATAATTCTCATCTGGATATTAAGCTAAACAAAGAAAACATTAGTTCCACTTACTGTTGCAGAAAACAAAAGTTCAGACCTTAGTCTTTAATGTTTCCCAGAAAATTTCTCATGAGAACTTGGGGCCGTGGAATTCCTAGAAACCAAGCTGGGCTGGAGATGTTACACTTGCATTGAGGAAGTAGAATTTTGGATTTATTTTTTCATTGTAAAAGGCAACAACTGAAATTTAAAGTTTAAGATTTCATGGGAGTAAACCTTAAAGTTTAAGATTGCAAGTGTTGATCATTTCAGTCTTTTAACTTAAAAAAAAAATCGTAAAATCTTTATTTATTTCTTATTTTTAAAGGATATAATTTTTGTTAATTTTTTTACTATTATCTATTAAAATGAATTGTATTTCTGCAATGTTAAGAATCAAATTGAGTATTTGATACCTCAGGAAGTAAAGTGATTGATAATTGAGTTGTGTGATTCATACAACAGTCTTAAAGTAATTGGGTTATGTCAAGAGGTCAAGCTTCATTTATGCAAATTGTTGTATAAATAACATTTTTTATTACAATTTCTACAGAGAGAAAAATGAGCAGTCATTCGAATTATGCTTGGCTGCGATTACGTGATCTAATGAAGTTTAATGGCCAAGAAATTGTGCATACTTTAATGATTTAAACCACTTTAGAGCACGTGAGTTACTCGACAATCTACTCACAATTGTGAACTTCATATATTTTAAATATTTTCCTTCCCAACTTATCTTTTTTCTTTAGAAGAACTAAATTGAATTTGCCTATTGTATAATAAATTTGCACAAAAAAACATAAGCACGTGACTTATAATAAATTGGTACCAGAGCTGCTAAAACTAGTCCGTAGTATTTTGCTTTAGATATCTAAATTAAGAAAAGTACTTTGCTTTAGAATATATTCAGGATTTCATTTTTATAAAAGAAATGCGTCATGGAACAAATTTGTTTAAAAACTGTATTACAAATTCATGCTTAATTCATGTGAAATCTCTTGTTCATTTAAAATTTTAAATTTACCTTCTCTCCAATAAAATTTATATATGTAACTTTGTAATAAATTTGTGTCAAAACTGTTCTAACTAATTAGTCGCACTTTGTTTTAATTATTAAACATCGAAGCATTCATTTTCATTAGAGAAATGCGCCATGGTACCAATTTCTTGTAAAAATTGAAATGATGAAAACTATATTATAAATTCATGCTTAATTTATGTCAAATCCATTATTCATTTTGAATTTTCAATTTAAGTTTTGTCCAATAAAATATAAATATGTATCTTTGTAATAAATTCATGCCAGAGCTATTCTACCAATTAACCACCTTTTGTTTTAATTATAAAATATGAAGGCAGTCATTTTTATTAGAACAATATTCCATGGTACGAATTTGTTGTACAAAATGAGTCGACAAAAAACTGTATCACAAATTCATACCCAATTTATGTTAAATCCGTTATTTATTTATTTTACTTTAGATTTTGTCCAATAAAATATAAACATGTGACTTTGTAATAAAATTGTACCGGAATTGTTCAAAGCAATCCTTTGTTTCAGTATAAATTGAGGCGTTCGTTTTTATTAGAGAAATCCACCATGGTGCAATTTTCTATGTACAAATTAAACTGATGAAAACTATATTACAAATTCATAATTAATTTATATGTCAAATCCTTTATTAGTTTTAAATTTTTAATTTAACTTTTGTCCAATAAAATATAAATATGTAACTTTGTGATAAATTTGTGTTAGAACTGTTCTAACTAATTAGCTCGCAACTCTTTTTTCATTAAAAATCTTGATATTCATTTTCATTAGACAAATATTTAATGCTATGAATTTGTTGCACAAATTGAACCAACAAAAACTGTATCATAATTTCATGTCTGATTTGAAGTCAAATCCCTATATAAACATGTAAATTTGTACGTAACAAATTGGGTACTGGAACTGTTTTAACTAGTTAGCGGTCATTTTTTCGTATTTAATATCCATGCATTTTATTTTTGGTGAATAATATCCATGCTTTCATGCATAAATGTTTCAGATAAAAACTTAATTTGGAGCACACCCGATTTGCCTCAAACTAGTTAATCAAAATTTAAAGTGATTTTTAGGATATCGTGAATCCTCTCCTGTAGCTCCTATTGAGCCTCTCTCAATATTCTTCTATCTCTTTCCATCATTTACTCGTGCTTCATTCATTTTATCAAATTTAATACTTTTGTTTATTGTGCTGGAGAAAAACAGTTCAGTGGGAGAGAATCTAATTTGGTTTTTCATACATCAAACTCTAAGATTTAAAAAAGAAAAAAAAGATAAAAACTTAACTTTGAACATAAGTAACTGCACGGTATATAAATTAACTCGGTAAACATTAAACTTATTTATGAAATATCTGTGTAACATTCTTTAATTTATTCTGTTTTCTATGGAATTCATCCTTTAGCACCCTATTCGATCTATACCTAAAAAAAAATATTACTCTAAATTTTGTGATAAGGCGGTGCTCGAACTAGAGCTACATGACATTATATGGTGTTCCAATACATCTAATTAATCACATTCTTTTTTAGCATTCGACATCCTATTTAGAAATTCATGGAACTCATCTTCCGTTCCTATCATGCTAATTCTAGCATACTTTGGACTAACACCAAATCGTTCTCCTCCTCTTGCACGAATCTTCAATTTTTCCAGCAGATAACTCCCACAATCTTCTATGCCCTCCTCGCACTTCAACCATATAAAACCTGTAGGATATACATACATGTACAAATTATAAGATATAGGCTCAGTTTTGTTTATACTTATTTATTGAAATAAATATATATTTTAATAAAATAATTAACTTTTTATTTTTTTAAATATGTTTGTTTAAATTATTTCTGTTTTAAAAAAATAATTTTATTTTATATTAAGAAACAAATTTTCTATGTCTCTTAAAAAAATATTTTTATAAAAAACATTTATTTTAAAGTTATTTGTTTTTTTAAGTTTAAACAAACTCACTTATAAAATAATAATAATTTAATGATTTTATACCATGTAAAATAGTTTTATATTGTTATTAAATTACAAATCACAGTTGGTATTATTTTTTAAAATATTTATTATAAAATTATTTTACGTTTTTAATACATATTTTTTTTCTCGAGAAATAATGACTGTTAAGGAGTGGGAAAATTAGTTACCAGGGAATGATTCAGATGACTCATTAGTGAAGTTGCAGAAGGCCTTAGGGTACTTGGCCACAGAGAAGACCTTGCTTTCATCAATAACTTCCCACAATTTCTCCCACCTCTCCTTCAAGATGCGTTTGCTATATTCAAAGAAGAGCTCAGACTCCATGGACCCAAAGTTTTGGTAGCCATCGCAAATCACTCCCATGATCTTAGAAGCTCGAGTTTGGGATTCTTTTGAGACTCCAATGGAACTCATCTGCACATACCTTGTCATCTTCTTAGCAACCTCAATGTCCTTCAAGATAGCCCACCTTCATAACAAAATCAAAAGTAAGCTTTTATGTATAAAGTTTTCTATGTGTACTAAACTAGTTAATTCCTTATGTGTCTGCATGAAAAATGATATTAGACACCCTTGAGGTAAATACAATATTTGGAGAGAGAAATTATAAAAAAATAAGAAGAAAAGAAAAAGAATACACTAGATATAATGAATAATATCATAAGAAAAGAATTTTTAAAAAAAAGAAGAAAGAAATAAGGTGAGAGTAAAAAATGTAATGCAAACTAATTATGAGTTTTTGGTATGAGCAAGTTTACATATATCTTCTAAGTGAAACAATTTTATTCAGGTCGAATAAGACTTTATAAACCATAAAACTATTTCTCTAATTATTTAATGTAACTTCATATCTTAGACTAGAAACAGAATACTACTATTTAAGCTATATGTGTTAGTTGAAAACTAAGAATTTATATAAGTAGTTTAAGTTATATTTCTAATGCTTTCGTTCATGCAACAGTGCTTGGATTTGAAAAGAATATATATCAACACAAACCTACTTACTCTTTTGTATGAAGAAAAAAAAAGTGAACGGCAAGAATTAATGGAATTTTAATCACTTGATCATGTCATGAAATTGACACACTCAAACATAAGTTATATGAAAAGACAGATGAAATGATTATATAATAAGTGTGTGATCATGCTCACAGACTCACCCTATACGTGAACCAGCATGACCAGTGCATTTGGAGAATGTGAAGATCATGATATCATGGTCAGCTTGGTGAGTAATGGGAGTGTAGTGTGGCCAGTAATAGGCAAGATCATGAATCAGCTTCCCTTCAGCTTCAGATTTCACCACAGGACCCCTTATAGTCCCATCAGGGTTGTTTGGAGAGGTTACCACCTCTATGTAGGGTTCATTTTTCTCATACAAAGCAGCATCACCAGCCCATTGATACAACCTTGAACGTAAAATATCAACCTCATCTTGGTATTCCTGCAAAACACACATTATTAATTAATTCTTCAATTAATCGCACACTGATCAAATCATTTATTTGATACCCCACTAAATCTGCAAATGCCACATGCTTAATTAGATCAAGTCAACCATTTTTTGTGTGTACAATAATCATATTGAGATTAAAATTTATGATCTCATATATACTATCCAATGCTCGTCCGACCCTAGCTAGTAGTAGTTTATCAAGTCAACCATTTGAAAATTAAGTGCTTCTTTGAAAAAGGAATATAAATGAACTGATAAAACTTTAACCATAAAAAATTCAAGGAAATATTTTGATATGGGATAATGGAAGTTTTTCAACATTTTTTTTCATAAAACAAGGATATACGTGATCTTGAAAAATTATTTTTTATAATTATTTTGAGATTTTTAAATTAAAAAATTCAAACATTTGGACAAATAAAATATCTTTTTTTTATTAATAAATAAAATATGCTTTAAGTTTCAATACTTTTCCTCCTTTTCCTATTCTTAGATCGGTTGCCCTACCTCCTAGAAGTCCAATTAAATTTATCCTAGTTAAAGCACATTAAATTCAAACGTGTGTGTATATATATATATATATATATATGAATGTAACTCATAGATGAATAGATATTTAACTACATAAAGGTAATTGAAATAATTGAAGGAAGCATTTCATATTATCAAGTTTTCTCTTTCTTGCTTTCTTTTTTGTGCCAATCGTTTCATGTTTGTAAGAATAATCTTAGTATACTAAATACATATAAAAAGAGAGCGAAAATTGATTTGTGCAAATTATATACAAATCAATACTTATTAGTATTTAGTGATGGAAGATTTGAATAGTATGCATAAGATGAAATATTCTAGTTTCAGTGTCACATTATACACAAAAAATACTTGTTAATATTTGAAGAAAACGTCAAATAATCATCAACGAGGTCATTAATTAATTGATTAACTCTAAAAAAGAAAATGTTAGTTTTCAATGATGTCTCATTGCAAGGAGATAAAAAAAAACACACACACACACACTTAATTAAGAAGTTATATATATGACTATAAGGAGTGCAAAAGGGTATAATCACCGAGTAGTATGGAGCAGCAACCACAACGTTGATGGGTTGAGAAGCCTCTGAAGGAGATAGAGCAAAAACAGCAGCTTGGAGGAGTTGTGTGGCTCCAGTCCCCACCACAATGTATCTGTCTTCGGTAACAGCATTTCCCACCACCTTATGGAGCCTTTTAATGGCTTCCTTCGTCTCCGGCAACATATACCAGCACACGTTGTTCACGTCACTCAGATAGCTCATAAGCTCCCACCCTTGGATAACTACGGTGCATGCCTCACTCATCTTTTTCCAGTATTCACCAAACACTATTGGATCACCCCTGTCAATTAAGGTCACAACCTCAAACCATGGTTAGTCTCGTATCATTACAATAACAATAATAATAATAATAATAATATCTCACTTTTTCTCTCGTGACTTTGTGGCTTGAAGATATCATCTGAAACCATCAAAGTGCCAGCACGAGTTTCAAAGTGACATCAAATCAATATTTGTAACAGGAAATTAAGAACATGACAATCAGACTAAAAAGAAAATTAAAAGAGGTCATATACCTCTCAAGAGGTAGGATGGCATTAGGTGAGATATTTGTTGGGGGAATTGTGACATTTGAAGAAGGGAAGCTGTTTGTTGCCACCACCATGATTGAATATATGCTACCTCTTGTTTTTATCACAAACTCAAAGAATGCTTCACTCTCTCACACTTTGTTTCTCCCTTGACCTTGAATTGTGACTGCTTCTTGGCTAGGGTATGTGCTTATATACACAGCAGAAATATGGGTAGCTAACTTCTAACTATTATAAATATTTATTAAAAAGATTTAACTTTGGAACATTCTGCGGTACAAATGCATTTCGTTTTTCTTTTTCCATAGTTAATAAGGGCAATTTATTTAATATTTTCTTGAAATAACCTACATTTTAGGTAAATTTTTTTATTTTCAATTTGTAAACCTTTTGAATGAAACGGTTGCCATGGCCTATTAAAAAGAGTGAAGAGAAAGAAGCATAATATACTTTTAAGAAGTTTATCATTTAAAATGTTTAATATATATATATATATATATATATATATTAATAGGATTAATTATATTATAAATTAGACTAAAGAAACAAATATAAAATTAATAATTAAGAGAGAAATCTAATAATATGATAAGCTTATTTTAAGGAAAATATTTATTTTTATATTTTATAAAAAAATATTAATAATAAGGAATTTTTGTTTGGTGAATGTAGTTTATTTGGAATACTAAAACAAATGCTTGACTGAATTTAGACTCTTGGAATTAATTTATTAAGAGAGAAAATTGATAATATGTCATGAAAATCTTAATTTTAAGGAAAATATTTATTTTTACTTTTTATATAAATATATATTAATAATAAGTAATATTTGTTGGAAAATATACTAGCAACTATTTTTATCACACTTTTCTAATATGCACTTTACTATTAAAAACTAAAAAAAAAACTTATGTTTATCAAACAGTCCCTTAATTTAAATTTCTTAAAAACTATAAAATTAGGAGAAAGATTAAATAAGATTGTGACTCACAATTTTTTTTATAATATTGAATAAATTTCATCAAATAAGAGAGAAGGGTGTATAAGTATTATAAATCTAGTATCTTTTTCGATTTCTAAAGATAAAAAAAATCTTCACTAAACATTTTTTATTTAGAAAATGCTTCACTAACTTAGACTTGGATCGAGTTCGTAAAACCGTTTATGTTCTTTATTATTATTATTATTATGCATGGGAAATAAACATAAACAAATCAACCTAAACTATCCTGAAGAAGGATAGTTTGAAGAGGAGGTGAGGGTAGTTGCCAAGTTACAAAATCATCACCCTAAACTATATCTGATATGTCTTTTCGAATTTTTTTAATTAAAGACAACCTGAAAACTTCCTTATTTGACTAGCTACTGAGAGGAAAATAAAATAAATTTCCCAGTAAAAATTAACACTATTAAGGAATTCATGAACGGTTGTAAAGCTAGTTATGGTATCATCATTTAAAAAGAATCCTCTCCTCTTAATTTATTAATTGCATAGTTATATTAAATTAGGTAGCTTTCTTTAAAAGTGTTTAACCTTTTAGTTTATTTTTTAAAAACATATTATATATATACATAAATGATGCACCAAATCATTATTAAAAAATCATTATTTATTTGTTTAAAAGAGGTGAAATAATACTTTTAAAGTTAGGTTATTTAAGAACATTTAATTAGAGATAATTATCTTTATGACAAATATCGTAGAGTATTAATGCCTTCTTAGCATAAAATTGACTCCCTAACTCAAAATTTGATTTCAAAAACTATCTTCTCTTTGACTAAAAAGGTTTTACAAAAAAAAAAAATTCTAAAAAATAAACCTAAACTACAACTCCTTGTTTTAATTTTTTTTATTGTCTTATTTGCAACAAATGACAACTTTACTCAAAATATTTAGAGAGTTAAGACTACTGAGAAGATAAAATCTAGTTTTATTCAACAATTCAATATGTATACAAAAGGTGTATATATAGAATACAAGAGAATAACATAACTCTAAGTTATCTACTAAATTATTTGTAACTTAAATTAAGTTTGAATTTAAATGACAACAAACTAAAAGATAAACTTGAATTATCATGTCAACAGTCCAGTATGCCTCTGCAAGATGGTGGTGGGGTAGACAATGCCAATCTTGTACATCAGAAATTTTTAGTGTGAAGACACAAGAGCTTTGGTGAGGAGGTTATCATGTTGATGACTGGATGGAACATGTGAGACTCACAGTTTCTTGTTGGCTACTAGATCCACCACAAAGTGATAGCCAATCGCCAGATGTTTCTTAAGTGAGTGAAATATCGGGATTACACAAAGATAAGTTACTCCAATGTTATCAAAATACACCGTTGAAGAATGATTAGGATGAATGTGAAGTTCCTTAAGTAGTTGTTGCAGCCCACGCAATTTAGTGATTGTTGTGGCTATTGTGAGGTATTCAACTTCTGTGGAAGATTTGACAATGAAGTGTCATCCGCCCAGTTAGCATCACAGAAGGCACGAAGATGTTGATCTGGAGATGATTGCAGTTGAAGTCCAAAATCTATTGTTCCTTTAAGATACATGAGGACTCGCTTGGCTGCTTCATGTGAATTTCAATAGGGGACTTCATGTACTGAGAGAGCTTGTTGACAGGGAATGTTATATCAAGGCATGTGAAAGAGAGATATTGCAACGAGCTGATAAGCCGATGGTAGATAGTGCCATCAAAAGAGGAGACATCACCTAATGCGAGATTGCATGTAGTCGATAGATGGGTGTTGACTGGTCGATCATCATGCATGTTGTGGGTTTAGAGAAGATCACGAATATAGTGATGTTGACTGAGAAATAGTCCATGTGATGTGGTAACAATTTCAACACCCAAAAAATTTATGGGTGTGCCAAGGTCCTTCAGGAAGAATTGTGAGGTCAGTGCTTCTTTGAATTGCTTGATAAATAATCTATTGTTACTTGTAAGAAAAAAATTGTCAACATAGACAAGAAAATAAGTCAAGATTGAACTTCAATTGTAGATGAATGATGATGTGTCAAATTTAGAGTTGACAAATCTAAAGTGGAGGAGGAAACTCTTGAGCACATGATATCATGCTATCAGTGCCTGCTTAAGACCATAAAGAGCCTTGTGAAGCTTGCAAACATGGTTTGGGCATTGCAGATAAATGAAGGCAGGAGGCTAAGATAGATGTCCTCAAAGATGGTGTCATGAAGGAACACATTGTTAACATCCATCTTGCTAAAGGGTCACTCCTTGGGTAGTGCAAGACAAAGGACCAGTTTGATTGTTTACAGCTTTACCACTAGACTAAAGGTTTCATGGTAATCAATGCCCTACTGTTGGTGGTAGCCTTTGGCAACAAGGCGAGCTTTGTATTGGAAAATAGAACCATCAGTCTTACATTTGAGTCAGAAGACCCATTTGTTCTTGATTAAGATTTGGCTGTGGAGGGACAAGTGTATAGGTTCCATTGGCAATGAGCGCATTGAATTCTTTGGACATGGCTTCTTTCCACTTAGGGTGTTTCATGGCCTATGTAACACATGTTGGCTCAACTAGAGAAGGAAGGAGAAAGTTGGTGGCTAGGTGAACTTGTTTGGGTTTGAAAATTCCATTCTTAGAGCGAGTCACCATGGAGTGAGTCGAGAGTGAAACTTTGGAGCATGGGGGAAGAGCATCTACATTGGCAAGAGTGATGAGCATATGTATCGACTATTGGGATTGGATTGAGATGTTTCAATTGGGGTTTGATTTTGGTTTGGTGACTATAGGGGTGAAATAGTTGAATTTGGTTGTGATCGGATTTGAAGTATTTTCGTTGGTGTTTGGAATTGGAGATGTGTGGGTCATGTGTTGATCTTGACTCGAATTGGAATAGGAAAACACATTTTCAACAAATTTAACATGTCTGGAGGTGAATAATTTGGCTTCAGAAGGGTTGAAACAGAGATAGACACTTTGGGTAAGAATGTAGCCTAAGTAGACATATGGTTTGGACTTGGTTTGACGTTTATTAGTTGTATGCAGAGTGAGCAAGGGAAAACAACGACAACCAAACACTTTTAATTTATTGTAATTTGGTGAACTATGAAACAAAACTTCTAACAGAGACTTTTTGTTTAATGTGAGAGTGGACATTCGATTAATGAGATATGTTGTTGTTTGCATCGCATAACATCAAAATTTAAGTGGGAGAGATCCATGGTTCAAAAGACAACAGTCTGTTTTGACAAGATGACGATGTTTACATTCAGAAATTTCATTATGTATTGAGATATGGGCTCTGATACCATATAAAGAAGATAAAAAGAGTTTTATTTAATGGTTTAATATGTATACAAGAGGTGTAAATATAGAATACAAGATAATAACATAACCTTAAGTTATTTACTAAATTATTTGTAACTTAAATTAAGTTTAAATTTAAATGACAACTAACTAAAAGAAAAACTTGAACTATCATATTAATAGTCCAATAAAGACTAATATAATTAAATGTGTAAAAAAATTATATTTTCTTTATTTATTTAACCCCTTATTTATTGTTTTATTTTTGTGTTTATTATCTTTTTATTTACTTGTTTGTTTGTGTCACTTAGTTATTAATTGTTTGTTCTGTTACATAACAAAGATGCACCTTACTATGTAATAGTAGGTGATTAAAGAAAGAAAGGAAGGAATAAATAAACTTGGCCGAAATGATGAGTCCACTTCTTATCGAGTACTAGATAACTTCATTTGGAGAAAAAAGACTCCACAGGTCCCCTTGAAAATATATTATTTTTAGATAAATTAAATTTTAAGATTATTATAATACTAATAAATATTAATTTCAATTTATTTTTTATTTAATTATATACTTTAAATAAATTAAGTTTATGATAATTAATTTTTTTAATAATCACTTTTGTTTAATGATAAACATTTTTCTAATATGAAAGCTATCTGTTCATTTAATATAATAAGTATATAATATGTAATAAATAAATCATTTAATAATATTATTTCAATTAATTATATATTACATTTTATAAATATAGCATTTAATATTTTTTTGCATATAATATTATTATGCATTTAATTTTTCTTCTATATGTTGACTGGCCAATTGCGGAATTCGCATTCAAAAAAGGGTTTTACTACATACACTATATATATTTTTAATACACTATATGTGAATAGTGTATGGACGAAAATACCCTTCACGATTTGAAAATTACGGATTTCGTAACTTTCATTGGATTGACAAATCCGTAAGGTTCATACGAATTCGTCAATCTGTATGAGGTTTTTTTTTACAAATTGGGCAATCCGTAAGTGTTTTTTTTTCTCATAAGTTAAAATATATTTTACGAAATAATTTAAAATAATGGCACATGTAGATTTCGAACCTGCGACCTTCACGTTATTAACACGATGCTCAAACAAACTGAGCTAATAGATCAATTATGTTAAAAAATAATTAGTGTTGATACATATAACACGAGCTTTTTTAATGTATATTTAATAAGCATATAATTTTACATAATAAATTTTGTAACAATTAATTTTGATCTAATAATTAAATTTTTTTTATGTAAAATTAGATCAAAATTATATGTAAAAAAAATTAATTGTTACAAAATTTATTATGTAAAATTATATGTGTATTAAATATATATTTAAAAAGTTGGTGTTATATGTAATGACCCGCTACGTCGCTACTGTATCACTACCTCTTAATCACCTTATGAACATGTTTTAACTGAAGATCTCTTTAATTTGATTATGAAAGTGGTGAAAATTTTTTCTCATGAGCACATAATTATCATGATCGTAAACACGACACTATAAACATCCCAATTGCACAAATATATATATATATATATATATATATATATATATATATATATATATATCAAACGTGGTTTAGTTGTAAGTACAATTATCCATGTTTACAACGTACAAGTGTTTTGCAAAAGAGACAAGAAACTGATCATCAGGGGTGCAACTAGCAAAACATGGGTGTGATTATCAAAATCAGGGGTATAATTAGCAAAACATAACCCCTGCCCGGGATTCACTACATCGACATCTCGATAACTCGGCAGTTCCAACTAAAAGTTGTCATCTTCCCGGTCGCCTACTACTGTTTGTCTGCTCACACGAACCGTGTTCGCGATCATCACATGTACCAAACCACATGGCACAACAAAGTAAGAGTGAGTTCATCATATAAAATAACAAACAAAAGATAACATCAGTTAAGAAAGACGATTCAAACGTCACAATATCACCACAAAGTCTAGATGTATATCAAAGCGCAACCAACATGAACACGCATTCAGGAGTATTCCACAAATCAACTTAAAATGTCTAGCATGATGCATGCTCCTTACTCAACTCTCTTCATGCAATGTGGTACCATCCCAGAAATAGGTCAAATCCATGGTCCAAATGATAGTTGTAGTTGACGTCGAGGTCACTCTGTCGTGCACAGGACTCACCCCCCTGGTGATAAGCCAAACGGGTGTCATAAGGATCTCCCTACAGACGTGGCCCCCCAGTACTTCTCGTACTATTATAGTTAATCATTCTATTTCCGTAATGCAAATGAAGTATGTCTCTCATGGGCGCCATCAACGTATGGCCAGGCACAGGGACTTCTCGTCCTAGCTAGGATCTTCATACCCTCCCATGTTACATACATACTGCCCCAAACGAGGGCCGCCCCAACACGGGCTCACTGATGCACTGACCGTGGCCCTTGCAAGGTCCACCACTCGGTCCCGGCATCTCACATGTTTATACCTAGCCTCTCATTATGGCTCTATCAAGGTACAAAACGTCTCAAGCCATCACATAGGCTGACAACCGACATCACAAGTACATACACATACAACTCGGCCAACCTATCTCGGCAGCTGACATCACAAGCACATACATATACAACTCGACCAACCTATCTCGGCAACCGACATCACAAGCACATACATATACAACTCGGCCAATTCCTACCCGGTACTCAGCACCTTCACGAACACTTCTGCAAGGTGTTTAGGAGCTTTTCAGCATCAAAATGCCAACTCACACACATGCACGGGGAGTTCTTGCAACATCAACTCCCCCTTTCTAGAACCCCACACCAAAACATCATTAACATCAACACAAAAACCAACCACAAACACAGGACGTAACCCATTCCATTCTATAAAACGAACATAGCTTACTGGAAAACAACACACATGGGACATGCAACCATCGTTCTGGTCGAACTCTCTGGTCCCCAACCATGCTACCTGAAACTGTTATTAGACATGATAAGCTCTCCTTACCTAACCAGGGGTTCGTTCACGAGCTTTGACGATGGTTTGTCCTAAGCTTCCGTTCCGGCCACGAGGTTCTTCTCGACGTTGGGATTTCGTAGCAGCAACGATGACTCTCGTGGGTTGAAGGTAACACAGAAAGGTTGAGAAAGAGGGATTTCTGGGCATGAGTTTTAGACAGAGGACAGAGAAAAGTAAGAGGAAAGCGCAAAGAAGAGAGAGATGAATACCCTTCCACTGCATACTTCTGCTTTTAAGTACTCAGCTGGCAGGACATGTCCACCATGCATGTACAGGCAGCAACCACAGCCAATCAAAGTTGACTTAACACATCATCATCAAACATGCATACCAAGGCAGAACAGTAACAAACAACACTTATCAAAAATAAATCGAGTGATCAAACAACATAATTACACACATAAACGTCCAGATTAGCAACTTATAATCCGAGGCGTTACATTATATGTATCAACATTAATTATTTTTTAACATAATTGGCATATTAGCTCAGTTGGTTTGAGCATTGTGTTAATAACGTGAAGGTTGCAGAATCCGTATGGTTCTTATGGATTCGTCAATCCATATGAAGGTTATAGAATTCATAACCTTCAAATTATTAAAGTTATTTTTGTCCGCACACTATTTACATATAATGTATTAGAAAGAAATATATATAGTGTATGTAGAAAAATTCCATGGAAGTTTGCGCCATCAGGCTTGTTTAAACTAAGTCTAAGTAATAAGTCTATGCATTAGTGAAGCTAAGCTTATGTGGTACTTTGCGCATTATTTAATAATAATGTACACACTTTGGTGGTTGTGACTTGTGTTGTGAGGACCTAGCCCTAAGATATATGCTAAGCTAGGGATAGACTTCATTAGTCACTATCCGAGGTTTCTTCCTAAATAATACATGCTTTTTGCAGCTTTTAAAAATACTGTCTGCGGAAATTAGGTTTTATTTTCCATTGAATCTGTGAATGGTACATGGGAGATTTATATAGAATGCAGAGGACAGAATAAGAGCAATGATCTAGCCTAGAAATCAGGGGAATTAATCTCCCTATTAAATGCTAATTCTAAATATGGTAAAGACAGAAATGACAGCTATTCTAAATATGGTAAAGACAGAAATGACAGCTAATAATAATAATGTACATAAAATCCTAATGAGCTGTACAAACAGAATCTGTTGATCTTCAACACTCCCCCTCAATCGGGATGGTAGATATCTATCATACCCAGATTGGATCTGATATTCTCATATACATTCCTTGGTAGAGCTTTTGTTAGAATGTCCGCTGTCTGCTGGCATGATGGAACATGATTGACACTTATAATCTTATGATCAATTTTCTCCTTAATGAAATGTCTATCAATCTCCACATGCTTTGTTCTATCATGATGAACTGGATTCTTCGTAATGCTTATAGCAGCCTTGTTATCACAAAATATCCTCATTGTGTAGTTGGTAGGAATTCTGATTTCATTTAACATTCGCTTGAGCCATATTCCTTCACAAATACCGTGTGCCATAGCTCTGAATTCTGCTTCTGCACTACTCCTAGCCACAACAGATTGTTTCTTACTTCTCCAAGTTACCATGTTTCCCCATACAAATGTGCAATATCCTGTAGTTGATTTCCTGTCAGATAGACATCCTGCCCAATCTGAATCAGTATAGACTTCAATACCTCTGTTTGAGTTCTTCTGGAAATAGAGTCCTCGGCCTGGTGTACCTTTAAGGTATTGGAGGATTCTATTCACATTTCTCATGTCAGTTTCAGTTGGGTTTGACATAGAACGACTAGCCATGCTTACAGCAAAGCCAATGTCTGGCCTAGTATGAGTTAGATAGATTAGTTTTCCAACTAGACTTTGATATCTATCTTTGTCAGCAGCTACACTCTCCTCTTCCCTCCTTTTGACTGGTTCTATGGGAGTATAGGCTGCTTTACATCCAAGCATCCCCGTTTCTTGGAGTAAATCCAGAGTGTACTTCCTTTGAGAAACAGAAATACCATTCTTTGTCCGAGCAATTTCCATCCCTAGAAAATACTTGAGCTGGCCTAGATCCTTGACTTCAAATTCCTTGGCTAGAAGATTCTTCAGATGTTTTATTTGATCATAATTGTCTCCTGTAATTACAATATCATCTACATAGACAATAAACAAAGTTATCTTTCCATCCACAGCATGTTTAACAAACATAGTATGGTCTGTTTGGCATTGGGCAAAACCATCTTTCTTGACAACTTTTGCTAGCCTGTCAAACCACGCCCTTGGAGATTGTTTGAGGCCATATAGAGATTTACGAAGCCTGCACACCATGTTTGAGGTACTGGGTGATTCAAGTCCTGGAGGTATTTGCATATATACCTCCTCTTCTAACTCCCCATTTAGAAAAGCATTCTTTATGTCTAGTTGGTGTAGAGGCCAATCTAGATTTACTGCTAGAGATAATAGGACCCGAACAGAATTGAGTTTAGCAACAGGTGCAAATGTCTCTTCATAATCTACTCCATATGATTGTGTAAATCCCTTTGCAACCAACCGAGCCTTGTACCTATTTATACTGCCATCAGCATTGCATTTAATTGTGAATATCCATTTACATCCCACTGTTGTCTTCCCTTTTGGAATAGTGGTGACTTCCCATGTGCCATTTTTAACAAGTGCTTGAACTTCTTCTGTTACAGCTGCTGCCCATTCGGGTCTTTGTAGTGCCTCTTGAATATTTCTTGGAATTTGTACACTATCAACAGCTGCTACAAAGGACCTGTAATTTTGTGACAAATTTCCATAGGAGACATATCTCTCAATAGGGTGTTGAGTACAAGTTCTCACCCCTTTTCTATTAGCAATAGCTATATCAGTATCTGCAGTATTTATATCAACAGGTTCAGGATTAGGAAGAGTATTACCTGTGGGAACTTCATTTACTGGAGCCTGGTTGGATTCATGGTTTTGCATTGGAGTTGTGTTTGACTCTACATCCTTCCTTCTTTTCCTCTTATAAACCTTCCAGTTATCTTCTCGTGTTTCTGGGCCGTGGTTCTGTTGAGATGTAGTTGAAACTTTAACTACATCCTGTTCAGTTTCTGCTCCAATTTCTGTCTCAACTCCTACTACATCATGTTCAGTTTCTGCTGCAGGTTCTGTCACAACCTCAGTTGTCCTTTCAGCTGGTTTAGGTACAGGTTCAGCTATTTGAGTGTTTTGTTTCTGGTCTGGTAAGGTTTGTGCAGGTTTGTGCAGAAGTAGGGCAGGTTCGATTATCTCAAGAGCCAAAGGTTGGTATTCTGAGTTTTCAGTTGGATAGGTGTTTGGTTGCTCCCCCTGAATGCCAACTTTGTGGTAATAGGGCTGATTCTCAAAGAAGGTTACATCCATAGTGTGGTAAAAAAATTTAGTGTGGGGAGAGTAACACCTGTATCCTTTTTGATGAGGAGAGTAACCCAGAAATATGCATTTGATGGATTTGGGGTCCAATTTGCTACGGTGAGGATTTAGGTTGTGGACAAAGGCTGAACATCCAAAGATTTTAAATGGAATGGAAGAAAATATTTTGCTGGTTGGGAAGAAGGTTTGAAGTGTGGAGAAGGGGGTCTTAAAGTCAAGGATACGGGAAGGCATTCTATTTATGAGGTAAGTTGCTGAAAGGACGGCTTCTCCCCAAAATTGTTTTGGAACATTGGAGGCTAGCATAATTGATCTAGTCACTTCCAGAAGGTGTCTATTCTTCCGTTCCGCAACCCCATTCTGTTGGGGGGTGTCCACACAAGAACTTTGGTGAACAATTCCAACCTTTTGAAGATAGGAATTTAAAGCAAGGTTGTAATATTCACGACCATTGTCAGTTCTGAGTACCTGAATCCTGCTTTGAAATTGTGTTTGCACCATATTGTGAAATATTTCAAATATCTTGCCTACTTCTGATTTTTTCTTCATTAGAAACACCCAAGTGACGCGTGTGTGATCATCGATGAAGGTGACAAACCATCTTGAGCCAGTGATGCTGTGAACTCGTGATGGTCCCCATACATCACTATGAATTAGTGAGAAAGGCTTGGATGGTTGATAGGGTTGGGGTGGGTAATGGCTGCGTGTATGTTTAGACAATTGACAGATTTCACATTGAATATGTTTATTGTTTTTATTGACTAATGAGGGAAACATCTTTTCCAAGTACATAAAATTTGGGTGGCCTAATCTATAGTGCCACAACATGACAGAATTATTATTGCTTGGAACTGCCGCTGCTACATAAGAATGGTTCTTGAGTTCTTCTTCTGGTTTTTGAAGGATGTAGAGTCCAGCACACTCTTTAGCATTGCCAATCGTCTTCCCCGACTCCAAAATCTGAAATTCACACAGGTTTGGGAAGAATTTAGTAACACATTTCAAATCTCTTGTAATCTTGCTAATGGACAGCAAGTTACAATCAAGTTTGGGCACATACAGAACTGATTCAAGTGTAATATTTTGTGAAATAATGATGGATCCTTTACCCATGACCTTAGAATGAGTCCCATCAGCTATCCGGACAGTATAGTTATAGGGACATGAAGAATAACTACTAAACAAAGTAAAATCTCCAGTCATGTGATCTGAAGCTCCTGAGTCAATGATCCATGACTTTGTTCTTTCTTTACTAGTGTTTAGGGCATAATTACCTTTTTGAGCCACTACAGCAGTACCACCTTTTTCTGCAGTTACCATTGACTGTTGAAGCAGTTTTTTGAAGAGCCTCCATTTGTTCTTTGCTGAATGGAGATGAATTAGAATTTACCTCAGCTTGTTAATGGTTAAAGACGGTGTTGCCTCTGCCATCCTTGCTTTTGAACTGCCTAGCTTCTGAAGGTTTTCCATGAATGATCCAGCATGTTTCCTTGGTGTGGCCTGGCCTCTTGCAATGATCACACCAGGGGCGGTTTTTCTTTTGTGGTGCTCGAGGCTGGTTTCCTCTTGCTGCCATTGCCGAGCTCTCAATGGATGTTCCCAGCATGAGTTTCCTCCTGCTTTCCTCCCTTCTCACTTCTGAGAAGACTTCCCGAATTTTGGGAAGTGGTTTGGTTCCAAGGATCCTTCCACGAACTTCATCAAGATTCTTGTTTAGTCCCAATAGAAATTTGTAGATCCTATCTTTTTTCCACCAGCTCCTTATACTTCTTCTTGTCTTCTGTACAGCACCATGAAACTTCTTCATATATGTCCAGCTGCTGCCAATGTCTGTAGAGTATGTTAAAATACTCAGTAACAGAGGACTCTCCCTGTCGAAGGTCATGGAGTATGCTTTTTATCTCAAAAAACAGCAGATGTGTTGTCCACATTTGAGTACGTTTCTTTCACAGCATCCCATATATCTTTTGCAGTGTCATAGAACATGAAATTTTCACCAATTTCATTTGTCATGGTGTTGAGTAGCCATGACATTACTTGACTGTTCTCAAGTTGCCATTTTTGAACATTTGCATCCCCTTTCTTAGGACACTCTGAATCTCCTGTGATGTAGCCTTCCCTTCCTTTTCCTTGAAGAAATATCTTGACTGACCTTACCCATTGGGTATAGTTCTGACCATTCAGTTTATGGCCAGTGATGATGTGAGTAAGCCCATCGTGTGAACTGGTCGGAAATGACCCAGTCTCCACCGTGAGCGATTCATCAGAATTTAGGTTTTCCATGGCTTGGCAGCACTAGGTTTAGGGATGGTTCAGATCGAGTTCTGATACCATGCGGAAATTAGGTTTTATTTTCCATTGAATCTGTGAATGGTACATGGGAGATTTATATAGAATGCAGAGGACAGAATAAGAGCAATGATCTAGCCTAGAAATCAGGGGAATTAATCTCCCTATTAAATGCTAATTCTAAATATGGTAAAGACAGAAATGACAGCTATTCTAAATATGGTAAAGACAGAAATGACAGCTAATAATAATAATGTACATAAAATCCTAATGAGCTGTACAAACAGAATCTGTTGATCTTCAACACTGTCATATATTAAATCAAAAGTCCCTCCTGCTCTTATGAATGTTATGTGATCACCCTCTATAAACTTGTAATGCATGTTTCATCAAATACCACAATTTGGTCAGTGCGCAAACTTATTTCTCAGCACAAAAGAAAATTTAGATAAATATCTTAACATACACTTGTAGAAAATTTAAAGAAATGAATCAAAGAGATAAAATAAAGTAAACTTTTCTCATGTCCTAAAATCAATTTATGCACATTTTAAAGATTCTCTCATCTAACTTTTTCTTTTCTGAGTCAAATACTTTTCTGTATTATTGTAAAGTTAATTATATAAATTGGCTAAAGTCAAGTTTTAT
This sequence comes from Glycine latifolia, assembly GCA_013407115.1. NCBI lineage: Eukaryota > Viridiplantae > Streptophyta > Magnoliopsida > Fabales > Fabaceae > Glycine > Glycine latifolia. Next base: position 3,387,548 of record CM023941.1, read on the forward strand.
TAATATGTAATGTAGTGAACTAGTAATATTGGGTATATACTTGATGCCCGGTTGTAAGAGTTCACAGTCTGAATCAGGCTTAATCAAGCAGCTTGGGTGTTCAATTGGCAAGCGAGGATGAGTCATGGATATTGTGTTTAGTATTCCATCATTTTCTTGCCAATCTTCATTTCTGCACAGGCAATTATCTTGCTTTCAAGTTTACAAAAAAAATTATGTTGCTTTCAATAATGGAAAAGAATATATAAAAAAAAGGGAAAGTTATCACGTAGCAAATGCTTATAATAGTTGTATCCAAGATTTTAAATTGCGATTGTTATGTATTATAGTTTTATCTCAATACTTATGTTGTGGACAATTATAGACAAATATAACTGATGCATGTGATCACAATTGTGATTACAACAATTCCAAAAACCTTAACCTTATGACCAAAATCTTGATAGTAGACCAATTTCTAAAACTGTGGTTATGCTTACAAATGATGAGTAATAATTAAATAAAGACATTACTTTAGCAATACAGTTTGAGGCTATAAAACTAATTGGTAAAGTAGTTAAAAACTGATAAGCTATAAACTAAGAATTAAAAAGTTAGAAGCAGAATTAACCGTGAATAGTGAAAGCAATATGTAATGCATATATAAAAAATAGAAACCTACCTGTAGCCTTTAAAAGGGGGAGAAACTTGTGGAGGATAACGCCACTGGCTCATCTGCCAAACTCTAAAGAAAAAGCAAGGGTGGAATTCCAAGCATCCATGAAGGAACTGTGACCCTCATCACTTTCCAAGTACGTTTAGTAGCATGGCTGAAGTAGTATTTGTTTGGAAATGTGTGTAGATTGTAGTTGAGTCTTATAGAGCCTTGAATTGTAAGATCAGGGAGGACCCAATCTCCTGAAGCAAATGTACCTGCATTCCCTAAGAGGCAATCAACAAGACCCCTTATGCCCATCTTTTTCCATGATATGTTGAAGTGATCTAAACCAAAATTAATGTAGTAGTTTTTCAGCCGGGAAATGTCAAACCAGTCATAAATTATGACACCAATGCGGCAAAGTTGTAACAAGGAAAAAGGTTTCATTGTTCTCCCATCCTCTGGCCTGAAACAATGCTCAAATTGTAGTGATCAACTTAGTACTAACAGTTTACTTTATATGGATATCTTTATATATGCATGTAGCACATAAACCATTAGAACAACCAACCATCAGCAAGGATTTGTTGCAAGACACGAAAAACCTGTGCTCCAACTGAGTGTCCAACAAAGTGAACTGGGTGATCCTCATCCCACTCAGGGTTTTACAAAATAAGAGTCCTCTTTGGTATCTCGATAAATTATTAGATATTTTGAAATTAATATGATCATTATTAATTTTCATATTGCACATATTTGATTGTTAATAATAAAAAATTCATAAACTAAAAAATTTAAGTACATGTCTCATAGAAATTAGTCAAAATTATGTACATATATAAGTCGGCTAAAAAATCAAATTATTACAGTTTTTAAAAATAATTACAAAACTATTGCAGTTCAAAAGGTAATTACAAAAGTATAGCAATCAAACGCGTCCATATAAAACGTGATTAAACACGTCGAGCTTCAGCGTGATAAAACACGTCCATATAGGACGCAACTTGTACCCAAACACGTCCTATATGGACGTGACCCAGCCCCAAACACGTCCAATATGGACGTGATCCAGCCCCAAACACGTCCTATATGGACGTGACCTTGCCCTCCCTATATAAGCCAATTTCAGCCAAAATTGGTCATTTGCGCATTCTCTTCATCTCTCTAAGTTTAGTTTCTCTGCCTTCTCTCTAGAATTGGAGGTAGCTTTGAGTGTTTTTTGCAGCGAAGCTCTGTCACTTTGTCATTCAAGTAAGTGTTTCTAAAATAGTTGCTTTTTAAATAATATGGAATATATTATATTGTTGTGTTAGATAATTATTAGTGACTTAGGTTTATTAGAAATGATTAGTTGTTTAGTGTGATAGATTTATTATATTACAATACTATTAGTTAGTGAATTAGGTTATTATTAAGAATCTGTGTAACATGATTACCTAGGTTACATTGGTTTAGGATTTAGGTTAGTATTAGTTGGTGACATAAGTTTTCATTAGTTACTTAGGTAGCTTATGACCATTATTTAGTTACTTAAGTTATGATACGCAGGTTATGATCAACAAAAAATGAGGGTAAAGATATTAGCAGTATTTTATTTAGGTTATCAGTTAGAAGCGGCATAAAGAATGACCTAGGTTATGTAGGTTTTACGACCTAGGTTACATAAGTTATGGCTATTTTTCAACGACAATATTATTAGTTAGTGACCTTGGTTATATGTGGCTTAGGTTTTATCGCTATTTTTGTTAGAAGTCTTTTATATTGGACGTAGCTAAGATATATATTTATTTGGTTTGAATATGACTAGTTAGTGAGTTTGGTTATTTATTTGATTAGAAAATTGCTAGTTAGTGACTTTGGTTATTTATTTGGTCCAAATATCACTAGTTAGTGACTTTGGTTAGTTATTTGATTAGAAAATTGCTAGTTAGTGACTTTGGTTATTTATTTGGTTTGAATATCACTAGTTAGTGAGTTTGGTTATTTATTTGATTAGAATATTGCTAGTTAGTGACTTTGGTTAATTATTTGGTCCAAATATCACTAGTTAGTGACTTTTGTTATTTATTTGGTCCAAATATCACTAGTTAGTGACTTTGGTTAGTTATTTGATTAGAAAATTGCTAGTTAGTGACTTTGGTTATTTATTTGGTTTGAATATCACTAGTTAGTGAGTTTGGTTATTTATTTGATTAGAAAATTGCTAGTTAGTGAGTTTGGTTATTTATTTGATTAGAAAATTGCTAGTTACTGACTTTGGCTGAAATGTAGGTTAGAATATTATGGCCGAGTCATCATCATCTGAGTCACCTCGTTCTGGTTCTGACCGTGAGCATGAGCCTACCGATCCCACGACGCATGTTCTCTCTGGACCATACAGATGGGATGTACTTAGGAGGCGTAGGCAACGTACTCATATCTCACAGGCAGTTTGGAATGACGAGACAATGAGGGAGCTAAGGATTCGACGTGGAGGTAGGGGTTCTGGACCTCCACCAGACGATATTCCGCCCGTAGTCGCACAGTATTTGGCTGATGCTGGTTTCTTACATGTGGCTCGTATGAAGTTTATGCAGGTATCGATTTAAGAATAGTGTTATGTTTAATGTCTTGAAATTTTAATGTTCAAATTGTTGGTTTCAATCATAGTGAATGTTGAAGTTCAAAATTGAGAGCCTTTTTGTAATTTTTCAGGTGAATGCTGGTCTAATCAGTGCTATGGTTGAGCGGTGGAGGCCGGAGACACACACTTTCCACATGCCGCAGGGTGAGATGACGATTACCTTGCAAGATGTTGCAGCTATTCTAGGATTGCCTACTGATGGGCAAGCCGTTACCGGACATACGTACGCAGATTGGGTAGACTTGTGTAATGAGGTTTTTGGTAACGGCCCTCATCCGCAGGCAGAGTTATCCATTGGCAGTTTGAGGTTGTCATATTTCGATAGAGTGTATCCTTCATGGGATGCAGTTGCTGGTAACCCTCAAAATGCGATATACTTCACGAAGGCTCACATCGCACGGATGTTAGGATCTTGGCTCCTTTGTGACAGATCGGGGGGGAGCGTAGTTGGATGTCGCTACATCTCCTTACTTGTTGGCGACTTTGCTGATATTGGTTCCTACAGCTGGGGGTCTGCGGTTTTGGCACATTTGTTTAGACAGTTGTGCGAATGCACTGACCCTGATAGGAAAGACATTGGTGGTTGCACTGTGTTGCTTCAGATTTGGGCGTGGCTCAGATTTCCACCAATTGCTCCCCCATTGCCTGCTCCGTCTGAGCCAGACCACCACTTTGGACACAGGTATGCTTATTTTGGTTCACTTGAATTACCATGTATTCATGCGGACAACAATTAACAATTGGATGTTTAATCTGGGTATTAGATTCAATGCTCTAAGTCGTCGCTTCCGTGTGTGTCCAGTGAGTTGGCATCGAGATAGGCTAGACAGCCTAACTAGAGATGAGGTATGCTTTTTAAATTAAATGTATTTGGCACTGAATGGATGTTAAAATGTAATTGACTTGTATATTGGTTTAATTGTGTAGGTGGTTTGGCAGCCTTATGGTGATTACGATTTTCTTGGTGCATCTGCTGAGACACAGCATTTGTGGATGGCTAGGACGCCTGTTATTTGTTTCCACGTTGCTGAGTTTTCACAGCCTGATAGATGCATGCGTCAATTCGGGCGGGATCAACCAATACCTCACAGGGCGGGAAAATTAAAAGGTGTTCATGATTATACCCTTCGGGGTAAAGGACAGGAAAACTGGGCTTGGAAGCTGAGAAAATTTGTCCAGAGATGGAATAGGAAAGGTGAACATGTTGAAGTGCCTCCTGCAATGCATGGTCTGATGTCACCGAACCATGAGTACATGGTGTGGTACAGACTTTCTGGCAAGCGCTATGTCACAAAGCGGGGTGCCAAATTAGCGCGTTGTGTAAGTAATTTAGTCACAATATTGTTTTTACCATTATTTTAAATTGTTATTTATTTAAATATGCACTTATTTATAGGTTGACGGACTGGAAAATTTGTATTTTGTCACGTCGGCTGCGCAATTTGAGAGCTACGGGAGGGACTATGTACACGACGAAATAGGTCGTCTGATTGCTGTTTTCAGAGAGTCCTCTCGACTTGAGGAGCCAGGGCCAGAGGCACCACAGACCCAGCTTCCGGAGGAGCCACAGTTATCCATCGATGTTGGGCGTCGTGCTAGAGAGGGACGAGGGTTAGGACGCCGTCGACGACCTATTACACCAGTTCCAGAGCCTATTTATGCACCCAGGCCATGCACCAGTGGATGGATAAGGCCACCTTACATTGGTCATGAGTACGGTGTTCATCAGACCTATTTCGACCCTACCCAGGCACAGGACGAAACATGTTATAGGCCAGAGCCACCACAGATGGACCCAGAAGGCCAGGATGCATACCATGTTAGTCCGGTATCGATGCCATTCGGGGACCAGGCTGGGAGCAGTAGTCAGGGCACTCATTTTTGGCAGGATGATAATGTAGATCCTTGTGCCCACATAGATTTTGACGATGACTATGCTGCAGACATGCCGGTCGAGGACAGTCCAGCTCCTCTTCATGTTGCTGAACAGTTTTCGCGTGGACGTGGAAGACGCAGATTGCCAGTTCGCCAGGCGCGTCAAAGAACGTGGCCTCCTCCTTCTTAGATTTGATATTTTGTTTTTTCTTTTTCGTTTCCATAACGATATCTCGGTATGTAATTGTGAAACCTTATTTTGTTGTCGACTACTTCGATTATTATCCTCGGTTATTAATGTCGTGATATTTGCGATCAAAATGCTATTTTGCCATCTACAGTAATTTTTGGTTCAATAATGTCGAGTAGGCCATGCAGAAAATTGAAGCGTCAACTAAAAAGAATACAACACTTTCTGGTCCTTTAAACAACAACATGAAGAAAACAAAAACAACAACATGAACAAATTATGAGGTTCCTGGACGAGTTGGACAATTACGACGGCTATGACCATGTAATCTGCATATACCACACCTAGTGCCAGTCTGACTAGTCTCAACGTCGTCCACATATTGTGACGGTGACTGTCGAACATGTAAAACGGCTGCTGTGGCATGACTACAAGGATACTTGAATGCCTTGAATTTCCCACATTGACAAAACCGCTCAGCGAGGTTTACCGAATAGGATTTGTCGTAACCATCGTCAACCTCAAAGACAGATTGTTCAACATTATATGTCCGAACATAATGAGCAGTAGCATTGGTCTCATTAGCCTTCAACATAGCAACAACATTTTTGCAATGAACTGAAGGACCTTGTAATTCATTAAGAGCCGCTTGCCCTCGGCAAACAAAATATTCCACCAATCTGCTATATGTGTGCTTAACCAACGCAGTTATTGGCATGTTTCTTGCACCTTTTAACATCCTGTTTACAGACTCGGCCAAATTGGTAGTCATATGTCCATACCTGCGTCCCTCAACATCATATGCGCGTGCCCACTTTTCCTTCGAGATGGCATCAATCCAATTTGCTACCTCAGGACTAACATCACGAAAACTTGCAAGGGCTACCTCAAAATGAACAATAGACGGCATATAACCTACACACAAATTGAATAACATTAAAATTGACAACTAGATGCATAAGTAATTGATGAAGTTCTTAACCATACCTAAATTCATAACCGCTTTCTTCAAATTTTCATTTCTGAACTTTTGATTAAAATTACTCGCAATATGACGAAGGCAAAAGACATGATAAGCATGCGGTGGTTGCCACCCACGGTGCCTTTCAACTGCGGACAATATGCTTCGATGCCGATCAGAAATAAGACAAATATTTATCTTCTGTGTAACATGGAAGCGGATGTTATCCAAAAAGAACTCCCAAGCTTCCAAGGTCTCACCCTCAACAACAGCAAATGCAAGAGGCAAACATTCATTATTCCCATCCTGAGCTGTGGCAACCAACAATTTTCCCTTGTACTTTCCATATAAATGAGTGCCATCAATTTGAATAACCGGCTTACAATAATTAAATGCCTCACAACATTGTCTGAAGGTCCAAAAAATGCGCTCAAACACGCGTTTTCCATGCACGATTCTATGAGCAACATAATGATTTCTTGTTTGAAGTTGATAAACAGAACCTGGTGAAAACCGAAGCATATATTCACACCACCTTGGCAAAAATGCATACGATTCCTCCCAATCACCGTAGATAATTGATATTGCCTTCTGCTTTGCATACCATGCCTTTCTGTATGAAACTTTGTATCCATATGAATGAGTTATCCTTTCCTGGATGAGTCCAATTGAACATGATGGATCATGCTTTATCATCCCTAATAATAAGATAATAATCACGTTATCATTAACAATAATAATAATAATAACAATAAAATCATTAATTCTCATGATTATTATTTCATCCAATAACTTACCCAATACGAGTGAAACAATAACATTAGTATCAAGTTGTCTGTGGTCTTGGGAAATGCGATCATTTAAGCAGATGTGATCCCCACCCCATTTCGTGACCACCCATTTTTGACCGTACATTGGTTTCATTACCCTAACCCTCCACGGACAATTCTGATCATGCGCACGACATTTCATACTTAACTTTGTCGGCGTACTTTCAACCACAACACCTTCTTGATGCTCCCTCATGAGGTTCCGCTTGATTGCCATTTGCGCATCTTCTTTTGATGCAAATTCCTGTTTCAGAAACAACTTATTCCCTAATACCCATGGACCCTCAACTGAACCTGATCCAGTGCCAGAATCTTCTTCACTTGGATGATCCCAATCAATGTATGTATAATGTGGGATTCCATCCCAGAAAGCGTTATTAACCTCGCCTACATGTGCAATTTTCCATTTTTATTACAAATAAATACAACAAAAATGAACAAACATATTTGTAAATTACCCTAACATACCTTGACATTGTTGCGGTAATTCAGACTCCCCTGCATCCACTTGTGGTTGGGTTTCATGCTCTCTGACCACCGACCTAGGTACTTGTATTTGACTTGCGCTTCGACCATCATCCTCATCATTGTCCGAAGCACTTGCATTCTCGGCAAGAAGACGATCTTCCATTGTGATGTTTTCATCATCGTCATCGTCGATATCGTCATCCATAACCCAAGTAGGGTCATTTTCATCTTCCACTGACAAATTAACAATTGGAGCAGCAGATGCTGATGCTCCACGAGAATAATTGAACTCAACTGACCTCATTGGTAAAGCCACATCCTCTACTCCAACAAGATCCACGTACAACTCTAAGAAGTTTTTCCTTGATTGGTTCAAGAATTCACATATTACAAATTCTACGTCTTCGTCATCAATTACTTTCATGCTTATATATTTATCGTCGGACCATATTCTTGCAGTGACCTTACTAATACATTGATTACCTTCCAGACCTAACTTCTGAATGATTTTTCCATGCAATTCGTCAATGGTTGAATTGCGGTTGATACGTGTTCCCCTTTTTTCTCCTTCAAAGACAACACCACGTCGGCTCTCAGTTTTGCTACCATTATGATATAAAACAACACGAACAAAATCACCGTCTCCAGACATTTTTTTATATATCACCAACTACAAAAGCATAAAGATGGCAAGAATATGGTTGACAGGAGCACGGTCAAGTCTGTAAAACATAAAAATCTATAAGCATATCGTAAAACTAACAATATACATATATTGATAATTAAAAATTAATGATAACCTAACTCACTAACTAACAAGCTCATAACCTTCATAATTAAAACCTAGGTCCTACATAACTAACTAATTAAAACCTAGGTCATAATCTACGTAACCAACTAATTAAAACCTAGGTCATATGTAACTAACTATTTAAAACCTAGGTAATAACCTACATAACTAACTAATTAAAACCTAGGTCCTACGTAACTAACTAATTAAAACCTAGGTCATACGTAACTAACTAATTAAAACCTAGGTCATACGTAAGTAACTATTTAAAACCTAGGTAATAAGCTACGTAACTAACTAAGGAAAATGTATGTCATAAAACCAAAGTCATATTAAAGCAAAACTTACTTGACTGACAAAGCTTCGTTGCAAAAAAAAACCTCAAACACACTCGAACCTTCAGAGAAGCCAGAGAAACTTAAGCTAGGGAGATGGAGAGAATGCCCAAATGGTTCAAATGGCTGAAATGGGGGATTATATAGGCATGCAAAGTCACGTCCTATATGGACGTGTTTGAGGCAAAGACACGTCCTATATGGACGTGTTTGGGTACTATTCACGTCCTATATGGACGTGTTTAATCACGTCAAGGCTTGCCATGTTCAATCGCGTCCTATATGGACGTGTTCCATTGCTATAGATTTGTAATTAGCTTTTGGATTGCAATATTTTCGTAATTATTTTTAAAAACTATAATAATTTGATTTTTTAGCCTATATAAGTCCGAACAACCTAATAATTTTTCCTTCATAATATCTCCCAACAATAAAATTGTGTCTTTGTGATTTGTTGGTTATGAGTTCGAATCCGGAAATAGTTTCTTTGTATATAGAAGGGTAAAACTGTGTACAAATCTCACCCCTTTATCTGCACATAGCATGAAACCTATGGGAAATGGGATATGTATTTTTTTTTAATGTCTTCCAGATTTAAAAATTAGTGTTTAACAGTAATTAAAGTAATTGGTGATTCATACAACAGTGGGGGAAAAGGCGGGTGGAAATGTATTAATTATGATGTGGGGGAAAAGGAGGGAGGGGTTTAAATTTAAGGCCCAAAGAAGGGGAAGGAAGACATTGGGCTCACCCCTTTGGCAAACAACCCAAATCCCAAATACCCATCAACCAACACAATAAGAGGGAGATCATTGTGGATTTCATTTCCTCTACTTGTCACTTCCTCCTTGAGCTCAACATTTTCAACGACATCCTATGAGATATCTCCACCAACACCTGAACTTAAAATGCAAAACCCATAAAGCACAAAAGCTAAGGAGCTCACAAATAGCTCCACCAACTGCTCATAATAAGTGATCCACACTCTCATCATTTTAACAGGATCAACACCCCCAAGACACCAAAACTAAAACACCAGCCCTCTTTTATCCCCCCAACCAACCCCAAAACAAGGCTGTTTTGCAGTAGTTTAAAGGGCACAATGCAGAAATTGTGTCAACACTACAAGCTTAGAAAGAACAGCCACCCCTCACCAGAGTTTCTTATGTGCTGAAATTCATAAACTATCAATATCATTCCTTAAGTATTATTTTTTATATTCTTAAGTAGTTCATAAAATAATAAAATTATATAAGTAATTTATCAAGTATGTTTTTGGAATGTCGGTATGTTAAAAATACTGTGAATTTCTTTTCATCTTTACACTCAGCAACATTTTATAACTTGATTTTCCACGATGACACCATGATTTTTAGCTACTCATCGTCAAATCAAAAACACTATAGTTTTTCAAATATTAAAAAAAATTCAAATTAATTCATTAACTTATGGAAATACATAACTTAAGAATTATGCTTATGGATATTCAATATTTAAAGAATTACTTTATATAATTATAATTGTGTAACTTCATATACTAATTCATATCAACATCAACAACACATTTAACCTAAATTAATTGAGGTTGGTGATAGATGAACTTAATGATAGATACGAGAAGGTTGAAAAAAAAGGATAAAAGCAAAGAAGGGGAAAGAGAAGGGGAGATGAAGAAGAAAATGACTAAAAAATGATCATTTGGAATATATGGATAACAACGAGTTTAACCTTCAACCAAACTTATAGTTTTTCTCCATTCCGTCCAAAAATACATCATTCGCCAATTTATATCTCACTCCATTAAGTCTTGTTTAACTACGTTTTTTCATGTAAGTTTCGATCTACTTCTATCTCTCTTTGTGTCGAACTCTTGATAACAAACTTTTATTTTTACGGGAACATCGAAGGATCGCCTCACTAAGTGCCCTATTCACCTCAATTTATGTTCCCTCATCTTTTCAGTACTATTGTTACCTTTCATCAAATATCTTCATTTCTTATTTTATTCATCATCGTATAACCACACATTCACTTTAACATCTTCATTTATGCTATTCTTATTTTTTACTCATGTTATCTATGTGCTGACCAACATTCAACTTCATATAACATTGTCGATTTTACAATTGTTCTATAGAATTTTCCTTTTAGCTTAAGAAAATTTTTACAATCACACAATAACTCAGATATACTTCATCATTTCATCCACTCTACTCCGATTCAATAATTTGTATCTTCATCAATTTTTTTACCTCTTTACAAAAATGATTTCAAGTATGTAAAAACATTTTTCTTAAATACCTCTTAATTAAGTAGATAATATAAACGTATGCATCTTTCAGATACCAGTTAATTAAGGTTAATACTTGAGCACGAAATAAATGGCTTATTCAGCCTAAAACCGTATAATAATATAAACTTATAAAACTATGGTATGGTTACAGTGAACCTTCAAGAAAGCCCGATACGCTTCCTCCTATACCCTTTTCGTTTGTTTCAAACTTTAAAAATGGTCACTTGTCACATTTTCTTCATTTCCTACCGAATGACCAATCACAAAGGCATACCTTTTTCGTCTAATTTCTTTTTATCCATATTACTGAGAAAACCATAACTATAATTACAAATTAAAAAGAATTAAAAGGGATCAGACTAGTTTGCCTTAGTTGTGACAACTGTCATTGCACCAGTGGAATGGATGTTCGGAATAATCTGGACCCCTAAAATAATGAATCAACTACTAATCAACATCTGAAAGATTTTTCTTATACATTTCTGTGGCAAAGTATCAACCGCATAAACAATGGAAAATTGAAGACTCCATGTTGTACACAAAAGCCTGAGCTTAATGCTTATGCAATATAAAACATTTTTATATTCTCAGTTAATCATAAATATATATTTGAATTATTTTAAAAATTAAAAAACTTATACTATATATAATAGATTATAATTAGATGATTCTGTAAAACTTTTTACAATGTTAGTATATAATCTTATTTATTTTTTAGAGTAAAATACCATGATTGTATTTAGCTGTAAACATAACAGCTTTGGAATGTGTTTGAATTAACAAATGGTTAGGCTAGCACTCATCATACCCATTTTCCATTAGCACAATTGCAAAGCTCAAAAAATAAAAATTCAACAATTTATTTAATGATATTTAATAGAGACAATAATTGTGTACACTATATGATTGTGACATCCTATTGACTATGGTCTCTGATATCTCAGTCCTACAAAAAACAGAAAATGGTGGTATAAAAATGAGAAAACGTGGGAAAAATCTTTACATTTAAGAAGGTGAAGGGGCACTAACTGAAATGAATAGCCTGTTTCTTTTCATACATCTCTTTTAATTGAACATGGGAGAGTAGAGAATGGTGTGCTAGTGATTGATTTCATTAGGCATTGTTGGAGGCTTCTTCCTAAAAACGTGCTTCCTACAGCGTTGGAAAATACTGTCATAGATTAAGTCAAACTGCACTCCTGCTCTCTCACGATTAATAATGAATAGTATGTGATCACCCTCCACATATTTGTAGTACCTGTTTTATCAAAATACCATATATTCATCAGCAAAGAATACTTCTCAGAAAAAATAATACACAGGTAAACAACGGTTAATTTCAAAACCAGTAAACAATGTTGACTTTACACCAGACTAACTGGAATTACTCAACAGGTAATTTGCAACCACAATACCCTGTCTGGCAATCCTTAATTAGCTGGAAAGAATGATCCCCTAGTTTTTCTGACTTTGCTAATGGAAGGGAATCATCCATGCAAATTAATCAAAAACAAAAATTTCAAAATTAATGGATAATGAGTATAGCAATTAAGAATTTCCAAATATCAGAATAGAAATTATATGGTCAAGTCAATTATCTATATTTTATTGGGGCACATAATATACATCTATATTAATTAAACATTAATGCAAATTATAAAATGAGCTCACTGCATTATAATGATCTCCTGTGAACATTGTCCAACTTTACTGTACAGTCAAAGCTAAACTAAATGGCAGTGATAGATTATAGAATCTAATACTTGGTTAATCAACTTAAATAGTTTCTAGAACATGTAGAGGATCCAATTTCTATAATGTTAATGCAAAGATAAGCTCTAAGGCTACAGGTTTGACTATGTTATGGATTTACTATTGGACAAAAGCATATGTAGTAATTTTACATACCAGATGCCAGGTTGTAAGGGTAGGCAGTCTGATTCCTTTTCAACCAAGCAGTTGGGATGTTCGATTGGGAGGCGAGGATGAGTCATGGATATTGTATTTAGTGCTCCATCATTGTCTTGCCAGTCCTCATCCCTGCACGAGCAAAATTACATAATGTTGATTGATTGATCAAAGCTTAATCAAGTTACAAGTGAGTACTGCCAAATGAAGGCAAAACTAGTATCCATTGCATTCAAAAACCCACCTGTATCCCTTATAAGGGGGAGGAACATCTGAAGGAAAACGCCACTGGCACATCTGCAAAACTCTAATGAAAAGCAATGGGTGAATTCCAAGTATGCTTGAAGGAACTGTAACACCCATGATCTTTGTTGTGCGCTTGGTAGCGTAGCTGAAGTAGTATGTATTTGGAAATGTACGTATATGGTAGTTGAGTCTTATAGAGCCTTGAATTGTGAGATCAGGGAGGATCCAATCTCCTGAAGCAAATGGACCTGCATTCCCCAATAGGCAGTCAACAAGACCCCATATGCCCATTTTTCTCCAAGACATGTTGTAATGATCAAACCCAAAATTGTAGTAGTTCTTCAGCCAGGAAATATCGAACCAATCGTATATTATCACCCCAATGCGGCATAGCTGTAGCAGGCATATAGGTTTCAATGTTCTCCCATCTTCTGGCCTGAAACAATCCCAAATTATAGACTAGCTTATCATTCAGTTTGCTAAATGTAGCTAACACTGATCATTAAAAAGATATTGATTAGTAATGAATAATAGGGAATTTAGGCCTTAATTAAAAATAGTTCTAAGTTTAATCATAACCAAAAGTTGATAAGAACTCACAGCATGCCATCTGCGTAGGTTCTTGTAGTCCCATTAAATGCTCCCGATAAGGATGTGACGCTTAATACCCAGTTCTCTGAGGTGTTTTCATACCCCTTGAATGCCTGAAGACAATATGAACATCAAATTATCAAAAAATACAAAAACCACAACAAATAAAAAAAAAATAAAAACCCTTTACAAGCAGAAAGGTGAAATTACATGAAACCATTAATACCAACCTTATCAGCAAGCATTTGTTGCAAGACACGAATAACTTGTGCTCCTGCTGAGTGCCCAACAAAATGAATAGGGTGATCCTCGTCCCATTCAGGGTAATGCCCTGCATCCCCAACAACATTAGCAAACTACAAATTTAAAAATGTGAACCAAAAAAAAAAAGGTTAACAACAGAACATTAAGATCTCCGAACCTTGTTCGTAGATTCGTCCAAACTGCGAATGTCCACAAGCCTTGCTGTGCTCCTCACCATAATCAACTTGCCCACCTTTTAAATAATAGAACAATTCCCGTGCCCTGAGACCAAAAAAAAAAAAAAAGAACTCTTTTCAGAACTTATGCAAAAATCAAAACAAGCATAGAACAAGCACACACATTTAACAGAAAAACCACAAAACCAAACTTTTACACCTCAATAACCCACCTATCATAGATACTGGTTAAGGACCCCAAATCAGGGACAAGAACCCTTTCATCCTTCTTCTCTGCCCCAGCAAAGTACGACAAAGCCCCCAATCTCTGACAAAAACCATAAATTCAAATACAAATCAACACCCCAGAAGAGAAACAGACCAATATCCATCAAAAGTGTGAAACTTGAGAAAAGCAAGGGGAAAAAAACAACAATGGAGCTTACCCCTTTGCCAAATCCAAAAATCCCATGAACAAGTACAATAGGAGGAAGATCATTAGCATTATTGGGCTTGGAAATTTCCTCTCTGACCTCAACATTGACATTATTAACCTTGTGAAAATATTCATTGAGAGCCTGTGAGAGATCCCCAGCCACAGCGGAGCTAAATATGTAAAACCCATAAAGCATATGAACCAACGAACTCACAAAAAGTTCCACCAATTGCAGATAAGAAATCCATAGCCTCATCATTTTCGTCCTTCCTTCCTTCCTTCTTCAAAATCAACAACAACAAAGAGCCTTCTTCTTCTCTAGAAGAAAAACCGCAAAGGAAGGCTCTTTGCAGGGTTAAAATCAAAAACCGTTACAACCCTTTCACATTAAAGAACATCAATTTCTTCCTTCTTCGCTGAAACAATATAGAAGGTGAGGTTTCTTCTTATTTATATCATTGCACGCTCTCGGTTTGCTTCAGACTTCGAATTTGGTCTCTTCCCACATTTTCTTCGTTTTCTACCTCACAATTCTGAATTGTCTTTTACCTTTTTTTATCTATTTTTTATTCGTCCATCTGGCTGAGAAAACCAGCGCAACAATAATAATAATAATAATAAACAATTTTATTTATTTATTAAAAATAATAATAGTAATAACGTACCAGAATAAAATAAAATAAAAGTCTCGATTGGGGATGTGACACTTGTCCTAGAAGGTGCTGAATGTGGGCACCACTAAATTCGACAAAATCTATATACAAAATAAAACTATATTTTCGCCTATAATTAAATTAGGCGTAAAATATGGAAAAATAACTGTAGATAAAGTTTGTTAAATTTCACAGCGTGATAGTAGTAGTATTATTGTGTTGATGTCTTGATGACTTATGTATTTTTATTAGCATAGGTAAAATTTGGTCAATTTCACAGCGTGGTAGTAGTATATGATTACCATTTTATTCGAAATTTATCAATTTAGTTGAGAATAAATAATTTTTACTAGAAAATTTAATTAGTTATTATTAATGAAATTTTTTTTTATTAAAAAAATTTAAATATGAAACTTTATTTAAGATGAGCTAGTCCAACTTTAAGGGTGGCAGTATTATTGCGTTAATGTATTTTTATTAGTTTTTACAGATTCTAGGTGTTTCTTTAATTATTTACAGGTACAGTGTGCTGTAACAGAGCTGGAAGGTTCCCTGGGTCCAAACAAACAAGTGTATGTGCATTCATTCATTCACCTTATCCATTGGAATTCGATATTCCACCTCAACTCAACTAACTCAACAACCCCAAAATCAAATCTGTTCTTCATAAAACGTTTGTTGGTTGTTCATTGGGTGACCCACCACCCCAACGCGCTTTTATAGGGATTGTGAATTGACGCACATTGTTAGAACGTGGAGTTTTACTATGGACGGTGTTAGATCTTATCCAATTATAAATGTGGATTTTATTTTACTCTTACCCAATTTCTTTCTTTCGTTAAGAACCATGTAAATGTTTGTAGGAGTTACATTTTTAGTGGTCAGCTATGAAATGTGGCTTATTTGATGATGTGATTTGTGTTTTGTTATTAGTAGGCGTCATTTGCTAAGATGTAAGAAAGGGTTTCGTTAAGAAACATGTTAGCTTCCCACATCTTTCAAACACTTATATAAATAAGTGATTAGATTAAGTGATATACATTTACTTTTTAAAGTAGAATAATAGTAATGTTAAATGTAGTATATATAAAATATTGTAAGAAAAGTTATTCTTATCATGTTGTAAATTTTATAACTCTGAAAAACAGAATTTTTTTTTTACCAAGTCAAACGGGATATTTGTTCCACCAAAAAAAAAGGATATTATTAGTAATATAATAATATATATATATACATATATCATTCCTTTTATTGATAAATAACCAATATTAGTGTATGCATTAATTAAAAAATTTCATATTGTACTGTTATAGAGATATAATCGTAGTAACTTATTGTTTTTGCCTCTTAGGTTTGGGTTCCAATAGTTGTGAACCGTTGAATAGTTAATGATAAACACTAGTAAAATAAATTAAAGATGTTAAATACATACAGTTGCAAGTCTTTATACAGTATGTCATTAAGATCCAATTTATTACATTCTTATCCAGTTTTTTCTTTTTGTCAACTAGGAATATCTGTTAGCCAAATCTAACAAAAAGAGCATCTATTATAATGTTTATACTTATCTTTTACATTGTAGAGACCAACTGACATTATTCTTTCCAAAATACATATGTTCATATCAGTAATTGCCATCAAATAAAGGTTTTAATTCAAGTGATACTAACTAATTGATAAAGTTGTTTTTTTGTTACGTGAACTAATTGATAAGCTTAGACATAGCAATTCACGATAAAAACAATATTTTTATTAGCAATGATTTTAACTTTTAAGAGAACTAGCCAAAATTTCAATTTTTTTATTCTTTTTATTGTTTAATACTTTTAATTGTTTTGAAAGTTAAGCATTTTTTCTATAATATCTAATTCAATATTTTTATTTTATTAATTAATGGGATCCATATATGACTTTTGACTTTGACTAAACTTTGGTTGACATTGATTGAAATAAATTTCATATGGACAGAAGTTTGAGATCTCCTAATGATAGATGAGTAACCAGTAAGGTCAAAGCGACACTAAAAATGAAAGGTGAGTATTTGTAAAAAATATTCTAACACTCAAGTTAGTAACAGTTTTTCTAAACTAGGGTATTTTTAATAAATGATTGTCTACTAAAGTAACATTAATTGTTTTTATAGTAGTCTAAGATGAGATGTATTTCTTTGCACGAGGCCAAGGCCTCCTAGTGGTAACACGACTAGGTTTTGATGTAGCAACTAGACAACTTTGCTCGAGATCTATGTATGATTTTCTATTTATAATTATATTACAAGAATCTATACATTCTAGCATTGGCTTTAATAAACTCTTTTGATTAATAATTGAGATAGTCCATTACATGGATTGAGCTTCAAGTCTTATCCAAAATATTAACCAATACTTTGAAACAATTCTTTATACTTTAAAAAAACACTCGCTTCCCACATTTATCAAATCAAAATTAAAATATTATCGTATTAATAGTAGCACAAGATACATAGAAAAAAATAGTAGCATATGTTTTTAATAGTTTAATTATGACAATCATACAAATATATAATTATATGAATGCTCTGTTTCCAAACATATTTTTTCATGTGATGGAGATTACATTGGTTGGAATATTGACTACTCCTGCTTGTGTTTCAATGACAGGTAAGGCAATCAAGCTATATGCACATGTTTGGTTCGATCGTTTAGCTGCTCTTTCTAAGAGATGGGAATGTAAATAGAAAACATCACTTGGGAAAAGCCTCACGGGTTTTTATTGGATTACAGATAGTTTAAAATTTTGGAATTTGTTTTAAATAATAAATAACTTAATTTTAAAAAATGAAGTTAATATTTGTTTTTGTTGCTTTGTTTGCCCACTTGATATTTTGTGGCTTAGTTGCTGTCCATTTTCTCTTCATGAGTCCATTTTTTTATTTAGAAAAAGAATGATGTATTATCAATATAAAATAGTTTTACATAATTAATTATTTAATTATAATTTATCATATATAATAATTTTAATTAATTTAATAATTATCTTAATAGTCATAAATAAATATTAATTTATAATTAAATGATAATATAAAATTATTTTACATTGGTAATGTATAGTCGTTAAATTCTTTTTCTTAAGAAAGTAAATATAAGACCTTTTTTAAATTCAGAAAGTTTTTGTTAATTAAAATTAGGGTAACATGTTTTTTCTCCTAATTCCCCCACCCCACCAAAATAATGCCACTAAAATTTAGGTATAGAACAAAACATAATATTTATTTTTTTCTAAACCAAACATAATAATTTTGACATGATCTGAGAGATGTTGAACTACAAATAAATCTACAAGAACAAATGGTTAGAGCGTAGCTTGCACGTCTTCAACAAAACTAGTTAGGGTTGTCATTCTGCGTATCTCTCTAAAGACGTGATGATTGAGTGGCACATGCATATTCCGTGTTAGTATTTTTTATGTATTTTTATTTATTTTTGTGTGGAGTGCAATAATAAACATTGCTTTTTGAGAAGAAAACAAAAAGGTACATTGTCTGCAGAATCTGTCTGTCATTATTCCTATTTTTTATAATTTAGCTGAATAGTTTGGTGATTCTTTTCTGTCGTTTGCGCCCATATTATTCAAAATAAATAAAAAATAGCAGGTCTAATATAAAAGTACTCATCTTATTTAAATTTTGGAACTTTCAAACATTTTGACTTGCTTTGCTGCATAAACAAAGATGTTTAGCATTTTAAACAACGGAGACACTGTTTGATTACCAATTGTATGTCTGATTTGGTTCTTACTCCTTAATTTGATCGCTAATATATAATTAGTCTTGCACGTGTTGACGGTTGAAAACTTGATATTCAAAGCATCCAGAAAGCTTCTACTACTAGTTTTTTTAGGTCACCACTCACCAATTTTGAAATATCATTGGGTCATTAATGGCCGTCAACTATGCGACTTAAAAGTTACTAACAATAACAAGTCTAATTTTACTCCTCGTTAGTAATGAAAAAGTAATTAGTTTATGTTGGTTTTCTATTTTTAAGATTTATTTATTTTCAAAAACAAAGCTTATTGGGCAAGAATGATTTCTTAAAATTATTTTAAAAAATCATATATTTATTGTCATTTTTTAAACCAAAAAACCAATGCACCTGTAAGTTATTTTTTTATACAACAGTATATATAAAACACAACTAGTATATACATTATAAATCAATTAATCAACACCATGTTTTTTTTTTGCAAAAAAAAAAATCAACACTAGGCTTCGGGTCATGCAATCTATTTCATTAATTTTCTATACATCAAAATAATAAAAAATATTAAAAATAATGTTACATATAATCCTTCAATTAGCATTGAAAAATCTTTCAAGTTTGTCACTCAAGGTTACTAAAATATATCAACATATAAAATTGATATATTTTCAATACTTTAGAGTAGGGTGTTCATCAATCGATCCAAACCAATGCAAACCGTGGTGATCGAACCAAAAAATCGATAAGCGAAAACCAAAAAAAAAAATAAAAAATTTTCACTGGATTAGATCGGTTTTCGGTTTGGCTGGTGAAAACCGATCTAATCCAAATCGATCCAATTATAAACCTTACCTTACCCTTTACCAACTTGGGTCTATTCCCCATCATAGCCCAAAAACCAAAAACCCAATACATACTAAACTAAACCCAAAACCCACTAAACTAAACCCGAGTCTAAACGTGTTTGTCCAATGAAAATTAGAAAATAGTGTTTGTTTTTGTCCAATGAATGTATTTGTTTCTGCTAGATACTCCTTATTTTGATAAAAATAAGTCTTATAAGTTTTATTTTTAGACTTTTTAAAAAACCGAAAACCCATCTAATCCAAACCGAAAAAATTGAATTGGATTGGATCGGATTTGAAAAAAATTTCAAACCAAATGAATGATCAAATAATCAAATCGAAGGGATTGGATTGGATAGTTTTTTTGCTTCAAAACTAATTCAATCCAGACCGCGAACACCCCTACTTTAGAGATCATTTATATAATTTCATTATTTCACAAGCCAGAAACTAATTCTTGTGCAGACTGAGCTTGCAAAGTATGGAGCTTCCCATGATGATGCCTTGCTCCCTAGCTTCTTAATTGGTATCACTGGCCTCCTCAGTTAGCTTCCTTGTTACTGACGGATGCTATAGAAGTCATTCATTTGAGGTTGCAAACTTTTTGTTTTCTGCTTTGCTTTTTGCTTTCGGCCCATGCATAAAAAGATATAATTTCATTACTTTAAGCTGTTTAGGAAAGAAGATAATACTTTAAGTACTACATTAATGGTTTACTTAAACAAGCATCATTAAATTGAAATTTGTTTAAGTAAAATATTTAAAAAGTATCTATATAAAATTTTGATTAGGTTTGGATTACATTGAATATATGAAATCAAATTGTTTCAGTCTATTTTTTTTAGCTTTTTATATATTTTTCAATCTTAAAAGGATTAAGGATTAGTTCAATTTTAAGTATCCATAATTTAATTTGGTTAAGAACAAAAATGTTACAATTAAAATTAAATTCAAGATGTCAACAATAATTTGTTCAATTTTTATAATTAAATAACCATAATAATCTTAAGTTTAGTTCTTACTAATCACTTAATTAGAGACTTTATCAATAAGTCATATATGAAATCAGTTTCCTAAAAAAAGAAGAAGTCACATGTAAACATAATTTTAATCTGTGTTGAAATTTATATCATGTATACCCGTAGAAATTATGTAACCTGTCTTCAAGCTTTTTATTTAAAAATAAGGAATTTAATATTTAACACGCGTGCACAAAATAATATCATCCCATTCAAATTATAAGACTAGCTATGTAACATTTGAAAAAAAAAGTTACAATGTGAAAAAATGTAGTATCATATAATCACAACACAAATTGTTATATATGATAACTCTGCTATTTTTTATAATAATTTTCTGAAAATTCACAAAAAAAATATTTTTTATTAGTTGGTAATGTAAAAAATATTTATATTGTCCATGAAAATATAAGCTCAAAATAATTTTATATTGAACGAAAAATGAAAAAAGTATAATGATGTTTAGTTTATTTTTACTTATTATTTTCAGTTGATAAAAAAACTGTTTTTCTAATTTCCTTAACAAAAATAAAAGTAATATTCTTTTCAGAGTTCAAATGAAAATATATCAAATAAAATTAAAATGAAAAATCAAATACTTAAAAATTTTATCCTTGATGAATTAATATGAAAAAGGAAAAAACTTTAAAAATAAAAATTAATTATAATTATTAATGAAAAATGATAATTTGGAATTTTAATAATCTATAAATAATAAATAATTTTACTTTATTAAAATTCATAATTAATTTTTTCATTGACATTTAAACTATAATTTTTTGAGAAGAACACTTTAACTATAATTTATTCTTTTTAAATCACGTTATATTGCTTTAGAAAACAAAAGAATTTATGTCATGACTATGTTGAGTCGTCGTGGACCACGTGAAAGCGCAGGGTTGAAAAATATTAAAAATAAGTTCAATAAACAGAGAAGAATATGATGACTCATTACTTCCGTTTGTAGTGAGAGTGTACACTCTAGAATTCCCCACTGGCCCCTACCCAAACACAGTCAATCCTTTTTTTTTGGGTAAGGTGAAAAAAAATGGCAGAAAAAGAATGAGTCTGACTAACAATTAACAACATTAATTAAGAAATTTTAAAAAATATAAATAATCATAAATAATATAATTTTTATCTTTCAATAAAAAAACAATTATTTTTAAGTTCCTTAATAGTGTTCGAAAAATATATTTTCCAAAACAAAAATAAGTTATTGACTGTAAGTTTACTGAAAAATACAAAATTTCTTTTCAATATTATTTTTTCTTTTACTCCTAAATACACTCTGATGAATGAGTTTGAACTATGCAAGAGCACGTGTGATGTTGTGAAGCTCAACTACATACTGTAGAATTAAAAAATAAAATAAATGAAAATAGCTTAACAGAGTTATAAAAAAATTACATACTGTGAACACTATTATAATGAAAATAAATGGCTAAAATGCTTAAATGTCTCAGTTTACAAAAAATATTTCAAACTCGATCATGAAAATTGAAATGAAGAATTTACCATTTGAATTCAATCATGTGTCATTGATCATGCGTGGGAGTCATACACATGCAAAGTTTCCAAGCATTCATCAACCAGTCTACAAATAAAGGGGGGAAAAAAAAGTGTATTTGACTGTTCCTACTTGTTTATTTAATACAAAAGAATTCGCAAATGCAGAACATACACAACTAATTTACAGATACATGTATAAGATTGATAACAGAAGGTCAATGAAGCTGTACCAGCAAACTCAGTCCATGCCAAAGCATGCTTTGTTGGACCCAATAATAGGCCCAAGTGTGTTGTTCACAATCCTACATATATGAAGGACTACGTAATGTAATTGGGCCATTAGCTGGACCATTAGTCAGTAACTGCTGTTAGGGGTTCTAGAATTTGACCTTAGTCAGTGATTGTTAGGAGGTTCTAGAATTTTAATCCATTATTTCAATTTGTTGCTTTATGCATTTTACTTACTTTTTGGAAATCATGAATGAAAGGACTATTCAGACAAATATCATCTTTTCTCACCACACTTTCTCTCTCCCCTTTTTTGTTACGAAAATACAATCCTTCATTTGGTGCTTTCATTGCTGCACTTATCCCCCATGGCGAAAAACACACGCCTCCATGACCTTAGCACCCGTATTGATGAATTATAGAATCAACAACTTTAACTATCAGAACTCATCCGTACACAAATAGAGACCTTGCGGGTTGAGTTACGTCAGGAAGTTCAGGCAATGCACGACAGAGACAGTGTTCTCGGTCCACCACCAAACAATGTGAACCCGCAACGCCTTCGTTTGACGTTTCCGCGTTTCGGTTCCAGTGACCCCACCGATTGGCTATTTGTCGTCGAACAATATTGCACATACAACCAGATACCTATCACTGATAGATTGACACTAGCGTCATTTCATTTCGATCAACCGACTTCACGCTGGTTTCAAGGTATCCTAGCAGATGGCATCGTCCCAGATTGGCCATCATTCACCATAGCTTTACACCACCGCTTTGGACCAACCGAATTTGAAGACCTTGCCGGCACACTCTCTAAACTGACACAAACAGACTCTGTTTTACAATATCAGACAGCTTTTGAAAATTTGAGCAGCCGCATTCCAGGATTGAATGCCGATATTCTCAAAAGTATGTTCATTAGTGGATTGAAATCCCATATCCGTCGTGCCGTTCTTCCGCACTGACCACTAGACTGGACAGAGGCATTTGCCTTGGCTCGTGTTTTTGAAGATCAGATAGTTGACAAACGTCACCCTTGACCTTGGAATCCTAGACCATCCACCCAGATTACCCCAACCACCACTCCCTTAAACCCCAAACCCTTAAACACCATACCATCCATTCCCATTAAATTACTTACCGCCACCGAAAGGTAGAGCCGACGTGAACGTGGCCTCTGTTATAATTGTGACAAAAAATTTAACCCAGGACACAAATGTAAAGGACGTTCCACTTTACTCCTGTTAGAAGGCATGAACATAGCAGAACAAGATGAAATGAGCCAAGTCCCACCTTTGGATCATCCTGATGATCCCCTTGATAGCGAAACCATTCCGGAAATAAGCTTCAACGCTTTATTTGGACATACATCTGCACGCTCATTCTGGATCCAAGGGACCATTGGTCAACAAGCAGTACAGGTGCTTATTGATAGTGGTAGCACCCATAATTTGATCACTTCCCGAATGGCGGATCATCTGCATCTGCTCATGTATGAGATCACTCCATTTAAGGTGCAGGTGGGAAACGAGGACACTCTCACTTATGATAGTGTATGTCGATCTGTAACACTACAATTACAAAGCCATGAGGTTTGTTGTGATCTATTTGTCTTGGCACTACAAGGAGCGGATATTGTATTGGGAATTCAATGGTTAGCAACGTTGGGCCCAGTTACCACAGATTATGACGCTCTCACCATGTCCTTTACTTTAAACCAGCGACCCATTACTCCTCATGGTTCGCAAACTTTTCTGCCTCACACCATTACTTTTTCCCAACTGCAAAAACTTGTGGCCCAACAAGGTATTGCGACATGTTTAATGTGTCTCTCCCCTAAACCAGAAACCACTTAACCCCCCATAACCTTACCAATCCCAAAATCACCCACATAATTAACACCTTCCAGGATGTTTTCATCACTCCCTCACAGCTTCCTCCAGACCGTCCTCATAACCATCACATAAACCTTTTTCCCAACACCAAACCAGTCCAGGTGAGGCCCTATCGGTACCCTCACTTTCAGAAAATCGAAATTGAAAAATTGGTGATAGAATTGTTAAATTTAGGCCATATTCGGCCTAGTCACTCTCCTTTCAGTTCTCCGATTTTATTGGTACGCAAGAAAGATGGTACGTGGCATTTTTAAGTGGATTATAGAGCCCTCAATGCAGTCACAATTCAAGATAAATTTCCCATTCCCACGGTGGATGAATTGTTGGACGAATTATACGGTGCCATTGTATTTTCAAAATTAGATTTGAGATCGGGTTATCATCAAATTCGCATGAATCAGGCAGACATACACAAAACAACATTCTGCACGCACCATGGACATTTCGAGTTCCTAGTGATGCCTTTTGGACTGTCCAATGCACCATCTACATTTCAGGCAACAATGAATGAGGTTTTTGGACCTCTGTTACGTAAGTTTGTGATTATTTTTTTTGATGACATATTAATTTATAGTCCTAACTTATACATTCATTTAACTCATTTAACTGAGGTTTTTAAGTTGTTAAGATCTCATTCTTTGTTCGCCAAACATAGCAAATGTATATTGGGAGTGGATAGTATTCAATTCCCGGGACACATTATTTCGACGAAGGGCATATCTCCTAATCCCTCTAAATTGGAAGCTATTTCACAATGGGCCAAACCACAATCTGTCACACAAAAGAGAGCTTTTTTGGGCCTACTGTCGGTTTATTGCTAATTTTGCTAAAGTGGCTGCTCCATTAATAGATTTCTTGACTAAAGCGGGTTTTTGTTGGTCTTCTATTGCAGATGTGGCTTTTGTTCAATTAAAAAAGCTACTAACTTCAGCTCCTGTGTTGACCCTTCCTAATTTCTCTAAACCATTTGTAACTGAGACGGGTGCTTCTGGTAGAGGCATAGGTGCAGTATTAATGCAGGATAATCACCCGATTGCCTATTATAGTCGCAAACTATCTCCTACCATGCAAGGAAAATCAATGTATGTAAGGGAAATGTTTGCAGTGACGTCTTGCGTTCGTAAATGGCGTCACTATTTGTTAGGAGCCCCTTTTACCATTAGAACTGATCACAAGAGCTTACTCAGCTTGTCCACTCAGGTGATCCAATCCCTAGAGCAACAACAATTTCTCTCGAAATTGTTGGGATTTCAATACACAATTGTTTATAAACCGGGGAAATCTAATGTGGTAGTTGACACATTTTCTAGAAAAATGGGGGAACAAGGGGAACAAGACACTGCCGCCTTACAGATAATATCAGTCCCAACTACAGATTACTTACTTGCAATTATTCACGACATGAAGACAGACCCATTTACACAACAAATCTTACAAGAATTGTCTTCAAATTCATCTTTTGTTGCTCAGTGGCGTCGCCAAGGAGACCTTCTCTTTCACCGAGACCGTTTTTTCTCCCAGCCAATTCAAATTTAATTCCCAAATTGCTTGATGAGTTCCATTCATCACCGGTTGGGGGCCATGGAGGAATTCGCCGCACCTTGAAGCGCATTGGTCAGTATTATACCTGGAAGGGAATGAGTCAGCAAGTAAAGGAGTATGTGAGCCTATGTCAAATTTGTCAAAAAGCCAAGGGTTCGAATCACGCACCTTATGGACTTTTACAGCCTTTACCAATACCCAGTAAAATTTGGACAGATCTTACCATGGATTTCATTACCAATTTACCAGCTTCCCAGGGGTTTACCACCATCTTTGTTGTGATCGATTGTCTTTCAAAAGCAACCCACTTTGTGCCACTACCCACACATTACACAGCAGCTTAGGTAGCTTTAGAATTCTGGAACAATATCGGCAAACTTCATGGGCTCTCCAAATCAATTGTGTCTGACAGAGACCCACTGTTCTTGAGCAAATTCTGGCAGTCCTTGTCTCAACTCCAAGGCACGAAACTATGTTATTGTAGTGCCTATAATCCACAATCTGACGGCCAAACAGAACACATCAACAGAGAGATTGAACAATTTTTAAGATGTTTTATTCATGAGAAGCCGAGATTATGGTCTTGTATTCTTACCTTGTGAGAATATCACTACAACACCGCGTTTAATCGCAACATTGGGATGTCACCATTTTAGGCGATGTTCGGACAACCACCACCATGTCTGTTGAGATATACGCTGGGTTTATCTTCAGTGAATACCGTAGACGAAAACCTAGGCATAAGAGACAATATGTTAGCAATCATTAAAGCTAATCTTCATAAGGCTCAACTTTGCATGAAAAATCAAGCTGATAAGCGTCGTAAGGATCTTATCTTTGAGGTGGGTGCTCTGGTGTTACTCCGTCTCCAACCCTATCGTCAACTGTCAATACATAGGCGTTCTTCACAGAAGCTTTCTCTCCGATTTTATGGACCGTTCAGGGTGCTAGAACGCATAGGCAACGTCGCCTATCATCTGCAACTTCCACCAGGCTCACGGGTTCACCCTGTCTTCCATGTATCATTGTTGAAACCTTTCAATAGCAGCAATCAGTACACGCTTCATCCACTACCTCCTTCGATAGTGGAGCTTCTGCCGTTCACCATCCGATAGCGTTGTTGGATTGTCGCACTATCCGTCGTAATGGCAAGACAATTCCTCAGGTTTTACTCCAATGGAGTGATATGAACCCTGACTATTCAACTTGGGAAGATGAAAGCTTGTTGGACTTTCTTCCCACAGTTAATGCGAGTAACGTGTCATTGCCAACTATTGTTCCTGATAAAGACTTTTCATCTTTTCTTTCTGTCGGCAACATCACAGCCGTTCACTCAAAAGTCATCAGCTCATCTCCACTATTTAACAAGCCCAACATCGAGGACGATGTTATTTCTCCAGAAGGTGTGAATGTTGGACCCAATAATAGGCCCAAGCGTGTTATTCACAATCCTACATATCTAAAGGACTACGTAATGTAATTGGGCCATTAGCTAGACCATTAGCCAGTAACTACTGTTAGGAGGTTCTAGAATTTGACCTTAGTCAGTGACTGTTAGGAGGTTCTAGAATTTTAATCCGTTATTTCAATTTGTCGCTTTCTGCATTTTACTTCCTTTAAGATTCGGAGATCATGAATGAAAAGGCTATCCAAACAAATATCATCTTTTCTCACCACACTTTCTCTCTCCCCTTTTCTGTTACAAAAATACAGTCCTTCATGCTACTCCGCGGAAGAGTTGAAAGTGATATATATACCATGCTTCCAAGTGCTGCATAAAACACAAAAAGGTAAACAAACAAACATTAACGAACAACAAGAGTTTTATTCACACCCTCAGAAACGAAGTATAAGGCCCATCAATTGTTATATCATCATCACTACCACCCTTTGACTCACCCTCTTCTTCTTCTTTCCCCTGAACAACAATCATGTTAATTTCACAAAAATGTGTCTAAAAATTACTACATAGGATTAAATAAATTAAATTAAATTCAATAATAATTAGAGAGTGAATGTCTAAAAATGACTACATAGTATTAATTGAATTGAATAATAAATTAATTAGAGAGTGGTCATCAAACTTGTATGCGCAAAAACGGTTGCAGTTGAAGAACAATGCAGCTCGTCGCCCTGGTTCGTTGGTTCGGTTATATTACTCCGCGGCAAAAGGTGGCAAAAATCGGAACGACTTAACTTGAATGAAAATGAAAGTAAGTCAATTTTACGGATAAATATTCAAATCCCTCCTTTGAAAAATGTGAGACACAGATAAATTTATCTTATGAAAAATTAAAAATTAAGTTTTTGAACGTGTAGAAAGAACGATAAAATAATTTTACAAATGATTTAATAATAAATTAATTTTTAAATTTTGTAACTTAATATTAAATTGATTATTAACATTACAACTCAATAATAAAATAATCTTACAAATTTAACGATAAAATTAATTTATTACATTTTTTACTTGTTCAGAGACCAAGTTTATATTTATCAATTTATTATTATATCACACTTTTCAAGTATGCTATTTAATATAATTTTACTTATGTTAATCATGAACAGTAAAGAAAAGGACTTCATGGCCCAATAAAGTTTTTTTTTAATGAACATAGTAAAATGTAGTTGTTAAAGTTGTTATTACTTGTTGATGCAAGATTGATTCAAACAGAGGATTTCTTGTCAAAGCATACCCTAAATTTTTTTTTGACCGAAAAACATACCCTCAATTATGTGTCCATGACCATGTGATTAGAATAGTTGAATCAAGTAACCAATGAAATTAGCAGAAGGATGACTTGGGCACACAAATGTTTATAGTTTAACATTTTTTTTAAAAGGAAATAAAAGGAAATGGGTAATCTTCTTTAATATTTGTAATTATGTTCGGTCATAATGCAATAATGGCTTATCTTACGTTAGACAATACTAGTACCTACAATTCTACAACTTTATGCGTAAAGCATGGTATTAATCAATATAAATGCAGTTTTATTTATCATCAAATATGTGGATATACCAGTTCTCTCATTATCTCGAAACTGCATATACAATTATGTAAAATAATTAGAAGAAAAACTTCATTTTCTATAATATAACAATCCTACCCAGCTCAAAAAAATAGTTTCATTTCATGCAACTTTAGTCTTTTAAATGTTTTTTTATTAACTTTTATTCTCGTAATTAAACATCTGTTCATGCTTCATATACTTCATGGTTTATAATTTTTTTCTAAATTATTGTAAGAAAAAGCACATTAATAATTTAAAATTTTCTAAAGAACCACTTACAAAACTATCATTAATTTGAAATCGCAAGCTATATTACGAGAAATATTGTGGAAAAAGGTTAATAAACTTAAAACAACTCAACGTCAAAAGATTTATTTTATCAAAAGGTTAAGAACTTCTATATGAACTAAAAATACAGTGCATTCTAATAATTATAAACTAATATATAATCATCATAAAATGACAGATGAAAGTTTAATATTCTATGTACTTTTTTATATTACTCAAGTACTCGACTACACTTCAAACAGGACAATTGTATAATTACCAGAATACACAAGACATTATTGTCCTGTTTTCTATTCTATCCATTTCACTCTGTCAAAACTGAAAAGCTTACCCATAGATTTA
Source organism: Glycine latifolia (assembly GCA_013407115.1). Classification (NCBI taxonomy): domain Eukaryota; kingdom Viridiplantae; phylum Streptophyta; class Magnoliopsida; order Fabales; family Fabaceae; genus Glycine; species Glycine latifolia. The sequence goes on from CM023941.1 coordinate 3,417,231, forward strand.
TAAAGGTCATACATATTAAAAAATGACTCCTGAATATTCCTAAAACACGTTATTCACAAGCAACTGAAGCAAGTGCTCAACGGTGCTTCTTACCAGCACCCTTGTTACTATTTTTCTTCTTACCACCTTTCCCTTTCCATGTATTGGACATGTTGGTTCCAGTTTCACGATCTCTTGATGGTGCTGAATTTAACAAATGCTTCACATTGAGTATGCCATTTCTAAAATGACCTTCACTTGATTTCAGACCCCTGTTCTCTGGCTTGTGCTTCCCAGCAGATCTTTTACTGCTACCACCAAGTTTTCCCCCAAATTGTCCAAGAATCAAACGCTAAAAGCCATCAAGTGGTCAGTACATATTTTTATATATGAATAATGTCAGTAACAGACAGACAGAAAAATAACCGGGGGATAAAAGTGGGGAATGATAGAAATTAATTACCTCTTGAAGCATTTTCTGCTCCCTCTCCTTTTGTTTCTTCATCATTGGCCGTGCCACACTTAAAGGTAATCTCTGATTCTTTTGGGGCTACATATGGGAAAATGATAAACAGTAAGAAATGTGTTTCCTGAGAATCTTTGATATTTGCATTGGCACATGACAAACAAAATAGAACATCAACAATAGTCCTCACCTTCCCACCAAGAGAAACAACATTCCTATTTTCAATCTTTTTGCGTTCTTTCCAGGACAAATGTGAGTAGCCTGGAAAATAATACAATAATTAGCAGCCATTATAAGAAGCAACCGCACTACCATATTTGCTGGACATAGTGGAAACTGGAAAGGCAAACAAAACCAGGTGAAATGGGTATGGTTACCACAAAATTAAAATAAAGGACCAAACATTTTCTTATCATTCAAACATCCAATATGCGAAAAAACCCATTTTAGCCCACATGCTACTCAACAATTTCTAATTATTTCCAACAACAAAATCCTCAAGAACATTTATACAACTGGCAATCAACTATACAGTTCAACCCTCTAAATAATCCTGGTTAAGAAAGCTATAGTCATAGATAACTGCAGATATTGACATAAATAAAAGTTGAACGTGACCCTAAATGTTACAAGAGAACATGAAAGGACAGTGGTAAGTTGCAGCCATTGCCATGTATCCTAATTAGAAGTTTAGGTTGAGACAATTTCAACTAAGAATATTGTTAGCACATACAAGAAGAGACTATCACATCTATCCAGCCAGTAGCCACATAAATCAACATGGTGTTTTAAAATCAAAGATTTCAGCTACCAAGTATGCATTGTACAGCTATTCAAGAATTAAGCTGCATCAGAGCAGACCAAAGAAATCCAACCTAATTATTTGAAATATTATAGTTAGAAGCAAGAACATAATCATCGCCTTTTCATAATGCATTGTCTTCTATTGAATTAGATTCAAAGAAAAGATAAAGACAATAGTCAAGGAAAAGGGAAAGAAAGTCAAAATGAAAAATAGAAAATGGACATTACTAAAATTTTCCACATCTTTCATAATCTTCCTTATGTCCATTTCTTGTTCCTGCATATCGATTTGTTCTCTTGGAGTTCCATGCCCACCAGCTTGTTTCCTATTCTTGTACATCTTTCCCATCACTGCATTGAAAAATGAAGGAGAAAAAATTATAAGTCACAAACTAAATCAAATTATGAAACTACAAACACAAATAAGAGAAAGAAAGAAAGAAAAAAGGTTCGCATGGATGTCTTAAAAGCTTGGAACTCTTTGTACACACACTGACAAAAATGTAATCATCCCTTTTGAATAGGATCTTTGTTGCAGCAGAGATACTACTCAAACAGAGAGACAAAGTTTTAAGGAATGTTATGAAATTTGAGGTTGGGGATATATAGATTCCCATCAGTTCATTCAGTGAATATACTACAATTAGAATGAACTCTCTTTGTGGAATGTATAATCTTAACTTGCAAGTTGCAATACTATTAGAGGATAACTAAAAAGGTACGAGGAGGAAAAGATACAAATTAAAAAGGTAATGCAAAAAGAAGGACCTAGAGTTATACAAATTGATGGTTCAGAAGTCTCTAGGAAAACTTCAAAGATTGCCTTCAGAACAACAGGTCTTGAAAAGCTGCCCAATAGCAGTTAAAAACACACAAAATATGATACAGTCAAATTGCAGTTAAGATCAATGTTGTGAAAACCGGTAAACCGGTCTGGTCACTGACCCGGTCGAGCCAGTGGGATCACTAATTGGCCCATATATATATATATATGACATATTCCTTATCTGCAAAGAAACAATTATCAAAAACCAAGCACCAAAGTATTTGGCTACTAGTAGCTTAATAGTAATACATACAGATAAAAGTATAAAACATTCAAAAACATATACAGTATTTTAATTTAATGTATTAGCATTCCTAAAACTATTGATTTAGTTCTGTTTGCAACAGCAACAAAAATTCAGTATTATTAAGGTGCTTGACATAGTCAACAGAGAAACTAAAATTCCGAAAGCTACTTCAAAGATAAACAGCCTTGTAAACAAATCAATGTCTCTGACACACAATAGAAAATGGACGAACGGCATGGGTTGCGGCAACCAGAAAATAAAAGACAAGAAATTGAAAAGGGAAAAAAATTAGTATTTAAGCACCTGAAAATGTGGCAAAAAAAGCACCTGAAAAACAAAGATGCAGAGACCAGGGCGTAAGTGCAACGGAACTGCTCCGTGGCTCCGTGCAATGGACGAAAAGCCTCGAGGGGCGGCGGCACTGGCGCCGAGAACGTAGAGAATGGCGCGAGTGAGAGAACTCGAAAGTTAGGGTTTGTGTTTGCTTCGAATTCGAAAATGAGATAAATTAAAATTTCTTTATTACATTCTTTGAATAAATTAATTAATAAAAAAATATTCATATTTAGTTTAAAGTTGAAGATAATGATTATGATAATAATAATAATAATAATATTTTAAAGATGATAGGATTTTTTAAATTTTAAATAAAATTATATTTAATTAATTTTGAAGAAAATAATAATAATTAAAACAATTTAGTTTAAATTATAAAAATATTATAATTTATAATAAAATGTGATTTAATTTAAATTTAAAATAATTTGCAAAAATAAATTAAAAATAATAATAATACAGTAATTTCCACCTAAGATTTCAACAAGATTGTTATCATTTTCTACCAGAAATTAGATTAATATGAAAATGGGACAAAAAGTAATATTAGAAGTGAATACAATTTTTTCTCTTCTTAATATGTATATATTCAAAAATAATTAAGGTTGAAATGGTGGTAGCAGATATATATCATACTTTTTTTTTTCCTATTATTGGATTCTTTTAAGAAATTTGTTTATCTATTTTTGTAAAAAAAAATCTAATTTATAGATATATATTAATTTTTTTTATATACTCATACTTAATCTCTTAAAACATTATTAAAAAATAATTAATGAATAAAAATAAAAAATAAATATTTTAAAATAATAATATAAATAATTAATAAATTTAATATGATTAATTAAATTAATTATTTTAAAAAAAAATATAAACTACTTAAAATAGTTTTATAATTAGGGATGAAGTAACAGATTACTCAATAATCATGTCCCAAGATCATGCAATGTATATAGTCCCTACATCTCTCAATTTGCATTGACTTGCAATAGTTCAACTTAAATGTGGTGTTGCAGAGGTCATTTACTCCTTTGTCTGTATTATAAGTCAATGATTTTTATCGTATGAACCGACTCACTGCCTCCGCCCTAATTGCTATTTAAGCCAATCATTTCTTTACGCCCGTTCCTACTTCATTAATTGCTGCTTTTATTTTGTATATTCTATATACAAATGCTAATTAAGAAAATATTTTGTATATGCTATGCTATATACAATAATTAAGAAAATAAAATAAAAATAATTTTATAAAAATAAACAAAATTAGATTATTCATGATTTTTTTTACATTTTTTTATAATTCACACAACAATATCGTAAGGACATTGGACATTAGTTAAAAAGAGTCTATTTTAACAGTTTTATTCATTATTGTATATATATGATATTATAATATGATGTCTACCAATATTTGAGTATATTGTACTGAACTAAAATAGACATGTGTAAAAAAAAAAAAACTACCGTATACAGGATAGACAATCAACTACCCTGGTATATACACTACAACATGAGGAATGTTATTTATATCACAGATATTTATAATAATTTATACATAAGGAAGAAAGATACAAATATCAAAAATTTAAGTGTAACATAAGATAAGTAATATAATGAAAGAGAGGTAATTGAAATAAATATTTAGAAATTATATAAAATTTTATTATGTAAATACATTATTCTAATATTGTTTCTTTTAGTTAATTAATGATGTGGTAGGCAAATATCGATTCAATCGAGAGTGTGATCTAAAATAAGTTTTAAGAGATTTTTTTAATTTAAATGAGATAATTATACGTTGGATTATGTGACCTTTTTGTTTTATTAAAATTAATATATTAACAAATAATTTTTTTGTGATCGAGCCTAAAATTTAAGCTTTATTAGTGTTAATCTTGAGTCTGCCTTGCGCTGAGTCTCATTATTTTAATTTCTATTTCATCTTATTAATTTTATTTTTTATGCCCAATAACAAATGACAATTTAATCTTAGTTATTATACGAAAATAGTAAAGAGACAAAGAAAGGTATAAATTAATCACATATTTTGAGTTGAAGAAATTAATTAAGGAATATTTTGAGTATTTTTTGTAATTGGAAGGTGTTGTTTAAATTTAAAAGATAAATTTATCACAAATCATAAAATTAATGATGTATACTTTATAATAATAAATATTAGATGATATAAAATATATGTAAATCGAATTAAAAATGAATATATTAAAGAGAAAATACAAATTCATGCATCTACAGTGGGAAAATGACATAATTGATTTGGAACATAAGATCAATTTAAAGCACTAATGAAAACATACCAATTAAAAAAAGTTTCAATAGTTAAAAGAGAAAGACTAATAAACTTTGAAGTAAAATTATTAAAACAAATGCACGAATTTTTTTTTATCGTCAAATATTAATTGTTAAATTTTTTTAATAAAAAGATCGAATTTGTGACTTTTTTTCTTTCTTAATTCATCTAATTAATCTTATATATCTGACAAATGCACAAGTTGACTAGTTCTACTACAAATATTTGAATGCACACCTATTAAAATGCCAAGTGTTGCTCTTGCTCTATTATATTTGCTTTGTTTTTGGGTAGTTCTACAATTTATTGTGAAGCTTGTTTCTCACCTGTCATAATAATGAGCTTAATTTGAACTTACGAATCTTTTGCTATCAAATACATAAATTTGAAACTTCTGAGTCGTGGATGTTCAATATATATATATAAATATAACTCAAATAAGTCAACGAGCCATTATATTGGCATGCTAAACAAATTAAATATATATTTGCAAGATCTAAGATCCATGTTGACTATTTCCAAACTTTGATTGTGAAAGTACAACGAGCAAATCCTCTCCTAAACTTTGTACATACGCAGACTATAAATTAAATGTTACGCAACAGCAATTTAGTTAAATCCTTTCATGAAGTTTATATCTAGTTAGTATTAATCAGGGAACCCCTATTGGTTTTTATTTTTTTATGGATATGCCAAAAAGTATTATAAACAGGTACTAGAGATACCAAGAACAAATACAAACTAAGGATTCCAGAGGTTACTAAACATTTAGACTCAAACGAGAGGCTAAATATAAACTAACACTGTATCCGAAAAAGAAATCTTATTCAGAGTAAGTTTGTTTCATGATAAATTTTTTAGTTCCAAAAATATAGGAGAGAAAAAAATTATCACACGATTGTTATGAAATAATAAAATAATATTTAATCTAGGGTATATTTCATTGATAAATCATAATTTTTTCTTTAACCAATATTTAATTCTAAGGAATGAGATAGGGAATATTTATTCGTATGAGAAAAAAATCTCTCTTATGAGTCAAAATACACATATACATTCCTTATTATTCACTACCCCTCTATCATCTTAAAGCTCCCTTCATGTATGTGTTATAATTTTTTTTCTTTCACAAATTTAGTTCTTGTGCCAATTTCATGCATGTCAATAGTTTTTTGTTTTCCATCCAATGCTCCTCTTTAATAGACAATTTTTGCTCCTTTCTCAACAAGAATTGCTAAAGTAGAAGTCTGGTTTTTTCTTTCAACAGGTGTTAATACTAGTGCTGATTGCATACATTCTACTTCATTAGATTTGGTGTTAATACTAGTGCTGGTTGCATATATTCTACTTCATTAGATTTGGTGTTAATACTAGTGCTGGTTGCATATATTCATTTCTACTGTCTCGAATCAGTGCTGAGCATCTGGGTTATACATGTTTTTATAATATTAACACTTTATCTCTAACCTACTATTCTCTTGAAGTTACTTGTGTCTTTTTGTTTGACTATTAGATTTGAAGTAAGTATACATGTACTTTCATGGCTGTGGCAAGGCTGCAAATTTAAAGCGTGAGGCTGAGAGGGATTGTGATGGATTATAGTAACTTTTTTTTGGCACTGGTTTATGGGGCTTTCGTGCGGATTGTTACATTTGTATCTTTTAAACACATTTGTATTTTTTTTAACAAACTTTAATAATAAAGATATTTCAATAATTATTATATATATTTGTAAGAAAAAAATGTCAAACAACACACATGTTTTAATTATTCGTGGGCATGTGAAGAACATTTTCAACCATTTTTAATAATTAATCAAACATATATTTTTATAATATACTTGAGAATGATATTTCCAACACTAAAAAATTATCCACGAAACAAACACTCCCTCAAACATTAAAGAAAATTTAAGATATATATAAATTCAATGTAATAGTTTTGATAATAGAATCTCTTGTGAACGATTTTAAGAATTTAATTTATGATATTATTTAAATATTAACTATTTATTTAACTAATTTTCATTTATGATATTAAAATATTTTCTACTTTATAATAACACTCAAGTATTTTTTACAACTTTTATACCGTTGTCTACTGTTAAATAAAAAATGGAAATTACATCTGTAAAGAATTTTTGTGAAATTTTGGATGTATTTTTTTTTATCAGCAAAGCAAAACCTAAGTATAAATATTTGACATTAATAAAAGAGCAAATGTTGCTAAACTCGCCGGAGTTAAATAAAATTATGGATTCTGTAAGAATTATTATATAAAGTATGTCAATAAAGAACCAAAATTAGCAGTTTTATTTTTTTTTCTTTCCCTTTCTTTCAATTAACAAGTCACATAATTTAATTTTTTTAAGAGAGTTTGGTTTCTTAGTTGTGTCAGTTTTTAATTAGAGGAATATAAGTAAACTAGAAAAGGAACAAGAAATGAGAAAGGTGATTTTAATCAGTAAAAAATATGAGGAAATGAAAATGAAAAGGAAGGGATGAAAAAAAAAAACCCAATTGCAAAGAGCAAGAAAGGAATACCAAGAACCGTAATATATTTACTATTTTTCTTTTCAGATTTACATAAGAGTCTAGGTGGTAATGGTATAACCAATGGGTGATTACTGACTAGTTAGTAAAAGAAAAAAAATCTTGATCAACAATCAAATTTAAATTAAATATAAGAATAAATTACCCATGACCCATGACCCATGACCCAAAGTTTCTTCAATGCCTTTGAGACGGAAAACCAATGTCACCCAAACCCAAAAATGCCCAAAAAAAAAAGAAGAAAAAAAAACTTCTATATAATTCATCCCCTTAATTAGGGACATCTCACATTTCTCCCAGGTCCACCATAGTAAAAGTAATTCCCCCAAACATTATTAATCCCTCCTTGTATGTCATAGCAATTCGGGTGATCCGCTAGAACCCGAAGATTTGACAATGGTACCAAGTTGTTATCCCAATCCACAACTTGCATATTCCTAAAATATGAAGCTTTCCCAAAACCTTCACTAGCAAAATGTCCACTACCCATTTGGGTAGAAGTGTGAGACCCTGATTGCCTTGAATTCACAATTTCTCCACCAAATTGCACCATGCTTGCATGATCCCTTAGGTGTGTGAACAAGAATGATGGCCAATACCCGACTAAGATTCCGGATCCAAATTCAAGCCACCAATTTCCATGCTTTGGATCCTATACAAAAAAATGAAGCATAGCACCAAACCTTCAATGTCACTTTTTGTTGCAAACTACTCAAAGATAGACATAATTATGAATAGCAACATGTTAGCTAGGTTGGTAAGTGAAATGGGTCAAAAAGAGGGGAAAGAAAGGTGGTGAATGTTGGGGGAATAAGCAAAATTTTGGGTTTTTTTTTTGTTAAAATAGTAGTAAAATGAAGAAGAAGAAAAAAAAAAAAAAAGTGAAGACCTCAGAATTAGAAGCTCTTTGTTGGGAAAAAGGAAGAGAATCTTTAAAAGAAGCAAAACATAAGGGAAATACAGTTCATTATTAGAATTGACAGTGCATGCGTCTAATGTCCCAAAGTATTAAAGTGGGTAAAGTGGCATGTTAACTAAGACGGGACATTGTACAAAACTTTGTGCACCATGACTTTATTTATTCTTCCTTTTTTTTTAATGAAATTTCACGTTTTATAAAATAAAAAATAATTATCTTACCATGATGAAAAGCTTAAAATAATCTCCCCTTGCTTCTTCTAACAGTCTATATCACAAAATTCGATGGCATTTGTGAGACTTCCAAAATACTGGAGAGCCCACCATTGACAATTTCTAATCCCATTTTTATTTATTTGTTTTTTTAGTTCCTTTGGGCTTTTGACTACGAAATTTGAAGACTTTTTTTAAACCATAAAAGTATTCAAATCGAACCATAGAAACAGTCTTTTATCATCAAATCTTTTATCCTTTAGGTGGGACCCTCAACGTGATCCTACATTGGTTGATGAATTTAATTTAACCCCATCCACCATGTATGCTCATAAAAATATTAATCTAAATTAGGATAGAAATGAACCCTTAGTGGCTTAATCCGTTTCATATATGATTTATGTGACAAAGTTTAACTTTTTCCATTCAACAACAAAAACAGCGCATAATCACCATAAAAATAAATGATAAACACAAAGTAACCCAAAAAGAAGAAGAAAAATGTAAACTTCTACGTCAAGTTGTCAATAAATATTGTCAATTTTCGTAATGGAGCACGAAATTACCTTCCAGATGAGCAAACTAATATCAAATTGTCCACCAGCATAGGAAGAAGTTGGAGAGATTGCAGCTCCAATTGCAATTCTATTGTTAGTTTGAACAAAGCCTGAACACAATAAGTTGTAGCATCCAGTGGCTTGATATGCATCACTCTGCAAATAATAATTAGCGGTGATTTTCATTAGTTTCTTTCTTTAACAACAACAATAATAATACCTAACCGTAGTTTTAGTTATTGTAGTTTGAACAATGTATAGTTTTAGTATTTTAAGTTTTTTTAGTCAATTTTTATTTTTATGTATTATAAAATTATGTAAGTTTAGTCTTTTCAGGACATAATAAATTCGGATATGAAATAATTATAAAAGTTTAAATGTTAGAAAATTAATGAAAGTTGATAAAATTTAAATGTGAAGAAAGAAAATTTTGAGATTTTTCTTTTACTGAGTGAAATATGATATTTTGATTAATATTTTATAGTATACGAATAATAAATAATTAAATCATTTCAATTTATGAAAAAATTTAAGTAGAAAACAATAATTTGAATAAAATTAAATATAGGACTAAATTTGATTAATTTTATAATTGAATTGACTAGAAAATTCTACCAATAAAACTTATAATTATAATATTTTCCTATACCTTACTTTTTAAGCAAGGATCACAAAAAATATATAATAAAATTCTCCTTTTTTATTCAATGAGAGTTTGCTTACCGTCCAATACGTAAAGAATCTCGGGTATCTGTCCCCGTAGAGCTCGGGGCTGACCTGCAACAAAATTAATTGGAATAAGTTTGGTTGTCTGAAACACAAAATTAAATACATGAACGAAAATGAATTGTAGGTAGTTGAACATGCTATCTGCCTTATGAATACTATTGCTAACAAAAAAAACAAAAGATATAGAATTTTTTGAAAAACTGAAGGAAAATGAGTGTGTTTCTGTATAGAAAGAATTAATTAAGATGCAGTAATTGCTGAATTGAAACTTGCCTGCCAACCAGCCTCAATGGTGTTGAGATCATCTCCAAATGAGCCAGAGATGACCCACATTTGGGACAAGCTGAATTCATCTTGATTTTCCACTCGGGGTGCCCACACGTTTATGCTAGCCTTTGCTCCGTAATACTGCTCTCCGCTCACATACCCAACTGCATGCTGTGCAGTTCACCAACAAAAACTATTGTCAGGTCTGCAGATAAATAACGAGTTTAATGATTATGCACTAATGATCTTGTAGAAAATTTTGCACTACCAATTAATTAGAATTGATATGACTTTTTATTGTAAACACAACAGACTTATCATACATATTAATTTATGATTGAATGATAGCGTAAAACTGTCTTATTGATATGCAACCTGTCAACCTATTTTCTTATAAAATAAATAAATAAATAACTGTTTGTTGGGTCATTTGAAGAGTTGCTAGAGGAAGTTAAATTTAGAGTTAGATTGTTTTGTTAGATTTTTCTAGGCAAGATAATGAGAGTTTAAATTTGATGATGAGTTGTTTGGTTAAAATTTTCTATACAAGGTAAAGGTAGGTACAGCATACACAAGAATGAAAAGACCACTTTGCGTTGGAGTAAGTGAAACATTTCTAGCTGAGGAACCATGAAATTCTGTGATTGCCATAAATAGGAAAAGGTTGAAGTTTCACAATGGTAAAAAAGGAATAAAAAACCAGCTAATCGAAATTTACTGTTTATGCTTTCATGACTATTCTTAGCTTCATAGTAAAGAAGCCATATGCACATTGGGGAAAAGAAAAAGACAAAAACTTCGGATGAAAAACAAAGCACTTCACTCCCATGTGTTTGCTTTAACAGTTTCTGATATAGTTGTTTATTGATGTCTTCCTTTGGTTTGAAAAGAAAACAAAGCTTCTGTGCATACCTCATGTCCGTTGCTGTTGGTGTCCCTTCTAACACGTCTTCTTATTTTTCTTCCAAATCTGCTAACAGAACTAGCCCTTAACATATCTTGTTCTGTTGTTCTTCTAATTGGAATTGTACCTTCTGGACAGGACTCCCCTGACATGGTCCATAACTGAAAATTCTCACTCATGTCCATTTGGTTATGACCTTTAGGCCTTTCTGGAGGATCCTGCACATGCATTAATATCTTCAATTTAATTCAAAATTAAACCTAACTTCAAATAATAAATTCTAAGAAATCATGCCCCTTAAACATGTAGTCATCCGTTTGATCCCCAAGTTCAAGAAATTAGTATCCGACTCTGGACGCAGGATACTCAGTGTCATAAAATAAAATAAAAATCTAAGAAATTCTTTTTTAGACAATTAAAAATTACCAGTGGTTTGTGTCCCTTCAACATTGGATGATCAAAAGCTGGTTGCTGATGAGACACCACGCAGTCTATTACATCACCATCAGGACTCTGCAAGGAACAAAAAAATAAATAAAACTTCACCATGTTATGGTTCAAAACAGGGGAGAAAACAGGGGAAGTGAAAAGCTAGAAACTTTGGCGCACCTGAATTGTCTTAACGGCGGGCTTGTTGATCTGTTGAAGACGAGTTCTTATGATGTTCATCTTGTGAGCCTCTTGTTGCGGCTTGAAAGTCTGATTAGCAACTGGGGTGTTGCCAATATCTGAGGAACAAACAGGACAAAGCAAAGAAGCAACAAGGAGAAAATGTACAAGTGTGGAAATGATTGGGGAGCTCAAACACAAGCTAAAATCCATGCTTGAGAGATTTTGCCTCCTTGTTTCTATTGACAAATCCGTGTGACTTTGTTCACATTGGCCTTGTCTTCTTCTTCTTTTTCTTCTTCCATGCACAAAACAAAAGTGTGTGTTCCTAGGCTTTGATTCCACCAAATCTATCCAACACATGGTGTGTATTCTAAGAAAGGCTATTTATTTTACTCCTTCACCATCTTCAATGTTTTGGAAGCACACAACAACGTCCTTCTATTCTCTCTCTGACTCTCTCTTGGAATCTGGTGCACAAGACTTGAGAAACTTGGGGTTTTGTTGCTGACAACTTGAACTTCCAGGCGCTACCTGATTATAAAATACATGGCACAGGACAGTGTTGGGGTTTCTTGAAGTTTTGACCATGTGGGTTGGAGTACTTATAAATGCCAGAGTAGTGATGAAATCATGCCCAATTTAAAAATTCCAAGAAAAGAGTGCGTACAAGCGGGGTGCATGAATTATAGCTTATTAAAAAGTTGTTTGTGTGTATGTGTTTTTACACAGTTGTTTTTGTTTTTTGTTACCATTTGGTCTTTAAGGAATGTAATTATCATACTGTCAATTAATTTGGTTGTTCAATAATAGGTTCATTAAAATGGTGGTTTAACGTCAATTTTAACGTTAAATTGGTTCTTTAATATATTTTTTTGATTATTATTTATGATGAAAGGACCACACTAATGACATTTTTAATGTTCGAGAATTAAAATGAAGAGTTTACCCTTAGTTATTTTGGGTTCAAAGTGAAAAAGCAGAGCTCTTTTTTCTTCTTTCAAGTGAAGTAATTAGAATGTGTTTGAAGGAAACTGCAAAACGATTTTTGTTAAGCAATTTTAACCAAGAAATCAGTTATTCAAAGGGGTTAAGATTAGCAGAAAATTTAATGATGTCATTCTGCAGTTGTCAATCATGATAGTTTTCCTTTTTATGTTTCCTCTTTTACTGCAGAGTATTTTGTGTTAGTGCTTTCTATTTTGAAGTAATAAAAATGGACAAGTAACCTTCTATTAGAAAAGGTTAAAAAAATTAGCACAAGATGTACTTGAAGGGATCCAAATTGTTCCTAAGGCAGTTCAGGGGAAGGGAAAGAGAGCTAAGAAATATTTAAGACAGAGAGATATAAGAGGACATGTTTCCGGTCTCCAATACAAGAACTGAAACTTTAGCTTTTGTGCTGTTAGTTTTTTGGGGCAAAATGGGACTGATGATTTCTGTTTATTCTTTACTTTGTGTCTGAGGACAGATAGGAATTACAATTGATTTGGGTTCTCCATTTGCTTTAAGGCTCTTGCTTTCGCACTTCCCAAGATGTTCTATTCTGAGTCAGCTAGCTACTACATTTTTATTCCATGTATCCATATACTATATACCATTTCGGAGCTAATTTCTTATACTTTTCAATCGAATTTATATCCATCTTTTGGGTATTAGGATAAGTTTTTTTTTTTATTAAGGGGTTTTAGGATAGGTTACAACTTGTAAAACAATGTCACATCGTATCTACTTATCTTTATTTGAAACCATTAGTATTTGAAAGTCGTATTAGAGTTTATTTCATCCGAATTGAAGTAAATCATCATCCATTTAAGAGAATACAACTTTTTAGCTTTTCTATATATGTGATAATAAGTCTTATTTAGTGTTTTGTTCAGTGACTAACTTATATACATTTTTTAATTAATTGAATTTTCTAATTTCAGTCTATGACACTGACAAGTTATTTATGTATATTTAGTTTTTAAGGAAAACTACAAAAGATATTTTGTATAATCTTATTTTTAGTACTTGATTTATATTTAAATGTAAATTTACAATTAAGTGTCTGTACCTAGTTAAATACTTGAAAGAACTCTGTTGATTAATTAGGATCCAACTAGCTAAACATAATTTAAGTCCAACTTGTATAGATAATTCTGTAATTTGTTCAAGTCTTATAAGGGCATCTCCAGTGCTTGTTTCTTATGGGTTTCTTATCTGAGGTGGAATCATTCCTTATTTTTCTTTTGCATTGGAGAAGTCCATTTGACAAAACTCTCAACATGAAATATAAGATCCGCATCTTATATAAGAAGCATTTCTTAGAGGGCCCACAAAAATACTAAGAACCACGTCACCGCTGGAGCTGCTCTAACTACTACTAAGTATTAAGATAGTGTAGTAAGATTGACAAACTATCATGTTTCTTAATCATTTGATTACGAGTTCAATTTTGTAATTTTGTGTATGCATGCTTGATAAATGTGTCGGTTGTCATTTGACGCGGATCCAGCAGAAACTACAAAGAGTAGCGTCTACGTCTTATGAAGTACTTGATGTGAAAATGAGAAAAATACGTGTGCCTACACATATATGTAAACTTACACTTATGAAATAACATTTATTAAGAGATGTCAAAACTCTTAAATGAATAGCAGTCTATAAACTCTTAAATGAATATAAGTCTATCAACAAATTAGTCTTTCACTCTCGATCGTATAAATCCTAAATATACCAAAAACAAAAATGTCTTGTACCTAATGTTCCTTATCTCATGCACCTTGTTGGAATTATAAGTGCTATTTCTTGTTCAAGTATAGTACCACAGCAAATCCGGCACTGCAGTTCCTATAGTAGTGGCCATGAGGGTGAAGCCAAACTGTATTTGTGGTAGAGAGGGCCCCCCCCAACCTAGTTGGCACGCGCGCACCTGGCTTTGTGTGCTGCTGCATGTTTATGCACACACGCATGCACCCTCCATGCGTATCATAGTTTGTCTATGGTTTTGGAGGCTCAATCTTTTCTTTGTCGTTAATTAGGTGAACTCCATCGAGAGAAATAGCCATCACTGTTACTAATAATGTTCACCAATGTAACTACCTTAAGGCCACTTATTGCATATGTGCTCTATGCTCACCAAATTCCTTAAAAGATGTTTGTTTAATTTTTGTAGACTATAATCATTTAATGTCTCAATGTTATGTTAATTACTATGGTGCCGCCGTACTTAATCGAGTGGCTGGTCAAAACGCTAACGAACACTTTTGAAGATCCTTGGTAAGAACGATAAATATGGGGAGTGATAAAAGGAGATGAAAAATTAATTATGTCAAGCCCATATTAATTTGTTAAGCATATTATTGATTTTGGATATCCTTGCTGTTGTTTCCGGAAGAAAATGGGATTTAATTAGCTCATTGTTTGCTTAATATTTGGAGATGTCTCGGTATTAAACATCCATTTCCGTTAATAAAAGAACTAAAAAATACTTTGGTTTGAGTATTTTGCAAAAGTTGTAGGAATTAAGAAAATGAAAATATTGGAAGGGAAGATTGAATTCTGACGTTACTGTAGGGTCAGTTTGCGTCATTGATGGCCTATGGCAGTATGGCTTTTACTTTCATTGAA
This sequence comes from Glycine latifolia, assembly GCA_013407115.1. Lineage (NCBI taxonomy): Eukaryota > Viridiplantae > Streptophyta > Magnoliopsida > Fabales > Fabaceae > Glycine > Glycine latifolia. Next base: position 3,432,558 of record CM023941.1, read on the forward strand.
AAAATTGTGCCCACTGACAGCTTTAAAAAAATATGTGAAAATACTATTTCTAATAATGTTATTATTTTTTTAATATTTTCCCATCAAATTGAGCTCTTTGTTACGAAGCTCACAGTTGCAACAATATTAGTTAGAAGTATCCATCTATATGTTAATATTGTTGTGATTTTCTTGTTTTTTTATGACAACATTGTTTCTCAATTTTAGATATAAAAAATACACTTATCTTAATGATAGTAATCATAATGATAACGTCAGCCTCACCATCTTGACTCCGAGGCCACATAAAGACCAAACAACGGCATGCATAGCACAAATTAATGACCAAGCACTTGATTGCAATTAAAAAAATAATTTCATTGGAGTGAAACTTAGCTTAACTTATATACTCAGGTTTGCTTACTTTTTTATATGTATAGAACGTATGTCCACACAATCAAAATAATTAATATCAACAATAGATAGTGGATTTGAGCTAAGATAGAGTGCGCTACACATACAACTCCTTTTGTAGCCATACCATAGTTTAAAGTTTAAACCTTTGTTAGACATTACCTTAGGGACTATAATTGAAGGCTTCAATGGCACCAAAACTGGAGTTGCCTTTCTTTCACAGTGTATCCCTAGTTTCTCCTTTTTGGGGCTCTGCAATGATGCCTACCATTTTGCCAGCATCCCCTTTATGTGTAGCTCCGAATTTTTAAATCCAATTTTTTTTCTTCTTACTTCTCAAAAAAGATCCGGCTCATATTCACTAACATCAGCAGCATAAAAAATAGAAAGCATATAGAGAGAATCTGGTCCCCTGTAAGTCAGTCTCATCACAGCTAATTGGTCGGCACAATAAATTACATAATCTCAGTGAAACCAGAAACTCATGTCTCTTGCATCCAGAAACATTCAGCCATGTACTTTACACTAGTTAGTTGAAGGTCAAGGATCAAGATGTGTTTTGGATAGCTATTATAAAACACTAAAGTCCAAAGATGCTTCTTTCACCAACTGTTGTTTGAGTGAAAACTGAAAAGATAACTCTAACTAACTCTTGGACAATTTCAAACAAGGGCTTAATCAATTTAGTTATAGCCACCAGTTTAATGAATATGGACCATTGTACAACCAAGTTTAGATTTACAGAGTCCCCTAATTAATACTAATGCCTCAAGTTTTTCTGTTTATCTTTTAAGTTGTCCCTTGTCACTCACTATACATTAAATTTTTCATGGATTTGGACAGTTGATCCTTCTTTCTTAATTGATGGGGGAGTTGAAGGGATGGAGACAGATGCTTTATTTCAGAAAACTCTAATATAACAACCAGGGCTGCCACTTGTTTTGCTTGCTAATCCTTGTTAGTTGTGACTTGTGAGTGCATGAAACAACAATTTGGCACAAAACTGTGAGAAATTGTTCATATTGAAAAGGGTAGTAGATACTGAAAAGTTGACATGTGCCTACATTTCTAAGGAAACAAATTAAGGCAAAACATGCTGCAGACATAAAAATGCAGCTCACAATTAGATGAGCATACAAAATACAAGTGTTATGAGGTTATTATTAGTGTAATGGAAGGTAATTCTAGGTAAGAACTTAATCAATAGCTGATAGGTAAGGAAAGCATGGGTGAATGGTGGATGAGTGTGCAGTGTGAGAGTCCATCATGCAGAGTTATGGTCTAATTAATTTAATTAAGATGGGCTTGAATTCTAAATTTGCAATTGAAGTTACAGTATTGGACAAGAAAATAATTAAGATAAGCCTATCGGCATACAATGGTTGAAAGAGGAGATAAAGAAGGGAATATAAAAATAGCAATTCCACTTGCATTCACATTCATACGGTTTTCCCAAGGTACATTTAATAGAAATGAATATGCAAGTAGGGAGCGCTAAATATGATTCTATATGAGTGATTGATCACAACATTTTGTCAGAGAAGAACGTGTGTGTCACTTTGTTTATTATATGCCATGGAATTTCATTATGTAAGTTTTCACATCTTGATCAGAGAATATGAGTTCAGATACTTAATACTATTGATGAAAGAACTCTTCCTCTATAGGAAAAGATTTCCTTAGTTTTTCAGTCTTGAGCTTTTTTTTTTGGCTCAGTATCTCATGCAGACATTGACATTCCATAAGCTAACTACAAGAATTTTTTTCAAATTCTAAACCTTCTGATGTCGTTATCCCCTCCTATTGATTTGAAATCTCAGTCATACAATACATCAAAGTTTTGTCATCTTTTCTTTCATTCCATATAAGGCGCTACATATAAGGGACATTTTTAATGCAATATGTAGTCAGCATTGAAGTGTTCAATTCATTAGAGCATCTAGTGGTAGATCCCAACTTATACAATTTTTTGGTAGATTTTATAATGTCTTATAGAATTGAAGATCTCTCAAGATTTTTCTCATTTTTTTCTTTACTAGTAAATCTCATTTTAAGATCTTTGGCAGAGAGAAAAGAAAATAAACAATTCTTTTTTAAATATTGGACAGATTTTAAAGATTTTTCTACACGAACTTATTCTTTATGTTGAAGATCTGTTCACCTCATTTATTGAAAGATCTAGTAAAAATTAAATTTTAAGTTTAACATCTTTACTTAAAATCTTGCATTATTGTGAAATTATAATGTAGTTGGTGGGTAGTAAGTGACTCACACTCACTTCCTTAACGCTTATATTCTTCTGATATTCTTTTGTGCAGTATAGTCTAATTGGGGCCTATGCATGTAATGATGATGTCTCCTAGTTGAAGCTATGTGATTAGCTTAGAGGGATGATGCATATGGAAAAAGAGAAAAAGAGGGAGCGAAAGAGCCACTTTGTGTGGTATTTATGTGACATTTCAGAGTGGGAGCCGAAGCTCCTCTTTATTGACATTATTATTAGCAGATGGAGGGTTGAATACATCAACATTTTAGTTGTACCATATAAATTAGTGTCACCCAATTTGAACATGTCTAATTACATATAAGGTTGTTAAAGCAATAATTATAAATATTTTTTTTATTTATTTAGAGAAAACAGTTTATCCATTAATGATGTAAAATATTTTTACACAGTTATAATAATAAATTGTCATATATAATAAATTTATTAATTTGTATAATAATTATCTTAAAAGTTATACTATCACAATTCTGATCAAATAAATGCATAAAAATCAAACTCTTTCATTTATACAATAACTGCATTTACAACAATGTGCAATAAAAAATTCATATGACTTTTTCCTTTAATGTTAATTTGCCTAATCTCATGCATGCATGTATAAGGTAAGTGTGAAATGTAAACTGTTAAATAGGTTAATCAAAGGGGATATATTATAAAAGTCTTTATTAGCTTGTTGTTTTAGTTTATAATCATAGGTTAAAGTGGTCATAGAAAGGAGGGGTTGAATGTGTACTGAGGAAAGAACTGAAAAAGTAAAAGCACAAAAGAAGGTTTCACAGAAATGTTTGTTGCAAAGGATCCGACCCATGAGACACATTGTCCAACTGAAGACTCCAATGGCTTGACAAGTAACTATTACGTGTCATGTTCATTGCTCAGTCCATCCCAAAAATTTCAATGAGAAATTCAGGTCAGCAAAGACCCATAAGTCCTAAAGCCAGTTGACCAAACAATGCAATAATAATGCCCTTTGGAGGTAAAATTAACCAATGACCAAAGACCCATTCCGTTTGTTCTTATGATGGGCCAACAACTTGTTCGTCTAAGAATGTGTTTTTCGTGGCTCAATTCCTAGAAACCTCGAAAATGGAGTGGCGCATTATGTAATATGATGTGATAGGGAACTATAATTTTGGAAAATCTTGTGTGCGTATAGTTTGCAATATGTTCCCAATGAATTCAATAACTTGGTAAATTCGTACCAATATAAATTGTTGAATTTTAGTCGGATCTCGAATTTTGATTTAGAAAATTCAATACACCCAATTACTTTTTTTTTGCGACTTTCACTTTGTTTATATTCCTTTTTGCCCTGACAAAAGTTGGTTCCATAAATTTCACATTTTGAGTGATATCCTAAAATTGAAAATAATCAATTTTTTTTAAAAAGATCAATGTGTTATAATAATTGATTAAGGGATTATTTTATATCTTTTAATAAATAGGGTACAAATCACAACCTATAGTAAAGCTAGGGGACTACTGAGTAATTTAGTCTTTTTTTCATATTAGATGCTAATATTATTGTTTTAATTAGTCTCTACGAACTTGTAAAGTTTTTTAATAGATTCCTTTTATATTGATTTTTTCTTATTAATTTCTATTATTTAGACCATCAAAATTTTATTTTTATCTTTGTAAGTCATGTAGAATTCTGATGTTAGGGATTAACATAAAAATAGATATCAAAACAGAAAAAGTTAAGAAAACCTAAATAAAAGCAATTATACGTAATAAAGAGAATATCTAGGTGTTCACATTTCATTAGATAATATTATCCTTAAATCACTTAAACTTTCAAATTTTTCTTTTAATCTATATTAACTTCCCACTACTCCCATTGTTAGTTTTTTACTCTGTCATTTCTTTTATTAACAGAATTTAACTTCTGTTCCATTTTTTTATCTAAAAAATTTAGAGAGGCAGGAAGAAAAATATTTAAACCAACTGCTATTTACGAAGAAAAATGGTAACAAAAAGAAAATACGAAGAAAAATGTCTTAATGAGCCGCACACTCTAGCTAGCTTGTGGCGCTTTAACTACTCTAGTTTGAGAGTTAAATACTTTAAAATAAGGTACATAGATTTCAATTAAAGATTTTCTTCAGTCTTTTACGTGGCCGTCAAGATTATTATTTTAATCAGCTCCTTAACTTTTTAATTCAAAGTGATACCATGATAGATAAAAAAATTTCAGGCATTTACCCCCATATTCTAAGCTAACAAGGAAGTCACAAAGCATATTGAACCCAAAATACATATAAGTAACAACAGATTTAATTCCACTTTTCCCAATCCCTTCTCAGCAAATTAAATTCCATGCTAGAATATAGCATCAAGTTATATAAGGCATCTAACTTCAGAGTTTTTTCTACTGAAAAAGTGGGATATTAGTAAAGTGATTCTATAAAAAGAAGAGAATAGAATCATGAGAAACGATGGTAGGTACTTAGATTTAAATGATGAATCTCCCTCTAAAATTAGGTTAATTCGACAACTATCCTCTATATATGTACACGGATAATATTTAAAAGCCAAAAGTTTCATGAAAGGGGGCCAATAGAAATATATTAAGGTTTCCAAGCATGGAATAGTGATGTTAAGCAATGATTTTGTCTGAGGAGCTTAAAGTGCATGACCAGCTTTCCAAGTTCAAAATGTAAACACATGCAAATCCTAAAAGTGTGCAAAGAAATTAACCATAGAGATTGAACATGTTGTCAAACATCTCGATCATAGAGTTTCCATAAACCATAATTTGGGAGAGTGGTATAGTTTGGAAAGAATGTGTCTCTGCTAATTTTATTTTTCTAAACTTGAGGTTCATGTATTGCATTGCATCATTTGCATGCTAGCATCATGTCTTGGCCAATCTGTCTAATACTGTAATACATCATCATCTACATCATGATGATGTTGCTCCAACTATATACATAATTAATTTAAATAGGAAGGTCTTTAAATTGATTGTTACGTGGAGAAATAATTATGACTAACCATTTGCTTTATTCATCATGCACCTGTGCATAGTAGAACTAGCTATTTTGCGGAAAGGTGTTCAGACACGTTGGAGATAGAAAAAGGCTTGGTTTGGAATATATAAGAACGAATGAAAATAAATTCTATATATTATTTTTCTCAGCCAAATATTTTCCTTAATTAGCATATTGTGACGTATAAAATTTAAAGTCTATTTAGATAAGGCAATTAAAAATTTTAAGAATTTCAAATGCTTCAATTGAAATTCTTTCATTTTCAAAATTTTGTATTTAAATAAAGAAATTAAATTTCTTCATTTTCAAATTTGTATATGATAAATAATTGTATAAATACTTTTTTATTACAAAATTACATAGAAAATGATCGACACTCACATAAGATAATTAGAATTTTGATGATTATGAATAAACTCAGGGACTCAAATAAAAAACAGCAAAAAAGATGGAGAAAATAATAATAAAAATAATAATGATAAATAAAAATGAATTTCATCAAGTAAAGAAATAAAAAATAAAATGATACGACATCATTAGGTATGATACATAAGGTAAAAAGACAAAAAAAAAAAAGAGTAGCAACATTCAAGTAATGTATATAACAAGTATGAAAGAACTCAATCCAAAACATTGGGACCAACATAGGCCTTGAAAACGAGACTCCAAATCCACTCAAACTTCCATCTATTCCCACCGTTAAGATTAAACATTCTCCATTTGCAGTCTTTCATAACGGAACCAATATAGTTGTCGCCACCACCCAATCTGTATAAGCTCGATGGCCGCGGTGGGTTCCTAGCGAACGTACCACGTGTTCACAAGCGGGTTCAACAAGAGCTTCGCCAGCTCGTGCCCGATCACACTCATCATGCCATCCACCCCGACTTCTGCGTGAGGTGGCCGGGGCCGTCGTTGCCCATGTACTCGGGGACGACGAAGGGATAAACGCAAACCTCAGGGCACTGTTTTCTGGAGTTCCCCACCCATGTGTAAGGGAGCATGTAGCCCACCTTCAACGGGAAGGTGAAGTAGTGGAAGCTGCAGACGGCGCGACAGAAGTCTTCCATGGTGACATCTTCGATAGTGAGGATAAGGTAGATCCCGTTGCAATGGAGAGGCACATGAGGTGGGTGCTATGGGAGTAGTGGAGGTTGGAGTATTTGTCGGGGATGGAGAAGTGATCCCGTGGAAACTTCTATAGAAAAAGAAAATTTCAATTTCTTACCTTTTAAAAGGAAATTAAAATTTCACATTTTTAGTTGTTTAAAATTCTATTTTAAAATTTTAAAAATTTAAATTCTTCATATAAAAATATCCAAACAATGAATTTTAAATTTAAATTTTTAAATTCTTTGATATATTATTTTCCTTAGATAAAATTTTCTATCTAAACACACTTTTAATAAAATCAGAATTGGAAGAATGAAATTCACTTGGTTTATACTTTATACTTTACAATTCCAAACATCTTAATCAGATGGAGAAAGTTTGGATTTTTTGTTTAAAAAATATATAAAACAATGATATGCAAACAATGTAAAAATTAAATAATATAGCCTCGTTATCTTGTATCACACACACACAAAATCCACATGAGACAACGTAGTTGATAAAATTATATGAAGTATATATAAAGAGAATTGGTAGCTTTAAATTTTACATATACCTCTATTTTCATTTTTCATTTCTCTCCCCCGGACCCTTGTAGACATCTCCCCTGAATAAATAAAAAATACTTTAAAATGGATTACCAAATTCATAACCATTCTAACAAGGTTTCCGATTGAGTAATCTAAAATTAAAAAATTCTGGATTATTCAATTCGAAACCTTTTTAGAATTTTTTACAGATATGATAATCCAAAATACATTTTAATTTTTGGATTACTCAATTCAGAATTAGGCTAACCTTATTTTGGATTATCAAATCTATAGTAGAAAAAAATTAACTTACAAAATTGCCTATCCAGAACAATAAGTGGATGAAAGAAAAAACCAGAACTTACGGAACCGCCTGCGTCGTCTACACAAAAGAAGGATAATGGTGAAAGAATGAAATGCGACCAACCTCAATCGGTTTCGTGGGAAAATCATGGAGGAAAGTACATTTAGGAAAGTGATTGAGCGAGTCTGATGGAGGAAGGGTAATAACGGGTTATTAAAAAATAAGGGGGTGCATGAAGCAAATGAGGTGCAGGAAGCAATGATAGAAGGTTTGCTATATAATCTTCAAGTTGCTTCCTGCGCCCTTTTGGAAATATTTTTTTATCTTATGAATTAACCTAAGCCAAAATCTGTAAAAAAAAACTGTAATAATCCTGGAATATATTTTTAAATTTCGGATTCGCCATTCTAGAAGAAAAAAAAAAAAGTGCAAGAAACAAGAAACAACAACCAAAACTATGCCAGGCTGTAGAAGTGGGGATAAAATAAGGCCCATTACAAAGCGCCATATGGTCCGTAAAGAATGCAATATTGGCCCATATCATAACCCGTGGACCATCCTATAACCTATTCAACGCATATGCATTTACTGGATATTGGCATTGCAGATTCGAGGAATTATTGGTTATACATACAAATCACTGGTCGGTTTGATACACCTTCAAATAATCAAATCTACAACAATACTAACATGCTCTAATAATTAATAAATGCTAAACAAGTATATGTTAATGAGAAAAATGGTTATGTATTAACAATGTAAAAAAGTTTTTACAATTATTTAATCATAAGTCATCATGTATTGTAAGTTTATTGACTTTTTAAATAATTATCTTAAAATAATCTAAATAATAATTTGTAATTGAATGATAATGTGTTTTACATTATTAATACATATGTACTAAACTTTATGTTAATTACTTCATTCAACTAAGTAGAGGGGTCCAGATTGGAAAGGCTTATGTGTACATGATCTAGAACATGTTAGATTGGACATGTTCAAGACTCATAAAGAAAGCCAAATAAATAAAGGAATCAACTTAAAAAAAAACTAAATAAATAAAATTAAAACCCAAATAAAAACACCCAAATCTTCTACTTATTTCGTGCATTGCACGGGTCAAAAAACATACAAAACATAATAATAATAATAATAATAATAATAATAATAATAATAATAATAATAATA
>CM023941.1:3452597-3484509 GCA_013407115.1 Glycine latifolia
TGATAAGGGAATGTCGTTCCCACGAGGATTGTTATGCCAATTAAATTGTAATTCGTATCGATAAGTTGGATGACAAATATTTAAGTAAAGTTTGGTTTTATGTGTGTATAATGATTGGAATTAAACTAAGCTATGAACATTAAAAGCGTATGAACAAGTAAATTGATGTTATAACGATGTGCGACGATAGTAGCTAGGGCAACCCACACTCAATGCTTCCTCCCAATGAATTTGTATTGTTTACTACATTCAAATATCTAGATTACTCAGTCATGTGTTTCAATAACATATTAGCTATTTCCTAATTCCTTAGTGAAATAACCCTTCAACCCATTTGCAAGCCCTAATCCCTTAATGACCTTCCGAGGGTTAAGCATTAAGCAACACATTCAAAGGCTGCAAACATACATTCCTATCCCTAGGTAATGCAAGCAAGTTACTTCACTTAGTTCCAAGACTAGTGTCCCAATATTCCTATTGTGAACCCTAGCTCTTAATCCTTCATTAGAGTGATCAAATCCAAGGAAGAAATAAAACAATCCAAGTAAAGTGCAGTAAAATAACTTTTGATAAATGAATAATAGCACTCAATACATTCCAATGGAAGTTACATTAAGTGCTTGGCCCTAACTACAATATAGAACTAGCCAAACCTCATAATGATTGGCAATATAACAGCAAAAAGAGGCATGCCCAGCTGAAGCACAAGGAGAGGAAGATGGAGAAGAACCTCCACTTTGAGCCTTCAACTCCCAAGCCTAGCAAAGCTTCCCAAGCTTCTAAAATCCTAAAATTTGTGATTTCCCAAGTGTAGGAACGTGCATTCAATGCTGAGCTCCAAGTATTTATAAGGGGGAGGGTGAAAACCCATTTTTACCCCTTAACAGCTTTAAAACTCTGCAACTGTCGAGTTCTAGCGCTTGGGGCATGAAACTGGCGCCTGGGGCGCCAAAATCCAGAGACTAGCTGCCTTGGTCTTCATATCCCACGCTGGAGGCGCCATTCTGGTGCCTGGGGCACCAGATTCCAGAGACAAAGCCCCCATCTTGAGTTTCTGGCGCCAGGGGCGCAAATTTGGCGCTTAGGGCGCCACTTCTCTGCTTCAAAAGATCTTCCCTGGCTGATTCCTGATTCAAAAGATACTTACATTCAACCAATTCAAGCCATGAAGAAATTCATCACAATTTAGCAATTAAATGGGCAATTCTCAATGTTTGAGGGTCAATTTCTTGTTTCGAATAGCTTGGAAAACCTTATGTGCTAGGCGCATATCAACATGCTTTTGATGTAGGTTTTGATGAGTTGGTGTGCATCCCCTAAGAAGCCTCCATAGAAAATGTTTGATTTTGGGGGGTAGACGCATTTGCCAAATGGTTTCCCAATCTCCATCAATTTTCAAGTGGCTGGTGTCGAGCAAGGTCTCCATGGTGTTATGATATGCATTTATAATCGAGTACTCACCAATTGAATAATGCTTCCATATAAGCTTGTCTTGGTCAATAGTGTTAAGCATAGGGATGAATAATATTTTTTCAACATCATTTTGATAGAAACTAGTCTCAAATATTTCTTTTTTCCAGGAGCATGAAATATGATCAATTAAATCTCCAATTGAGGTCCAAATCTGTAATAAAACAATTAGATGAAGCATAGAGATAGGTACCATGATTAAGCCAAGGTTGAGTCCAAGCTTGAATTAATTTACCATTTCCAATCCTCCATTGTAGGCCTTCTTTCACCACTACCCATGAAGTGTGGATACTATGTCATACAAATCAGGGGTTTACCTTAGTTGAGCTTCCAAGAAATCGATTGATGGAAAGTATTTGACTTTGAAAATTTTAGTAATTATAGTATCATGGTTAGTCATGAATCTCTAACATTTTTTTCCTTAGCATGGCAAGGTTAAAAGCATACAAATTTCTAAAACCCAAGCCTCCAAATTCCTTCTTCAATGACATCTTTTCCCAGTTGAACCAATTGATCCCTTTCCTTTGTTGATTGTTAGAACCCTACCAGAAGGAATTCATCATTTTCTGCAAGTCATCTTGAAGAGTAGAAGGAAGCAATAAACACTCATATAATAAGTGGGTATGAATTGAGTAATAGAGTTGACAGTAGTTTCTTTACCTCCTTTTGAGAGATGCTTGTTGGACTAGTGGTTGATTTGATTCCATAGTCTATCTTTGATGAAACCAAAAATTTCTTTTTCCTTATACCAATGATGGATGGTAGCCCCATATATTTACTAGTGCCAATGGTTTCAATCACTCCAAGGAAAGAAGATATGTTGTGCCTTTGATGTTGGGGAGTGTTGTAGATAAAGAAAATTTCTGATTTTCATTGTTGATGAGTTGGCCTGAGGCAAGACCATATGTGTCTAGATCTTCTTTAGGATTGTAATCTTCTTGTCTTCATCCTTGCAAAACAGAAAACAGTCATCAACAAATAAAAGGTGTGAGAGGGATGAAGCTCTTTTGCACACCTTAATACAAGGGATATAACCTCTCCTTTTTCTATTTTTCAGTAAAGCTTAAAGTTCCTCAATGCACAAGATAAAAAGGAAGGGTGACAGTGGGTCACATTGTCTAAGTCTTTTCCTTGGAGAAATTTTCCCTACAAGGTCACCATTAACAACAACAAAAAATTAGACAGTTTGGAGACACAATTTAATCCAAGAAACCCATTTATGTCTGAAACCCATTTTTTTCCAGCTATGCTAAATAGGAAATTCTAGTCAACTTATACAAAGGCTTTACTAATGTCAATTTTGAGGGCTACCTCTCCAACCTTACCCTTTGTTTTGCATCTCATGTGGTGAATGACTTCAGAAGCTAGGAGAACATTATCCAATATGGATCTATCCTCCACATAAGCTGATTGTTCATCTGAAATACATTTTCAAAGTATTGGTTTAAGGCGGTTGGCTAAGACTTTGGATATGATTTTGTATATGACATTGCAAAGGGAAATAGGCTTGAAATCTTTGATGACAATGGGATTTGGCTTTTTTGGAATAAGGACGATGGATGTTTTATTTATCTGAGGGGGGAGATTACCTGTTTCAAGCCAAGCTACACCAGAATGAAAAAAGTTCAGGTCCACACAAATGTCCAATTTTTTTGAAAAAAGTTGGGTTCAAACAATCAGGACCAAGGGATTTGTTAAAGTCCATTTGAAAGAAGGTTATTTTGAATTCATCAATGGTAAAATGGACCAGGAGGGAATCATTATCATAAGAGGAAACACAGTTGGGAATTTTATTTATAATAGATACAAAATCAATACAATTATTCTTAGTTTGAAACAAATTTTGAAAATAAGAAACAACTACATCAGAAATGCCAGTATGATCATAGGCATTGGAGCCATCTTCACGAGTTAGTGATGAAATAGTGTTGTATTTTTTCCTTGCATTAGCAAAAGCATGGAAAACTTGGAATTAATGTCACCATCCTTTAGCCAGTGGTGAATCTTTGCTCTTTGTCTTCAGTAGGAATCTTCTTGTGAAATCAAATGACTAAGCTTTTTGGATAGTTCATTGTATTGATCTTCCCCACCATGTTGAGGGGAATTTTCCAATGGTGTATAGATCCTTTCTGCAAGCATCAATTTGATCTTTGAAGTATCTCCTAAGATTCCTGTCCCATATATTTATCTCATTAGTACAAGAATGAATTTTGGATAAAAAAAATCACCTAGAGAGGCTTTGTCCCAACCATTTCGCACCACACCATTGAACTTGGGCTCTAATAACCAAGAATTTTCAAACCTGAAAGGTTTATGAGAAGGCCTTTTTTCAAATTCAATCTAATTAGAATTGGGGAATGATCAGATTTTGATTAGATTCCATTTAACAGTTTGAAATTAGGAAAAAGATCCAACCAAACAGTTGTTGCAAGCCCTTGTCAAGTTTTTCTTCCGCTGCACTATGTGTTCCCCTTTGTTTTGCACAAGTGAATTGGTAGCCTTCCATAGGAAGGTCATGAAGGTTGCAGTCAACAAGGGCTTCTCTGAAACCATTGATAAGCCATTTGGATGATCAACCAGCCCTATTTTGTGACCATGAGCAAGAAGGTCTTGAAGTCACCAAAGATACACCTAGGGAAGGAAGTGTCTTGTGCTAAGGTGCACAGAAGATTCCGAGAGTGCTTCCTTCTATGTCTTTAAGGGTCTCCGTAGAATCCAATAAGTCTCCACACTGGATGGCCTGATTGATGAACTTGAATGTTGATGAAGTTGGAAGAATAATTGAGAAGGTGACATTCAAAGGGATATTTCCACAGCAGAGCCAAACCTACACCCCTGCCATTCACATCTACAGCAAAACAAGAATTAAAGCCAAGAAGGATTTTATTTCTTCAATACGAATTGCATGAACTAGAGTTTCACAAAGAAAAAGAATGTCCACACGTAATTAAATTGGAAGAATTGCGTGGTGCTAATTGCTAGAGAAAGAGTGGATGTCGTATAATTTAAATTGACGTGTCATTTTCTTTCCTATTGGAGAGTGTCTTATTACTAGTGAGAAGTATTTTTTTTTTAATGTTTGTCTACATCAAAAATATTATATATATAACATATATATCACTATATATATAACCCATTAGATCACAACTTGTGCAGGTTATTCTATAGTTTAGCTAGAGGTCTTAGATTTCAAATTTTCAACTAAAAAATTAGTGGAGGGTAACCAACAAAACATTCATGAATTAATAAAACCCAAATATTGTTCTCACTCAACATTGAACTAATAAACAAGTCTATTAGTACATTAATCCCAATGGGAAAAAAAGAACTAAATTAATTACACCATCACCTTCCCACAGTTAAAGTAATATTTGTAGAAGGGAAGCTGCCACAAGGCTCAAAACTAAGGCTCTCATCTGCAATTAGTAGCACACTCTATCATGTGACCTTGCTATCCTCTTGATTAATCCACCACCACTTCTCAAGCAATAATCAATGCTTGAAGGTAGCAAGGGCCCTTGTGATTTTCCATAAGAGTTCCAGCACACAGCTTGTTGCAAACCTCTATATTTAGGGGAGGGACTCAGTTGAATATCAGTTAAATCAACATCTGTGCATGGTATGGAATTGCTGCAAGCTAGATGCACAGGCTGCATACCATAAGTTCCATGTATTTGATCAAACTTAACCCCAGAAATCACCACAGTGCCTGTATGGTTCTTGCAGATTTGCTTGTCACAATAGTATTGGTCTATCATTATTGGGTACATAACATCATAGGCTTGAATTCTGGAAAATGTCACATTTTTAACCATACCAATGCCTCCCTGTAATTATAAAGAAAAAAAGAACTCAAATTAATGGCAATAACCAGACTTTGTTCTAACCAAGTTTAGTGCACAATTAAGTTAATTAATACCTGCCATGTTTTTATCCTTGCTCCATATAGAGTGTTTTTCATAGAGATATCCTCAACAGTGATGTCAGACACACATGCCGCACTCTTGTCTTTTCCTAACCCTCCCAAACTATATAAAGAAAATTAAATGTATAATTAATGAATTATCAGTGTGGTTAACTTTGCTAACAAAATCACTATTGGAAGATGCCAACTTGTACTAGTTAGGTTACGTTGTATATAACTTTTTTTCTTACCTTATACCATGTCCAGGGCCACAATTAATGTGGTGGACATGAATATTAGAGCAACCGGTTTGGATGGATACACAGTCATCTCCTGATAATATAAAATAAGACCAACTATCAGAAGACAAAATTTAATATAGGTACCATATATATATATATATATAGTCTGGTTTCAGTTGGGTACCTACTACGCTACTACTATGCAGTGTTACAAAAGTTAAAGTTAGTTCAGCTGTTAAAATAATTTTATAAGGTGCACGTTTCAAAAGTTAGTTAGTGGTGACAGTTTACCGTTTAAACTTGAAAAGGGTCTCTCAGCCAATCATTCTATGTCTAAGTAGTCAAGTGGCCAAATGCCCCATACTGGCCATGATTTAACAATTTACAAGATTCTACTGTGCTAGCTGCAGGTGTAAATGGAATGTACAGTCAATTAAAATATATAAAATTAAACTAAAACCTTACCTGTTGAAATGATAGAACGTTGAATTTCGACATCCTGTGTGTTTTGTAAGTGAATGCCATCAGTGTTGGGGCTATTCTCTGGGGAGGATATTGTAATGTTGTTAACTTTAATCCCCTTTGAGTTGTCAAATTTTAGATGGCACAGAGGACTGTTTATGATTCTGATGTCACGAACTGTTACAATGTTGCTGGAGTAGAATCTTATAGCCTGCATATGATAAATGCCAAACAAGACTTATGAGAAACTAATAGAAATTTAGTTTTTATACAGATAAGTTTCTCTATAAATACAGAAGAAGAAAATTAGAAGAAAAAATGAAAAATGTTTCTCCTGTAAGCTAAAGATAACTTTTTATAAGTTAAAAACAGTTTTTCAGAAGCTAAATGATTTTAATTTTTTTCAAAATGTTTACTGAGAAGTTTATCCAAACTGTTCTTAGACTAAACAAAATTAGAAACAAATTAGTATGTTGGGCTGTCAGACAAAATCTTACGGTTGGTTTCATGCCAGGAATATGTTTGGAGTAGCTGTTCTGCAAGAATTCATCATGAATACAAAGTGAGTTACTTGTGTTTGAAATTTTTATTAACTTTATCACATATTCTTGAATTTGTTATTTTCTGGTAATTTTACCTGTATGTCATAAAATTCTGAGGAGCTCCACCAGTTATACCCTTGGCCATCAACAGTGCCAGAACCTTTGATGGTGAAGTTCTGCACCCACTTGAAATTTATCCACTGAAACAAACTGGATTTTGGCCAGGTAGATTCTTCAGGAGGTGCCAACAGAGTTCCATCAATCTGTTAGAATTTAATTGCACTAACATGTTAAACATACAACTTTGAAAATGCCACATAACATAATGTTTGTGTGTGCGCGTATATTATGCTATGCAAATACAAATTATACTTTTTATTCTAAAGCTCTTGTAAACTATTATTTTGAGACTAATGAAGTTATGTTGGAATAAACTTTTTTACAAGTATTTGTAGAAAAAGAAAACAAAAACAAAATAATATTATTTTATAAACTCATAGTAATTCATAAGTTAATTTGTAACAAAAATTATATTAGTTTCTTTAAAAACTTATTTTTAATTTATGAATAAACTAATTTTAATTTTTGAAAGAAATTTATTTTATTTTTTTTCTATAAATACTTGTAGATAATCAAAAGGTCTAACTAAATTGATTAAGGAAGATACCTACTAAGTATTATAAACTGATTGGTACATATTTTTTATTCTTATGATAGATAAATTTATCCAAACAAGACTTACTACTTAAAACCAATAAAAGAGTGAGAAGTGAAAGAGAACCTGAAGAGTAAGGTCAGGCATACAAGGGCCTCGTAAAGTAACAGGTTTGATGAGGAAGTTGAGTTGAGCTGGAATTTTAACTGTAGCACCAGCAACTTTACATGCACCATTCCATGCAGTTAGAAGTGCCTGGTTTATATATAAACATTTTGGATTATGCATGTTATAACTCTAGCAATTGAAACTCACTAATTGTCTTTAATGTCTTAATATCTCTTTCTTTCTTTCTTTACCTCTGAATCATCAGAAACTCCATTTCCCTTGGCACCAAAAGACAAAACGTCAAAGGTGCTCCCTTGAGGGGTTGGCACTGGGCATGGAGAATGTGACCCTCGAGTGTGACCACCTTTGTGAAGTTTTTTCTTGATGTTTGTCTTCCTTGCTTCCACAGAAACTATAGAGAAGGTGACAAAGATAATCACCAACAAGGACAGGAAAAAGAGTAAGGAAAAACTTTTGTTCCTCTTCATTTCCTTTTTGTTTGTCAGTTTAATTTAAGAAAATTACAAAACTAGCAAGCAACGAAAATTCTACGATCTTGAGGTGGTGGTATTGTGCTTCGTACAAGGAAGTCCTATATATATATATATGGAAGTTATAGAGGGTTTATATATAGTGGAATATGATGGAAATAGTGTTTAAAAAAAGTTGTTCAATCACTAATGCTTAAGGTTAGGTCCATTGAGAGAGACGTGGATACCCTAATGTCACATAACATACGAAGATTCCCATAAGTATGACATGGTATGTATACTTTGCAAAAGTCATATAATTGTTTATTGTTATGCTTTTTTCCATCATACTTTTTTTCCAAAGAAGTGCTGAACAGAATTTCATGGTTGTCCCTCTGCAGTGAATATTCTTGTTGCCTGTGGAAAATACAGATCACAATAAGCTCCCATTAAGGCATGGCAAAGGTGACTTTGCCATCTTTTTGTAGGTCAAGAAATTTGGCTTATCCTTCCAATTGGTTGTCCACATTATCCACACACACACATTCATGTCCCTCCAATTGAATAATAATTCAGCACAAAAAAAATGACAAAGAGAGAAAAGTATTACAATCATTTAAAGAGAAAATCATCAAAAAATAATCCATGTCCCTTGATCGATGTGTGAATTAAACTTTTACACTAATAACACATGCCAATTAAACTCATCCAAAAATGAATGTGAAGAATGTATTTTAATATAAACAAACAGTTCTGCTTTCCATTGCTCTAATATGGTAATGGTTAAAATTTTTAAAATTATAACATTTAATGTTGTTAATACATTCTACCATGTTTTTTAATAAAAATATTATTTTCTTATTCCTTAATCATTTTTCTAAGTTAGCAAAACCGTATAAGACCTCTCTTAAAAAATTGCAATAATGAGTACTAAGACGTGTTGGGCTGAGTGTGAAGGTTTGGCTTACTTAAACATGTGGTTTTACATTCAGTATCATGATTTATATGTATGTGTGAAAAAAAAAAATGGTAACAAGTATCCTAAAAATATTAGTTAATAAATTAAGAATAAATTTTTTTATTAGAAGACGCAAAATTACGTTTTTCATTATTTGTTTTGCATTCTTCTATGATTTACATATTTTTTTAATTCTTTAACCAATATCCTTCCAACATTAATTAACAAGACTAAAAAAATTTGGAAGAATTTAACGCTTAACTTTATTTTGACAGACTAATCTATTACCTATCTGGAGAAAGGAATCCTCTGGGAAACTCCAAAAAAAAAATTATGACTTAACATTTATCAAAATAAAGAAAAAAGAGAGCCTTCTCACCAAACTTAATTAGGGGCAGTATCTTTATAGATTCTTATAAGCATATATAAGAATTAATTTGTTTAATGTTTACTAATAAATATGAATATTTTAAAACTAATGGCATACTAAGTTAGAGATTTAAAAATTAAATGCAGTACAAGAGCATTATCTTACATTAAACATATATATCTAAAAATCTCTCTCAATCTATCAGTTCGTGGGCAGAACAATCTGTTAGACTGTTAGTAGAATTGTCTAGTTTTCAATGCATGGAATAATCAAACAAATTCTCCCTACTGGCCGGTAAAGTGGTAAGTCAATGACAAGAATGTGCTTAAACAAACCAATATTTTTATACTTACCATTTTCTGTTGTTAATCATTGGTAGCATAATCTTTTTTTTGTTGCAATTTCATAATAAAGCATTATAGTCCTTCATTTGTTTGCGGGGGGCGGCTGATGAAAATAAATAATCGTTTCATAGGATAGGCTAGCTTTGTTGTTTTTACATAAGCTAGCTCCTTTTGCCCCTAAATAATCGCACCATTTGACCATAAGTATAAACTTGATAAGGATAATGTAATCATTTGAATAAAGCAATGAAATAAATAAATATATAAATTAAAGGCAACACAATTATAAAGCAGCAATGGATAAATTAAACCCTTATTATCTTCTCTGAAATACCGGCTTTATTATAAGTAAGAAGTACACAGTGCTTCTTGTTATTACTCCATTCATTGCATGTGTATTAATGTATCTCAGAAGAAGCCTATCAGGAGTTCCTAGGTTGTTATGTTGCAGACAAGTAAGAGTGGACCATTAAAGCGATCGCTATTTAAAGCATTGTTTTTTTTATCATCAATAATGAGGAAAAGTAATGTATATATTTACACAATTATCTTAACATAATTAAATTACATATGATACTATAATTGTAAACGAGAAGTTGCATCTTAGTTTTTTTTTATTAGTTAGTTGTTAATTATAAGTTTTCTGTTAGTGAGAAAATTCGAAATTCAAACCTAGAATCTCTTTTTCCTCTTTTTTCTTCTTTCATCGTTAAATCAATCTTATATTTCATACAAATTACATCTTATTATAACTATTAAGTCATTTGTGTGTCCAATTAATTAATGCACTTTAAAGATAAAGTAATGGTCATAATTTTTTTAAAAAAAATTATGATACTTGTAACATCTTCATAAACTATCTGTGAAATTGTTTTTTTTTTTAGAGAATCTATGAAATTGCTGCAATCACAACAATTGCTTTCCAAATTAATACTAGAGTGTATGTCTATATGTACTTTTAGAGGAGCCAATCCTCCAGTGTCACTCAACATTCCTTCCCCCCGCCCCCCACAAATTGATATAACCACAATGTTCATGATTTGTTGCCGTAACAGATGGTATAGAGCAGCGTCTCTCTCGTATTAAAATCGTTGAATATTTGTCACAGAAAGTGTGCTGAGTGAGGCTTGCTGGGTAGGAAAGTAAGACCCTCCTAAGTTCCAACCTAGTGTAGTTTAATGGTAGCCTTATGGAGTTATGGTATTATATATATGAATGAAGGAGAAGGTGGTTTACACGTATAATTAGATGATTAAAAAGCAGTTTCTAGCTGAAATTGTAGAGTGAGCCTAAAATGGAGACATACTTGGTTGTATGGGCTGAAAAGAGAGTCCAGCTACTAGTTGTTTTTGTCTTGTTCTTGCACGCGGGTGGGCCACAATGGGACCCGTCTATATATGCCACCCTGCTACTATTTTTTTATGTTATATAGTTTATACAGGGAAAAGAAAAGAAACTCTCCTTTTGCAAAGCACACACTTTATCCACCTAAAGAGAGCCAAATTGCCACTTCTAGCAGCCAAAGAGGTGTTAAATTTTCCAGAAAATATAAATTTGATTCATTCCAGGAACTTTCAATGAACGATCTTCTTTCCTAGTTTCACCACATATTTTGAGAATGATAATGTCACTTCCAAGGAAACTTCTCAATTTTTATAGATTCCAATCATGTTATTATAGAATGTAACTATTATACAATATATATAAATAAGAGCATATTGTAAAGTTGGAGAATCGTACACAGATCATACATGTTTAGTTTAGGGGAGAAAGTAGTTGGAAATAAAAGAGAAAAAAAGTAATTAAGATAAATTTTAGAGTTGTTTGGATAGAGAATTTTAATTAGGAAAAATAATTTATTAGGGAATTTAAAATTATTTAATTTAAAATTCATTGTTTGGATATTTTTATATGAAAAATTTAAATTTTTGGAATTTTAAATAACTAAAAATGTGGAATTTGAATTTCCTTCTAAAATATGAGAAATTGAAATTTTCTTCTTCTATAGAAACTCTAATTGTACCACTCTTTATTCCGTCTCCATCACCAATGAGTAGTCCGACCTCCGTTACTCTAATGATATCCACCTCAAACGTCTTTCCGTGCATGCATGAGGTTCAAAATTTAAAAAATGAAGAAATTCAATTTCTTTATTTAAACACAAAATTTTGAAAATGAAGAAATTTAATTTCTTTATCCAAACACAGAATTTTGAAAATAAAAGAATTTTAATTGATGCATTTTAATTTCCCTGAATTTAAAATTTCCTGAAATTTTAAAATACTCCATCCAAATATACTTTTAAGTAGTTTCGTAGAGAAGAAAATGAAATTATTTAACTTGTTTGGAAGCCTATCGGCAACAAATATCTCTCTCCAAAAATCATGTCAATTTGATTGAAAAATGCATAAGCTACTCTTGGTAGGTTTTGCTTGGACGCGGATCAAATGCCGTAAACAAGAATCCAAATACACAGATAGTTGTGGAGAAAGTAAAAGGAAAGAAATAAATATTTTTGTGTAAAACAATATAAATATCTTAACAAAAAAATAATTGTGATATAAACAAGGGTTATTGATAGAAAAGCAGAACCAAAACATCCAACAGATACAGATATGAAGAAAGGAGCAAACTGAACTTATGTATTTCAGATTTGTAACTCAACTTTTCACATATCTAAAATGTTACAGCAAGAGCTTAAATATAAAAACTATGAAGTTCCTCATTGAGGACAAACAAATTATGACTAAATAAAAAAGAGAACACCATTGGCATGCAACTACAACTTGCCTTTTCTGAGCACAAACAAACTATAATCAAACTTACAAGCAAAACAGAAAACTACAGAGTCATTAAAATATTTTACTAAACAGCTTGGAATAATGATAGTATTCAACAACAAATATAGGAGGTGGAGGTAAAAAACTATTGATGGAAACTCTTTGTTTTTTGGGTTTTTCTATCCGTCACTAACTTTGGTTTTCTTTCTCTCACAGATCCTTAAATATCATTGAAGCTCTTGATACCATGTTAAAAAAACAGAACCAAAACATCCAACAGATACATAGAAAAAGAAAGGAGCAAACTAAACTTACGTATTTCAAATTTGTAACTCATTTTTTCACATATCTAAATTGTTCATCAAGAGTTTAAATAAATAAAAACTATGAAGTTCCTCGTTGAGCAAACCAAACAACAAATTATGAGTAAGTTCAAAAAAGAGAACATCATTAGCCTGTAGTTATAACTTTTTCAGAGCACAAACATTCTTTAGCCAAACTTAAAAGTAAAATAAAAAACTACAGTCATTAAAAGATTTTATGATAACAACTTGAAGAAATCTCCATCGAAGAAGTGACAAATTTTCTAAAAATATTTAATTCATGCCAGAAATATATTTTCTAAAGAAACTAGAATATAAATTTTCCCAATATGTCTTGTTTACATACATTATTAGCACGGTCTCTTCATAGACGATTTATTCAATCTTGACCAAAACATTGATGCGTATTGCATACGAATAACCGAATAATCCCTAAACAAAGCTTTAATGTAAAATTCTAACGTGAATACGAAATGTGCATGAATCGTCCTGTTTTTCTATATCTTCCCATGTCTAAAATGTTCGTTTAAAATGCAAAGTTCACAAATGTTAGTATGAAAACAACTAATAACACTGTTACAGATGATAGTAGTAGTGGTTAGCACAGAAGAAGGTACAAGTGATAACGGCTTTTTTGTCTCTTAATCAAATGATCCAAGTTTTAATCCTGATTGATCATTGGATATGAAATATATCATGTTGGGAAGGAAATATCCACTTTGTGTATGCTCATGATTTTCAACAAAAATTTGCTACCGCTTTTAGCGGGAAGCAATTTCATACAAATATCATGAACAAAATAAAAAAAGTTATCACATAACACTTGCAGTTAGCATCAACTTTTGACTTCAATGTTGGTTGTGTTGCTCACACGGTTTCTTCCTTCTTCACAAAGCATTCACTTCACTTTCCTTCGCTTGCTTGTCCAAACTTTCTATGTAGAACACATTCCTTGCATTTCAAACCCCATCAACAACAGAAACAATCTATTGTTTCTTCCAACTTCAATATCCCTTGCATCGTTTTTTCATATATTCATTTGTTACCATGCACTTCCTGCTCTTTTTGATCCAAGAGCCACAGAGGTAGCAGTGTTGTGCACCAACACAACAGTCCCAATACCTCAGCGACAAGCTTTCTTAAAAAACTTCTATGAGGCCATGGAAGCCTTAACCGCTTTGGTTACAAGGCAAAAGTATGCTCTTGTTGTTAAAGGTGTTGGATAATTTCCGTTTTTAGTTGATTGATAATCTTGTTTTATTTTATAAGATATAATCTTGTTTTTATTTGATAAGATATAATTTTGTTTTTATTTGATAAGATATAAATCAAATAATATTTGATGGCTTAGGCCCAGCCCATTTCATCCTATTATAGATGAGTAAGGGTGGAGACAAGATACACAGAAATTTGAGAGCCTCAAGTGACAGTCTTGAGTGCCATATTTGAGCAAGCCACCGTGCCTGCATATTTGAGAGCTTAGAGTGAAACACTGTGAGCGTTTGAGTGATCACCATTGTTGGAGAGGTTGAGTGTACCACCACATTGGTGTGTTTTTGATTCATTGTAACCGATTATTGTTATAGTGGATTTTGATACTGGACTAGGTCCCGTGAGTTTTTCTTCTCACATTGAGGAAGGTTTTCTCACGTAAAACAAATTCAGATTGTCTCTCTCTCTCCCTTTTGATTTTATTTCCGCTTCCGCAAATTGTTTTGAGGGTTCGAGATGCCCAACAAAAGGGACTACTCAAAATAATGCCACTGGTGAGTGCACGAAAGATCTTACAAAACCAGATTGTGATGTGTGCTTTGTACAGTGCAAGACACGTGTCCTCAGGTGCTCTCAATTTCAGAGAGGCATTAATGGTGGCATGTTTTTCTTTGATGGGTGCTTTCTTAGGTATGATGGCTACAACTTCTTCAGTGAGAGTCTTAGCCCTCAAGATTTTAGTGGGAATTGGAGTGTGTATAAGGCCAATACTGTGGAGTTGGTGAGAAATTTGAGCATTGAAGCACCAAAGAATGAAGGGTTCTTAGTGGGGTATGTGAGTCAAAGGAATGTGACTGTTTATGGGTTGGCTCAATACTGGAAGTTTGTGAATGGCAGTGCCTGTCAGAACTGTTTGGATGAAGCTGTCACTAGGATTGATTCTTGTGCTCCAAAAGTAGATGGGAAGGCATTGAATGTTGTGTGTTACTTGAGGTATTCCATACAAATTTCTATAATAGTTCAAACTACAATGCCCCTCAAGAAAATGAAGGTTAGTTGGTGCTACTCTTGGGAAATTTGCCTTTTTTCTCTTTGTTTTAGTACATTTTCTTTTTTAAGTCTATACCATGATAGACAATCTTGCATAAGCTAGGTAAGATCATTATGAGTAGTAAAGCTCTTGTTTCCAATATTTCTAGGACTCAAATTTGAGACTACTAATTAAAATGAAACAATTAAGTAGCGATTAATCTATGTGCCAAGTGATTCTTTATTTTAGAAGATGGTTTTTGGGTTTTAAGTAAATTTCAAGTGAACATTTTGTCCATGTTGTTTTTGTTTGTATAGTATTTCATTTCTTAACAACACAGCAAAAATCTTCATGACTTATTCTTGGAAACCATACAAATAAAGCCATGTGTTACTGTGTATTAGGACACACAAATCTTGCTACAATTGTGGCTGCTGCATCTGCTTCCCTGGCTTCTGCTGATTGTTGCAACTATGATTTTCTTTGTGAGGACAAATTTACTGAAGCGGAGGAGAGGTATCTATGTGTGATATTTTGGAATATTACAGATAGTTCAATGTTTAAACTTCAGGTACTGAAATATATGTTGTTTTTGCCTCAGAAAGAAGACAATTTGGTGCACTTTTGGACACGGTGAACAAGTCCAAGCTAAATGTGCCATATGAAATTTTTGAAAAAGCCACAGATTACTTCAGTGATTCCAATAAACTAGGAGAAGAGGGATCAGGATCAGTTTATAAAGTAACTTCTGATCCTTTTTAACCACTAAAAGTGTTTCTGTTGCTTAAAGAAGGACTAACTGTGTGCTATGATATCAATATAGGGAGCTCTGCCAGATGGAACTACTGTGGCTATAAAAAGGCTTAGCTTCAACACATCACAATGGGCAGATCATTTCTTCAATGAGGTCAATTTGATCAGTGGCATTCATCACAAAATCTAGTGAAGCTTTTAGGGTGCAGCATTACAGGACCTGAAAGCCTTCTTGTTTATGAATTTGTGCCTAATCACAGCCTCTATGATCACCTATCTGGTTACAATCTAATATTATTTATCTGGTCTTAAACACTTGTATCTTTTTAGTTTAAATTAATTACCAAGGTGTCCCTTGAACTGCTCCAGGTAGAAGGAATTCTCAACAGCTAACATGTATCTTCACGAGGAATCAAAGAGAATCATTCATAGGGATATAAAATTAGCCAACATTCTCATTGATGATAACTTCACACCCAAGATTGCTGATTTTGGACTTGCCAGATTATTTCCAGAAGACAAGTCTCACCTTAGCACAGCCATTTGTGGCACATTGTAGGTTTATCTCCTTCTCTAATATAATGCACAGATAAATCACATAAATGCAATTGATTAAAGACGATTAAGCATAGGGGAAAAATTGTTTTATAAACGAAGGAATTATCATAATAAAATGCAGAATTGATGAAATGTAACCAATACAGTTTGAGTCATGCAAGTCACATTTCAATGATGGCCTTTTACGATTGATATGTACTTTGGTATCTTGTATGAAGCTTTAAAATTAGCCCTTCTATTAACTTCTAGCTCTTACACGTTTTCATCCCTTAGTTCACAACTTTATATAGTCTTTCTACACAATTCTCATACAATTTTTTTCATGTCCATTTCTAGGGGTTATATGGCTCCAGAATATGTAGTGCTAGGGAAGTTAACTGAGAAAGCAGATGTCTACAGTTTTAGGGTTCTAATTATGGAAATTATATATGGCAAGAAGAGAAAATCCTTCGTTAAAAATTCATATTCCATCCTACACAGGGTAACACTCTTGCTATTAATTTATTATCATTTGTCATATTTCTATTAATTGTTTTTTTTTTTGGTCTATAACCGAGTTGAATGGCATTGTTGTAATCTATGCAGCAGACTTTATCTATTGGGATAAGGCTTTTGTTGTTGTAGTTGTATACTTCTATTAATTTTCATTTCATGCTTTTAACAAGTGTTCTCACTTCTCATAGCTCTGAGACTTTTCTTTTCTCCTTCTGTACAAGGTTTGGAGCCTTTATAGATCAAGCAAGCTATGTTACATTGTTGATCCAATCCTAGAGGGAAATTATCCGGCAGAGGTAGCATGCAAACTCCTTAAGATAGGGTTGCTTTGTGCACAAGCATCTGCAGAGCTTAGACCACCAATGTCAGTAGTAGTGGAAATGATTAACAACAATCATGAAATTACTCAGCCAACACAACCACCATTTCTTAGTTGTAGTACTGCAGAATTCAGCAAATCTATTTTACAAGGAGAGTTTTCAGCCTAGATCCTACACTCAGCCTTCAGAGGACAGCATGACCGAAAGCCTCATTCAACATAAACGGGTTACAATATAAATATGAAAGGACTAACAATATATTTTCTAGCACACTCTTTATTACTTGTTAAAATTTACTGAAAATTATAAAATTATGAGCGAGGTTCATTAAATAAGAAAAGAAACTCGTGCAGTTTTGTATTTCAGTAAATAGTAAAGTGTGTGAGTGTCTGCAGAGCTTTCATTCTTAAGAAAGACAGCATGCTAGAAAGCATGCCTTATATAGTTGTATATATATTAAATGAGAAGGTGCTTGAAAGTTTATATGCTATTTATATCCTGGTTTTACCATCTGATTGAAAAAGATAAAATATACCAGTTGAGTCTGGCTCAAATTCTATGTATATTAAATAATCTTGTTATAGAGAAAGAATCAATGAACAGGGTGCTACTATGATTTTATTCCATTCCATTTTTGTAAGAATTTGTGGAGTTCGGACTCGTTAACAATGCATCGTGTGTTTGAATAAAATGAATGTCAAATAATGCTCGTAAAAGGTGCGTTAGATGCATAATTCATAGTGACTGAGATTTGATATTGTTACTAAAAGTATGATAATGAAATAAATTATGTAGTTGATTAAATTTCAATAATTGGTTTTTAAGTACTTAATAGATGATTATAACTTGTCTTTTTATTATCTAAAGAGAGGGATTCACTTTTGAAATTAAATTTAGGAGTTATATCCTTTGATTGAAAAATTATGATCGAGATTATGAATAAATGTAGAAGGGGCAAAATGGACAAGCAAATCCAGGCTGACCCAATTAGGCCCTCTATGGCTTGGACACCAAATTTTAGTTCCAAATCAATTATGGATTTTAGTTTGTAAATTCCCTTTTTCTTCTAAAAAAAAAAGAAGAAGAAGAAGGAAATCTTTAATCGGGTTTGAGTTAGTTCAATTTCGTCAGTTGTGAAGCAAGATTTCAAATCGAACCTGAACAACTGTTTTAATTGAAATAGCTGAAATATAATTTTTATATATTTTATTGTTTTATATTTTTTATGGGCAAGTTTATTGTTATATATGTACGAACTGTCTAATAAAAAAGGCATTTGATTTTGAAAGAAGTCTTGTTCCACTTCCACGGACAATTGCCTTTATTACAAAACTCCACCCCACCATTTCACAAAAGTCAGACGTTACTTGAAAGGCGTTAAGCCATAAACTAAACGTCATTGGATCAAATAATGAATGGTTAAGCTTAAAAAACAAAGTCATATAATTTTTTTAAGTGATCATATTATTATCAAATTATTTATAACTTTCAATCATCCTGTTTACGTAGTCTAAATGTACTCCTTTTATTCTTGTACAGATAATAATTACAAATTCTCTAATTCTCTCGATATCTTTCTTTTCTCTGAATTTTATCATATTTCTGAACATTTTATCTTTAAGCCCACACCTGCTTGATTATCTAAAATGAACCCTAATCATTTTATATTTTTTAAGATTTACCTTTATTTATACTTATTGATAGAATTTCATTAAACTCTTTCCTTTCTCATACTCAAATCAATATTTTATAAGTGACCTGAGATAAATATTTTTCATATTTTAATGCCCCCTCCCCTTGGTTCTTCTTATCTTTCTTCATTAGTTTTTTTTTTTTTTTAAATCACATATAATGAAAGTTGTTTCTTAACTCGTTGGATAAAAATTAATCTCATCTGGAGTGTATGATCGTAATTGGATCAAAGAAATTTTATACACATAAGAAATCAAATACGGACTTTTCTAGACACGGTGAGATCTTACATACCTTATAGATTTTTCTCTTTATATTCTATAACAATCATATTTATATTTACAAATACGGGAGTAATTGAAACCATGAAGATGCAGGGCAAGGCAGTAATTGTCGAGGATATTCATGTCTTGGAAACTGGGGAGTGATTCAAACAAAGGTAATACGATACTACGATGTTACCGCGTAGCTACACTGCACCGCACACACGTCAAACACACACTGTTTTTCAACGAATTGAATTCTAAGCAGGGAAACAATTCTTCAAATTTTTCGAAGTTTCAACCAGTAAGTTGTTGCAACCCTACCATACCGTATTATTCGTGCTTGACTCGTTTACATGAGTTTTTGTCTCAAACTTCATTGACTTATTATCTCCCAATAAAATCAATCTACACCTCCCCATTCCCATTCCCATTCCCATCCATATCTCCATTCTCTCACAAAACTAACTTCAATACAATCCAATTCCTATTTCCCAGTTCTTCTTCTTCCATGCAGAGCAAATAACATGCAACATGTAAGAACTTTCTTCAAAACTCTATTCCCACGTTTGATATATATTTGCTTCGTGTTGATATATCGTAAAACATGCACAAGCGTTGTTATTGGTTTATTATTATTACCTTGATCAATCTTGTTTGTTGTTTTTCTTTCTTGAAACCGTGTGTTTTGATCACTGGTTTGGTTCCTGTGGCGAAGACATGGGAGGGTTGTTGGCACGTGTGGGGCCTGTTTTCTATGGACAATAAATGGGGTAGGTTTTCTTGTGGGGAAAGGTTTTTATTCCAATGCCGACTTTTTTCTATAGAAGCTTTTATTTTCATTAGCAAACAAAATAGAAAGGGAAATCAATCATACCCCCAGTTTCCCAGTTTCTGTTTTTCTGCATGTTATACATGTGAAATGTTGATAAGTAATATTCATAGAAATATTCACTCATCCACTTTTAATATAATTTCTTTTTTTAATCATATTTTTTTATTCAAAAACAAAATTTTAGTACTACTTGAATTGATGTAACGTTAGTATTTTTCCTATTTTATTAAAATAGATATTTTTCTATTTTACAATACTTTAATTAAAAATAATTATACTTTTGAATTAATATGTTTTATAATTATTGTGAAGAAACTTATAAAATTTCATATTAAAGTGGTTAGAGTTCATGCTTTATTCTCTTCTTGCTTTCTTTCTATAATCAATTTTTCCTTCAAAATCTATCGAGTTTAGAAGATCATTTTGTAAATAGGTGTCTTAAAAACTAAAAAAAAAAAAAACTAATATATTTTTTCTTCTATTTCTACTTCTTTAACCTCTTCCTCATTTCTATACTCTACTTAGTGTCTTTCACCACCTCCACCAATTATTTGAAGAATTTTATTTCTCTCACTACCTTTGTCACATGGTAATAATATAAGTTAGTGGTTAACAGTGTGTTACTTAGGTAATTCAATGATAGCTTACCTTTTTAAGCAAAATGACATGATTACACTTGCTATTTGATACACTATTAACAACTGATGTAGACATCACTAATCGGGAGCATGGAGAGGTGATGGTTGGAGAGGGGTGGTTTCTATTCTGCACCTCATTTTTTAGACACTTGATCCAATACTTAATATTTTTCAGCATCAATCATAGTCTCATACGTCATGTAAGTGTGAGCAAGTTTAAAACTAGAGTTTTTTTTTTTACTGCTGTATTAATAAACAAGGGAAAAGAACCAAAGTCTACCTTTCTAATAATGATTGCCAAAGCAAAAGTACTTCCTTTCATTCTTTGCGACTTCAAGGATGGCAACAAAAAAGGTGAGTACCGACTTGCGTTTCTTCTCTTTTCCCTTCACACTTTAGAGGTTACTTTAGGTATGTTTTTTCTGCCAGAAGCCCCTCTTTGTCTTCAACTTGCCTTTCTTCTCAGGAACAGAAGAGTTTTGGAATTGAATCTCACATGACATGACATGAGATTTGAGCTATAATCAACAATAGGTATTACTGTATTATTACCTCATAAGGTAGCTTGAGTTGAAACATGTTGTGACCATTTTAGCTTAAGCATAACAAGTAGTTGTACCAAATAGAAAAGCTTCCTACTTGTTTTTGATTCACTAACAAAACTCATAACCATGGAAATTGGAATGCCTGTTTTTTATCAGACATAGCTATCCAAATGATTATAAAGTCTAAACCCTCCTTTTTTCCACAGTTCCTTGTGAATAGCCTACCAGAGAAGGCGATTTAGATTGGATCGTCCCAAAAATGAAGAAACTAGTCTCTCTCATCACTTTTCAATGCAATTTTTTCCTTCTCATCAAGTTACTACTACTATCAAAGACTATAATAGCAGAACCAAGGGCCAAGCCAGTCCTAACAACATGTGGCCATGAACTAGAGCACAACACTACTATCTTTGTTCCAAATTTTGTTGCAACTATGGAGAAGATCAGTGATGAGATGCGCAAAACTGGCTTTGGCACCGCAATTGTAGGAACAGGACCCGATACTAACTATGGCCTTGCCCAGTGTTATGGAGATCTTTCATTACTTGATTGTGTATTATGCTATGCTGAGGCACGAACGGTTCTTCCTCAGTGCTTCCCTTATAATTCTGGTCGCATTTTCCTTGACGGTTGCTTCATGAGAGCTGAGAATTATAGTTTCTTTAATGAGTATACGGGACCGGGAGACAGAGCTGTATGTGGAAACACAACAAGGAAGAACTCGAGTTTTCAAGCAGCGGCAAAGCAAGCAGTTTTGAGAGCAGTTCAAGATGCACCTAACAACAAAGGATATGCCAGAGCGAATGTTGCTGTAGCAGGAACAACTAACCAATCTGCTTATGTTTTGGCCGATTGTTGGAGGACTTTGGACAAAAGGTCTTGCAAAGCATGTCTTCAGAAGGCATCCTCTTCCATATTGGGATGCTTGCCATGGTCAGAAGGGCGAGCGCTGAACACCGGGTGCTTCATGAGGTACTCAGACACAGATTTTCTTAACAAAGAGCAGGAAAATGGGAGTTCAAGAGGTAAAAGAATTGCAGGTTTTCTTCACACTTAATAGTTGACTGTCAAATTATGCTAGGATGCAGAATGCTGCATTGAAAAAAAATTAATAGTAGAGGTGAATCTTGAGTATAGTTCGTTTTGATGACTTGTGCAGGTAATGTTGTAGTGATAGTGATTGCAGTAGTCAGTTCCGTGATTGTTTCGGTGGTTGGAGTAACTATTGGAGTTTATATATGGAAACAAAGATACATTCAAAAGAAACGAAGAGGTAATTATCTTATCTAATAACCTAACTCTTAGCTAATGAGAATTAGAAACATAGAATATCTCCTCCTTCATTCCCCCCATGGTAAAAATCTGAAACCAATGATGTCCACCAGCAAATTTTTAGTTTGATCGAAAAGCCAATCTGAGCCAAATCAATGCAATTTGAGCCAAGTGAACTTACTTGAGACAACACTTTCTCAGTGCTTACTTTCTTCATTCAAAAAATTCAAACCTTAAACCTTGCTTTACTGAGTACCTTGCCACTTAGACCACCAAACATTGGTTGTTTCTGTTGCATATTTATATCATAGTCCCTGTCCTCTGAATCAAAAATATTGTATATGAATTCTTTTATCTTTTGAAGAGCTTCACCTTGTCCTATAAACAAGTGGAGGAACCATCACGAGATACAGCACAACAACATTAAGGATATTTACTGATCTCAATCTTCATTCTGGTTTTCAGGTTCAAATGATGCAAAAAAGTTGGCAAAAACGCTTCAGAACAATAACTTGAACTTCAAATACTCTACATTGGACAAGGCTACTGAATCTTTTCATGAAAATAACAAGTTAGGGCAAGGAGGATTTGGAACAGTTTATAAAGTAGTTCTCTTCTCTGAAGACCTACATTTCTATCATTTTACACATCAAAGCAGTCTTACAATTTGCTATTGCAGGGAGTTCTAGCTGATGGAAGAGAGATTGCAGTGAAGAG
The DNA here is from genome assembly GCA_013407115.1 of Glycine latifolia. NCBI lineage: Eukaryota > Viridiplantae > Streptophyta > Magnoliopsida > Fabales > Fabaceae > Glycine > Glycine latifolia. The sequence goes on from CM023941.1 coordinate 3,475,556, forward strand.
ATTATTTTTCAACAACAGACATAGAGCAGCAGATTTCTACAATGAAGTCAACATAATTAGTAGTGTGGAGCACAAGAATCTAGTCAGACTGTTAGGATGCAGTTGTTCAGGACCTGAAAGCCTGCTTGTATATGAATTTCTACCCAACCGAAGTCTTGACCGCTACATCTTTGGTAATTACTGAACTGATGCAGTACGCTTGACTTCTCTTTTCACCTATAACACCTCATTTTGGTAACTAAAAGTGATTATCAATTCATCATAATGTGAACTAAATGTAATGTTTCTCAATTTATACATGCAGATAAAAACAAGGGCAAAGAATTGAACTGGGAAAAGAGATATGAAATTATCATCGGGACAGCCGAAGGATTGGTTTATCTGCATGAGAACTTGGTTTATCTGCATGAGAACTCCAAAACAAGGATAATTCACAGGGATATAAAAGCCAGCAACATCTTATTGGATGCAAAGCTTCGTGCTAAAATTGCAGATTTTGGTTTGGCCAGGTCCTTTCAAGAGGACCAGAGCCACATAAGTACAGCTATTGCAGGAACTTTGTAAGTATCTTTTCATAAATCAAAACAGACTTTTGAACAAATCACAGTAGGAAGCAAAGAACCAGATGCTATTGCAGGAAACCACAGTGTAGTACATCTGAAATAACCATTTACTCTTGGACTGGCAGGGGGTATATGGCTCCTGAATACCTAGCTCATGGTCAATTAACAGAAAAGGCAGACGTATATAGTTTTGGAGTGTTGCTGCTAGAGATAGTCACTGCTAGACAGAACAACAGGAGCAAAGCATCAGAATATTCAGACAGCTCAGTTACGGTGGTCAGTTGCAGATTCCCCTTGTTTTGTTCTGGTAGTTGTTCAACTGTACATTGATTGTGGTTTAGACAAGATAAATTACTGACAAAATAATTATGTTCTTTCTTTTAAACGATATATTCGGATAACATCAGGCATGGAAGCATTTTCAGGCAGGGACATCTGAACAATTATTTGATCCAAATCTAGACTTGCAGGAAGACCACAATAGCAATGCTAATGTTGAGATTATAAGAGTGGTTCACATAGGACTTCTATGCACCCAAGAGGTCCCTTCTTTGCGACCAAGCATGTCAAAGGCACTACAGATGCTAACAAAGAAGGAGGAGCATCTTGATGCTCCCTCTAATCCACCATTCCTAGATGAGAGTACCATGGAACTTCATGACACAACTGGTGACCCATTTTATCCTCTTACTGCACCTGATTCAATTGCCACTATGTCCCATAGCTCTTTTTATCCCAGGTGACCGTGAGAATGCAGAGAAAATCTCTACACACAGCATCTCTGCAGCACAGCTTGTGATTTGCAAATAACTTGCTCAGACCTATTGCACTTAAAAAGGTTGCTAACAAAGCATCCGATCCTTTGCTATTTAAATACATACTTCAGACAAGGGAAGCTTTTAAGCCAAATGTCCCATACGGTTATGGGGAGCAAACAAATGTATACTGTATAGTTCCATGATTAACATTATTATACGACTTAAAGATTAATTTGATATATGTAACAACCCATAAATACTACGTTCGGACACAACTATTGTTTCATTTGCCAAAGAATAGTTTTCAATGGGGGAAAACATAAAGCAAAAATTATAAGCTTTTAATATTTCTGCTCTTTAATGAGTCTACTTGGGAAACTCCACCTATGTGTGTTTGCATGCATGGCCTGTCCCAAGCCAGGATAAAGAAAGAGGGTTGGCGTTAGGGGTTGCGAACTGACCGAAAAAAATCAGTTATTTTTATGTGGTGAACCTTTATGATACTTCATTGGGGAGTTCCTTTCTTAGCGACACGTTACATCGGGCCCAATGTGTATCGAAAAATGAGCTAGGGTTCTTGCCACAAGGCAAGGTGCTACATTGATCTCAGGATGTAGTGATAAGTAAGCTAGGGTCTATGCCGCAAGGCAAGGCGCCAGGTCTTCACCCAGATTTTGTGACAAAAAGGCAAGGGTCCCAACATGCAGATGGGCAAGGATGACGGGTAAACACTGCCTAGGGGTTTAGGATGAAATTGGGAAGCTGGAACATAGGAACATTAACGGGTAAACTGAAAGAGTTAGCATATGTTTTTGCTAGAAGGAAAGTGAATATTGTTTACTTGCAAGAAACTAAGTGGGTTGGAGAAAAGGCCAAGGAAGTGGAGGGCACCGATTTCAAGTTGTGGTATACAGGTACAACCAAGAGTCGCAATGGAGTTAGAATTATGATCGATAGAAGTTTTAGAGATAAATTCGTTGATGTCAAAAGGAAAGGCGACAGGATTATGATGATTAAGCTTGTAGTGGGGGATCTAATTTTAATAACCTTAGTGTGTATGCACCCCAAGTTGGACTACTATTAGATGAAAAGAACCAATTTTGGGAAGACTTGGAGGAGATTCTGAGAGGAATCCCACAAGAGAAGATTTGCCAAGTAGGAGATTTAAATGGGCATGTTGGTAAAAACAGTGGAGGTTTTGATAGAATTCATGGTGTTTTTGGCTATGGGACGAGAAATGAGACTGAAGATGTCTTGAACATTGCACTAGCCTATGATTTGAAGCTAGCAAACACTTTTTTCCAAAAAAGGGAGTCTCATCTTATCACATATCATAGTGGCCAAAATTGTAGTCAGATTGATTTCTTTATGGCTAGATAGGAAGATAGAAATTTGTGTCTTAACTGCAAGGTCTACCCTGAAGAATGTATGGCGACACAACATAAGTTGGTATTTCTAGATGTTAGGTTCAACAAAGTTCTTAATTTGAGGAAGAAGGCTCAAAACTCAATGATAAGATGGTGGAAGCTAAAGGAGGAAAAACAAACTGAGTTTAAGGAAAATATGTTGCGTGAAGGACCGTAAGAGTTTATTGAAAAAGTTAATGAAATATGGAATAAGATGACTATGTATGTTCAAAATGTGGGAAGGAGAGTGCTAGTTGAAAGCAAAGGAAACAAAGTTCATACAAAGGAAACATGGTGGTAAAATGGAGAGGTGCAAGGGGCTATTAAACAGAAGAATGAATGTTCTATATCTTTGCATAAATGTCCCAATGATGAGAATTTGCAAAAGTTTAGAGTAGCGAGGAAAAATGCAAAGAAAGTAGTACGGGAAGCTAGAGGCAAAGTATTTGACGATTTGTATAAAAATCTTGGGAGCAAGTATTGGGAGAAAAGTATTTACAAACTTGCAAAATTGAGGGATAAGAAGAGTAAAGACCTCACCCAAATTAGATGTATTAAGAATGAAAATTAAAAACTTTTGGTAAGGGATGAAGATGTAAGTGAAAGATGACTAAATTACTTTAACAAACTTTTTAATGAGCATGGTGACAAGAGTGATGTGATTTTGGAGGACGTTTTTAATGATCTGAATAAAAGATTTGTACGCAAAATTAATACTCATAAAGTTAAGGAGACTTTAAAGAGGATGAAGAATAATAAAGCTTTGGGACTTGATGATGTCCTATTGAAGTGTGGAGAGCCTTGGGAGATGTAGCAATAAAATGGTTGACCAATCTTTTTAATAGGATTCTTCAAACAAATAAGATGTCTGATGCTTGGAGGAAAAGTATGTTTGTACCTATTTACAAAAACAATGGAGATATCCAAAATTGTTCAAACTATCAAGCATCAAGCTCATGAGCCATACTATGAAGTTGTGGGAGAGAGTTATCGAACATCGCCTAAGGAGGGAAACCAAGATTTCTGTAAATTAATTTGGATTTATGTCAGGAAGATATACCATGTAAACTATTTTTTTGATGAGAGAATTAATAGAAAGGTATAGGGAAAAGAAAAATGACTTACATATGGTGTTCATAGATCTTGAGAAAACATATAATAGAGTGTCAAGAGAAGTCTTATGGTGGACTCTTAAGAAGAAAAATGTAGCTTTAAAGTATATTAATGCAATCAAGGATATGTATGATAGGACTATCACATGTATGAAAATTTGTAATGGAACATCAAGGTATTTCCCTATCACTGTAGGTGTTCACCAAGGTTCAACTCTTAGCCCCTATCTCTTTGTCTTAGTGATGGATGAACTAACGAAATATATTCAAGAGGAAGTATCGTGGTGTATGTTTTTTGCATATACTATCATGTTTATTGATGAAACCAAACATGGTGTTAATAGGAAATTAGAATTGTGGAAAAACACTTTGGAGTTTAAAGGGTTCACGATAAGTAAGAGCAAGAAGGAATATATGAAGTGTGAGTTTTCGCGGGTAAGAGATAGTTATCAAGATACAGTGCATTTACTTGCTCAAGAGGTATCCAAGAAAGATGTTTTTAGATACTTGGCATCAATGGTGCAAAAAGGTGGTGAGATTGATGAGGATGTAAATCATAGATTAGAGCAGGGTGGATGAAATGGCAGAGTACATTGGGATTTTTGTGTGACAGCAAAATTTCCATTAAGCTTAAAGGAAAATTCTATAGAACAACTGTAAGACCGACAATGCTATATGGAGCGGAATGTTGGCCAGCACATAGGCAACATGAGCATAAAATAGGGATAGCATAAAAGAGAATTTTAAGGTAGATGTGTGGATATACGAAGATAAATAAGATAAAAAAAAGAGGATATTCGACGAAAGGTATCAGTGGTACCGGTATGTGAAAAGATGAGAGAGCATAGATTGAGGTGGTTTGGACACATTATGAGACGGCTACTGGATGCTCCCGTAAGAACAAGAGTTTGTTACCAAGAATTCGATACAAAGAGAGGTAGAGTCGACCGAAACTTACCTGGGAAAAGGTAGTTAAACATAACCTGATGGAGTGGGATATAAATTGGCGGACGGTATGTCTCAGGACGGAGTGGAGAACAACTATAAGCTTGGTGGAGGGTTAAACCTTTTAGTAGTTTCTATATTCCAGTCGTTCTCTTGTTTTAACTTTTTTTCTCCCTTCTTCCTTTCACTCTTCCTTTATTTTGACTTATTTCCTTTTTTTTTCTCCCTTCTTCCTTTCATCCTTCCTTTATTTTGACTTATTTCCTCTCTCTTTTGTCTTATTTTCACTTTTATCTTCCTCTCTCCTTTTCTCTTTCTTTGTTTTATTTCCGATTTAGCATTGGGTTCATCTACCACTAACCCTAGTTAACTTGGGTTAAAGGTGTTATTGATGTTGATGTTGATTGAGTCTGTTTGGGAAATCTGAGGGTAAACACTGGAGAGATTGATACTACTAAGTCATGAGCAATCACATAAGTGAATTTGATACCACACTTTTACCCAAAACCTTAAAGTTCATGTTTATGGATTTTTGTCTTCACTTATATAATGCTCAATATTTCCATTCTTACTCGATGTAGGACTTAACCTTACACTTGTATTCCAACAATTTTGTCCTCAAGTGTAAGTCTTTTTCACATGGTAGTATCTCCCTCAAGCGAAAGTCATTTTCAATCCCCGACCATCCAATGGTGACCCTTAGAACTTATCCATGACTGACAAAATGATTAAGCACTAGCACACTAGGAACGTTATCATGAGGAACAAGGGCTTTGAATGATAATGTACTGAAATATAGCAGTTTATAATGTATCAATCATGATAGAACCAACATTTGAGAAAAATCAAATGGAAGTAGAATGAAAACACGACTGGATCATTTCAACATTTATCAAATAAAATTAACAACAAAATGCTGGGCAGTAGCTCAGCTACTGTTAAATAATAGTAATGCACATGGATTAACAACAGATTTTATGTTTTTACAACTAGAATACAGTCCACATGGGGCGGGGAACCTGTTCATAGAAAAGATAAATCCGTAAATCCCATCTAACGCTTAGCTACCAAACACCCCATGAGGCCTCCACCAATCTCATAATGTCGAGCAGCAGAAAATCCAATTTCCAAGGCAAGTTTCTCCAATTCCTTCCCTGCATCACAGGAGTATTCTTAAATTTGGAAATCAATCATGACAAAGTTCTACCAACAATGGAGGTAATTTATTCCTCCCATTTGTATTTTTTATAAAGGGATGTCAGCAGGGGCGGACCTACGTCTGTGTTTATGTCCGCAAGTGCGGACATAAACATTTGCGGAGGAAATTTGAGAGGTGTAATAAAGGGAAGGGAAGAAAGGAATATATATAAATTTGGGAGGGATTATACGAGGGTAAGTCAACATATGTAATTGCTTGCAAGGAGGGAGGGTAGGCTTGTCATTGAGTTGTGTATCTCCAGTGAATGATGACGTGCACAAACCAATACATAATTAATGTCAACTTGTTGATTTGCTTGTGGTGTACATTAATAGTTAAAACACATCTGTCAAAAGGTTTTTTTTTTCTTTCTTTCTAATACTTCTTGAAATATATGGGTTATAGTTATACTTCATTTGTGGAGAGACTTGTTGCTTTTGCATGTATTGGAGGAATATTTTTCTTAGAAAGATATTTTTTCCTTATAGACTTTTCTTTGTTTCTTAATGTGAGTTATAATGAGTCTTGTTCTATTTTCTGTGTGACCTTTTTTTAATTGGAGTTTTCTTTTTTGGGAGCTAAATGATTGGTCAAACTATTATTTACATATTGTTACAAAAGTAACTATATTTTGAGCATATTCATAACCTTGTACATAAAACATTGATTTAAATTTTATTTACAAAAAAAAATTCGGGGGCACCCACCACTAAGAGTGCGGACATAAAAAAAAATCCTGGGTCCACCATGTCAGTGTATTATTTTTCAAAAATTAAGGGGGGTTAATGTAAGAATAGATTAAAGCTCAGGAATTTACTCAACAATTTATATCAAGTAAATAAGTCAAGCTGAAACCTAATATTTTAGGAATCATGACAGCTTTTTAAGGTAAAGCATAACCAGACCTGACTCATTCCTACCCCAACCCCCCAAGCTATATTAAACTAGCAGAAACAACGGCAAGGCAAGTCATACCACCAAAGACCCAAGTCACATGCCACACTCCTGTCATTCTATAGCAGAGAGAATATATCATGTATAAAGTAATTTCCTAAATATATCTAAGGTACGAAGAAGACAGGTGAGACGACATAAATTAAATAATTCTATGGAACAACTTAATAAAAATATAATTAAGCACGTTGAATTAAAAGCTTGATCTAATAAAAACTTTCTCTTGAAAACAAACCTGTTAAAAATTCTCTTATTGAACTTTTAAGGTATCTGTATTCCTCTGAAAGACCATAACCAGTGGCAACAGGGACAACAATATTGTCAATCATCCATTCCTAGCATAAGTAAATACGTGGGGGTTAACTTCAGTGCATCCAAAAAATTGAAATTACAACAGCAAATTTATAAGAAAAAAAATGTAGAATATATGATGTTATGAAAATATTCATTTACAAATGTGGACTGTAAATTTTTCTCTAAACATAGCAGAGCCAAACATGATTACATCAGTCCTGGAAAACTGATGAACTCAAAGGCATTGCTGAAAAGAATAAATTTATTTTCCTTTCACATATCTTGATTCTCAACCTCAAGCCAAGCCTTCCAATTTACTAAGAAGGTCAAAAGGGTGACTATACTTATTCAAAATGGAGCATTGCTGTGCCAATTATTATTTTTATATCTCATATGAAGCAACTAGTAATGCTGAGATATACCGTAACTGCAGAAGTTAGCAACTCATTGCTTTTATTAAAATCCAGGATAGACACTGTAGACCCTAGAAAGCAAATTAAACCATAGGATGTGTCAAATTTATATAAACATCAATCGGTATATTAATAGGTTGAGATACAAAACCTACCAGTTTTTAGGACGCGGAAAATTTCCTGCATGGCCTTTTGCTTATCAACCACATTTCGAAGACCATAGCCCATAGTGATAGCATCAAACCAACCATCAGAAAATGGCAAGTCCAGAGCATCACCTTCAACCCGCCTATGTTGCAACAAACCATTATTACCTTCCCATATCACCATGTCTAAAATGTTCGTTTAAAATGAAAAGTTCACAAATGTAAATATGAAAACAACGAACAACACTGTTACAGATGATATTACTAGTGGTTAGCACAGAACAAGCTACAAGTGATAGCAGCTTTTGTCTCTTAATCAAGTGATGTAGGTTCGAATCTTGATTGACCATTGAATATGAAATAAATTATGTTGGGAAGGGAATATCCAACTTGTGTATGCTCAAGAGTTTTGCCGAAAATTTGTTACCACTTTTAGTGGAAAACAATGTCATACCAATATCATGAACATAAAAAAAAAAGTTATCACAGAACACTCGCAGTTAGCAACAACTTTGACTTCAATGTTGGTTTTGTTGCTCACACGGTTTCTTCCTTCTTCACAAAGCATTCACTTCACTTTCCTTCGCTTGCTTGTCCAAACTTTATATGTAGAACATATTCCTTGCATTTCAAACCCCATCAACAACAGAAACAATCTATTGTTTCTTCCAACTTCAATGTCCCTTGCATCGTTTTTTCTTATCTTCCTTTGCTACCATGCACTTCCTGCTCTTGCTGATCCAAGAGCCACAGAGGTAGCAGTGTTGTGCACCAACACAACAGCCCCAGTACCTCAGCGACAAGCTTTCTTAACAAACTTCTATGAGGCCTTGGAAGCCTTAACCGCTTTGGTTACAAGGCAAAAGTATGTTCTTGTTGTTAAAGGGACTACTCAAAATAATGCCACTGTCTATGCTTTTGGTGAGTGCGCGAAAGATCTTACAAAACCAGATTGTGATGGGTGCTTTGTACAGTGCAAGACACATGTCCTTAGGTGCTCTCAATTTCAGAGAGGCATTAATGGTGGCATGTTTTTCTTTGATGGGTGCTTTCTTAGGTATGATGGCTACAACTTCTTCAGTGAGAGTCTTAGCCCTCAAGATTTTAGTGGGAATTGAAGTGTGTATAAGGCCAATACTGTGGAGTTGGTGAGAAATTTGAGCAT
>CM023941.1:3498131-3567972 GCA_013407115.1 Glycine latifolia
AAAAAACACAAATCAGAGAGCAAAATATCACAATGTTCAAGCCCATTTAGAAGCCTAATTGAGTAAACTAATAGATCAGTTAGGAATCACACTAGATATTCAAGTCATTTAGGACGATCTGAAAATGACATACATTAAAAAAAACATAGCATAATCAACCATGATAGATGTCAACAACATAGAAAGAACTTGAGACATTGCTGGCAATTACTGTAGTTGCATTTTGACTACATAGGAATGAAATTATTTTCAAGAATTATATAGTTGATTGGAACAAAGTGGTGGAACTATTCAAAGTTAGAAGTTGGAGTAGGATCAAGTCAAAACTTTCGGCCTTTCAGGTGCTTCTTTTTCTTTTGAGGGCTTGTATTTAAACCAAATGAGCTGTTTTTTATCTCTGCCTAGGCAACCAAAGAGTTTAGGAATTATCTCATTGTAAAGTATCCTGGAGATATCTCATGTTCATGTTGTCATTTCTATTTGTAAATGGGTGTGACGTGGGAGCACCTTTTATACTCCTTTCCAATAAGATTTTGACTTATCAAACAAACAAAAATCAAAGCCAACAATGCTGCACTACTATGCTAAGAAAATAAACATAAGTTTGCCACATAGAAAGTTCATGTCAATCCAAGAACCTGAAAACTTGATTCTAACAAATAAAAATCCAATTTGACATAGTTATTGTAGTACGAGAACAAGAAAAATAAAATCAAAAGAAAAATTAGAGAGAAGAGATTTAGAAGCAAAGAATTTCACATCCTGTCAACTTTGCTTTTGAGGCATTCACTAAAGGAATATAGGTTGGCAAAAAGCATAATGAAGAAGAATCCATCAAATTAAGAATGCAAAACAAAGCCATTTACAAATTAAAACATAACTGAAAAGGTAATCTGTACTTTCAGGCATAAATAATAATATTTTCCAACCTAAACCAACCTGATGACCAATGACCACCCTTTTTAACATTAAAAAAAATCAAAATATGGTATTTGAATCCACTGCACTCCAGCCTCCACAATTAACAAAACGTTATGGAGATTGTAACTGATCTTCTGGCGTGAATAAAATTCAGTAACCAAAATAAAATTCTATAATAACAAAGTTGACAACCCTAAAATAAAAATAAATATAAATATTGGACACATGCTTCTGATCAGGGATGAGGATGCGCATCTTCAAGTTCAACATAGAGTAAAATATTATATAAAGAAAAATAATCACGGATTGAACAGTAAATGAGAACAAGATCTGAAAGAAATTGAAGAGAAGTAAAACATCAATTTAATTATAATCAGCTGAGTCCTTTAGATTAAAACCTTATTTTGCAAAATTATTTTTCTTGAACGAAAGCATGAACAGGAGGATAATCTAACTTCAATAATGTTGAGTTCATTCTTCTTTCTAACTTTACTAACCAACAAGATAACTTGCTAACCAACAAGATAATCTAAATTCCGATTTTTTAAAAAAATAATCTGACATTACTTTAGCTTCAGACAGACTATCAGTCCCTTAGACAATTCCCAATGAGCATTTTTTATCTCATAACAACATGCATCACCTGTGCTCTATTGGAACTCGATAGAATAATAAAGTATGAAAGAAGAATCATTGCATACTATTACTGTCAGATCATGTGTACATCTAATCCAAAATGGGCTACATTAGAAGATTATAATATTTAAATTACGTTATTATCATAAAAGTCTTTGAAACGTGTAAGTTTCATGTGTGCTAGGAAGAAAGAAGAAAGTAGTCCATCTCTATTAATGAAGGGTACCTTCAAAACTTGCATATGCCGAATCACTAATTCACACATATGAATCACAACACATATTATACACTACTATGCCATTTAATTTCTAGTTTCCGATACTACAAATTATAGATAGCATTTCTGCTATATTCCACAATAAAATAACTTAAGCCTGAGCGTATACTTCTTTAGCCTCTAATGTTCATGATAAATAAAAGAACATAAGTTTGACAAATGATTATCATAAAACAATTTGAATTTAATATCTGACAAAAAATAATCCTTATAAATAAAATTTAGGTGTCAAAGCAACTAAAACCACGGTCTTCAAAATATTCACTACCAGCATTTGTTTCTTTGAGTTGAATAGCTAGATAGGGAAGCAAAAAGAAAACAAACCTTTTATCAGGAGAATTGTTCTCTAACAATTAGAGAACCAAAATATACCCAACAGGAGAATATCGACCACAACGGCAGGCATAATCATTACTCTAATAATTTTCTATGGAAGATTTTCAAACAGAAACTTGTTCAAAATACACATTCACTCGCAAGCCTATACAAATTTGGGAGCTGAAAGGGGCGTCAAGAAGACCAGAGCAATATAGTAGTAAGAAAAAACATTTGATAGGTGGCAGATTAGAGAAACAAGAATGTCCATTTAAACTCAAGGGTGTTTGAAAACCCAACTATCATCTATTGTGTTTGGTCATTGTCTTAAATCAAAGCCACTATTTGAGATGTCATTTCAGAACATCTGCAATGTCAAAATTGAAGAGCCAAATGCAGAAGACCATTACTCGTCAAACTTGACATTCACGAGCAGGAAAATCATAAAAGAAAAAATGGGATTGTAAAAAAAAAAAAGGGAGAGAAAGGAAAAAAATAAAAAACTAAGAAAAGCGTGCGGAGAGAACAACTCCAAGGCCAAACAAAACAAACCACACAAGTCCATAGAAGCTAGCAATTAATTCGAAGACCCGTATAAAGAAGGAACTGAAAAAGGCGAAAGGCTCAAACAGCATTATATACTACCCCGGAATGACCCAACAACCAAACTTTTTTCTTCTACTAGGACGAAAGAAGCCATGGATTACAGTCTCACAGTGAAAGCACACAAAGAAAGTTACATACATTAACAGCGAGAAGCCAGCAGCAGCACAGTCATGCATAAACACCAATCCATAGGAAAGAGAGAAGTGTTAGGGTTTCCCTTTCCTCTTTTTTTTTCTTTTCTTTCTAGTACACTCTTTTCCTTGTGCAGTTGTGCCCCTTCGTAAAAAAGCTGTATGTCATGTCTCAATCTCATACTCGCAAGCACATATTTGCTGCTAAATTATAAGACTATTTCTGTGAGGTTTATTCATGCATGTTCTCAGCCAATGGTTAAACAAACAAGAGATAAGGACCAGGCAGATCAAAGAAAGCAACCAAACATAAACATTACTCATTGCTCCATCCGACTTAAACAAGAGTACTTCTATTTTGGTCCAAATCACATGTTTGAAACACGTAAGCTCATAACTCAAATTTAAGATTCCTGGTTAAAATGAAAACTTTTTGTTGGTTGATACATGTGTCATCAATGTGCCAACTAAGAGTACTATCACTTCTTAAGACCCAAAACTCGAGCTCGGACTAGATCACTGGTTAAACTAAAATAAGATTTTGTGGGTTCATCCACGCGCTTTAGTGCTAGCTAAGATTGCTATTACTGAAACAGCTTCACAACCTTTATTAAAACTATTTCTTTTTGTTTCTCTTTGTAAAGAGAAGCACAGATATCTATGAACGAACATCGAGTTCCGAAATTATAATAGCACTAGCAGTTAACGAGAGCTTACAGCTAGCAAGACACTGAAGAGAAAGAGAAGAAGAACAAACCAGAAACGTTCGAAGCGGAAGCGCCAGTGCAGAGATGGCTGAGCTGCATTTCGATCTTGTTGAGGAAGGTGGTTGCTTCATCAAAAGGGCGAGCCAAGTCGGATTTATACTTCACCAGCATGTCACAGTAGGTTTCCTGAACCAAAAAAAAAAAATGAATAATCGGAAACACAATCTTGACAAAAGTTGTAATAATAATATATAAATTATAAATATATATATATATATATATATATATATATATATATATATATATATTTGTGTGTTCGCGCGCGTGCGCAGAGAGAAAGAAGGAGGGGGACCATGAACTCGTCAAGCTCGGGATCGGCTCCAAAGCACGTGGAAGAAGAAACGACGTCGCTCTTGCACAGGTTGTTTTCTCGCCGGATTTCCTCCAACAAACGCGCGATTTCCGGAGGCGCTCCAACCTGCAACAGCAGAAACAGCAGCAGCAGCAGCCGTAACAGGAAAAAAAAGTTTGTTATAACCGTTTTTTCTTTCTTTCTTCCTCCGACAAACGGTTACAAGTTGCAACTAGTTTCAACGAGTTTGTTATGCACCTTCTGACAGTCGATATAAGCTTGGAGGAGGCGAGGGTACTGAGGATGGGAGGCAATTTTGGCCTTCATGACGGTGGTGGTTGTCACGTCATCTTCCTCCTGCTGCCTGTGAATTCTGGCGGCGGAGGGCTCGCCGGAGGATAAGAGCTGGTCGGATCCGAACAGCGAAATCCGGCCGGCGGAGAGGAAGGCGTGGTGGTAGTCCGGCGGGAAAATCAGATTCTCCGGCGTCATGAGGGCCTTGTCGGCGTACTCCGGTGGCACTCCGTACATTCCATCCATAACCAGCAGCGACACGAAACGAAACGAAACGAATAACGCTGCGTTTGCTTTGCTTTTCTTCGTTCCTTACCAGAATTTCTGGAACTTTTTTCTGCTTCCGTTGCCACTGCCAGAACAGCTAGTCAGTCTTCAAGGAGAAGGAAATAAGGAACTCACAAAAAATACATATAATAAAATTAGGAACGACCATATTTAAAAAATATCTAATTGTATAACAAAAATTTAACTTTTCTAACGAGACACTAATTAAGTATTATTAATTTATCTTTTATAAGATTTTACTTTGGTTGAAATTAGTAGAGTTTGAACTTTGAGGTAAGAGGAGAGTGGGAATGGAGTTGAAGTAGTAACTAGGAAAATCATTGTAGACTTTTGAATTCATTCACTCTTTCTTTGCTTTTGAATGTTTTTTAATTCATGTGAATAATACTTCATCCTTTAGTCATATTATAATTATGGTATAAGAAATATAAATATTTTAAATTAATTATTACTTTAATTTTTAATGTAATATTAATTATTTTATTTATATTTTTTATGATATTAATGATTGGACTAAAAAATAATAAATTAATAATTATAAGATAAAATTAATATTCTTTTTTATTTATTAGTTTTTATAATTTATATAAAAATAACTTAGAATAATAATTATAATACAACCGAAGAAAGAAGTAGTAATATTATTATTTTAAAATGATCAGGTAGTTTAGGCCAACCAATATTACATACTAGTTTCTAGACCTCACCCCCTCCTCTCCTTTTGTGTATGAATGGTCACTTGTCAACACCTGTCCTATGCTTTCAAAATTAAATGTAAAAATGCATATTTACATGGTAAGAATTAAGACTCAATAGTTCGTGCCACTCATTTTCAAAGCTTAAAATGTAAAATATTCCCTCCCTTTTTTTATTAATTTGTAAAACTATTTTATTTTTATTTGTTTGTCTATTGTAAATTTGAAATAGTATATAATCATTTTATATGTTAGTTATGCTTCTAGCATAACAAAATTACAAAAAGGATCAAAATGATTTATTTACCAAAAGAATTTTTGTTCAATTCTGTATATGTATAAAGTTTTCTTAGGATAATAGCAATCATATATTATAAATAAGAGTAATCTTGAATAATAAATTAGGAAACACTCCATATCTCTTATTCAATACTAAAAAAATTTATATACAAAACTAAAATCAAAATTACACTATTTTCTAGGAACCAAAATAGCTAATTTTTATATTTTTCTATTCATGTTTGTTATATTATAAGTGCATGATAAGCTAAATGATTTAACTCGTGAGAAGAATTAGAATATTGTAGCAGTTAATTGTACCCAATATTTTGATGTAAAAAAAAAACTGTACCAAATATTTTATATTCAAACAAGTGTATTTTTATTATAAATTAATTATATGATTAATTTTCCCGAAAACTTAATTTACAAGTAGTGTTTTATGTAAACGAAAGTTCCAATGTCCTATAGCTGAAGTTTCAGCACCGACTATAAAGGCATTTTATGAACAGAGCAAAGCAAATGCCCCATCAGGGTCTCAATTTTTGTGTTGAAATAATATCTGTGTCAAATACAATGTTGAATACTTATTTTGATTTAATGTAAATTTTTGTATCACATTTCTTATTCACCAAAACGTACGAAATGTAAGCTAGTCAGGCTTGCACGACCCATAATCAAAACTCTAATACAAATGCACGAAAGTTTGGTAATTAAATTAACTAATCCCTTCAAAATTCGTAGAAGGAATACAATCAAACTCATTTAAGTAAGCATACCATAAAATTGAATTCAAATTCCCGCATTAACTCATATAAACGAATCTTCGATTCCTTTGTTCGTTTATTTTGTGAATAAAATAGAGGAATATTTACTCTGTTGTTCATAAAAGGATTATATTCATTCATTCGAAGAATTGCACTCTTTATTTTTAAGTAAACAAATTGACATGAAAAGACCTAAAAAGAAAAAGGAAAGAAGGAAGGCACCTTGGCATATATATAGTAAATCTTCTAGTTGCTCTTCAACCTCATCCAAAATATTGCATATATCTTGAAAAATGAAAAACAAAATTAAATTAAGGATTCATTTAATTATTTTAAGCTTAAAGTTTCTACCATCACATACTTACAAAATTGTTTTAAAAAATTATGATTTATTGTTTAAAAGGTGTTAGAATTTTTACTTAAAAATAAACTTACAAAATTATAGCATTTTTTAAAAATATAATTAACTTCCATAAAAATAATTCTAAAAACACGAACAAACTGCCTAAGTTTAACAAATTTCTTAGAATCATTTATATTCTCTCACAACATATACTTATACAATAAAGCACGTCCATTATCTTCCCATTAAGGTAAGGAAGTTTCAGGATTTTATTTTATCATATTGTATTTTTAAATATTTGGCAAATCACCAAAGAGTGCACAAAACTTCTAGTGTATGCTTTTTTCGAATTGTGGTCGACATGATGGCTGACGATCGGATCACAAGTTGATTAAGAGATTCACTAATTAAACAAGTAGAACTTAACTATATATGCTGGTCTGCTGCTTGTCTATTTTATTTTGCATCAAATCTATTCAAAGGGGGACCAGAAATTTTAGGAGTGACGACATCATATTTTATGTCGTAATGGAAAAAAAAAGATGGGTAATAGAGACAAAATAAAAGGCATTAAGACTTAGATTATAACATAATACTGTAATAGTTGTTTTGGATTAGACTTGAGACCCGATTTCTATAACAAGAAACAATCATGGAGAAAATTAACTCAATTCACCAATTGTTGGCTTGGATCAACTCTCTTACTTAGAATTAAGAACACTACAATTTACTTAGAAATAAGTATATCTCGACTTCTAGAAAAGTTACCCTATATCCTTACAACTTAATAAGATAATATTTCCCTTGATAGTCCTTGAGCTTCACAGACTCTTACAAATATATAGTTAATCTTGGTATATAGTGTTATGTATGTGTTTATTACACATTATCGCTTTAGTAAATTTGCCACTGACTTAAAGCATCAAAATGTCTTTTTGCGAGTACTCACCTTTGACCATAACATCTCAGTTGTGTTAGAAAGAATAATCCCTACTCGTACACTTCGGCCAGGAAGATTAGAACCTCCACCACCTACTGGCAGTCTCTTATGCAAAACAACGAGACACCTAGCTTGCTCTCCATACCCAGTGAGGAGTGACAATTGTTTCTAATTATCGTAACCAATTTCAGTTTTCAAGATGTTTGGTAATGAACATATACAGTGTCCCATTATGGGAATAAGTGTCAGTGCCTAGTGACCTGATGATATATGATTAGGCAACGACTCATCTCTAACAACTTATAAATATAGGCATTTTGAATCATTTAATTTTACGATATATTGTTTTTGGAATCTTCAATTATTTTAGCTTTTGTGATTTATTGCGATGTTTTCACCAAATTCCTTGTGTTTTCTCTATCATATGTGGTCTTAGTGTGAGAGAGAGTTGTACTTATGGAATTTACAATGAAGATTCACTCCAAGAATGGTATGGAGTTTTAATTGTGAGCTTCAAAGGCTTCTTCTGTGTCTCCTTATTATGCTAAGTTCTTATTTCATTTATTTGGTAGTTGTAATGATTTAATCAATATTCTAAACCTTTACCTTGTCTAATTATGTTTTGATTACGCTCTTTATGCTTTTATTTCACTTCTCTATGATTAATGCTAAATGCTATTTTTTATTGTTGAAGAGTAATGCTAAATGCTATTGGTGTGGGGAAATCAGTTAATTTGAAAAAGAGACTTTGAGCTGAGATTTGAATCGCATAATTTGCATAACCTTTGAGAATGGAAGTGTGTAGGTTTTACATACTCTTTGAAAATCCTAAGCTTATTGTATGAGTGCTTTGTAAGTGTGTGATAGTCTCTTTTTCTTGTCTTGTGGGTCAATTATTATTATTAGGATAAATATTCATTTTCGTTCCTGAATATGTAAGGTGTTGATAAATCTATCCTTGAAAGATAGAAATTCAAATTTGTGTCCCTGAAAGTGAAAAAAGTGTGACAAATTTATCCATCTGTTAATTTTCGTCCATTACCGTTAATATAAGAGATGAATTTGTCAGTGCACTACACATTCAAGGGTAAAATTGTCACTTCTTAACTAAAAAAATGATTTAATCTTCATATTCTCTCTATTTTAATCATTGCAAGCATAACATTACAATAAATACTTAAAAATTAAAAAAAACAAACATAAGTTAAAACAAACATAATAATAAGCATAATATTGATTAATAAACATAATTTGTTTATTGTTATGAAATTTTATTATAACAACATTTGGTAATGACAAAATTAAGTTAGGTCTCATTTTTTTTTGTAAGAATTAACTTAATGGCTATGCATTTTTGTTTGGGTCTCATATTTTGGCTAAGGTACTGTTACATTAGAAATTTCAAAGCAAAAATATGAGATAATACTTACCCAAAATATGAGGCTCAAATAAATTAAAATGCATGGTCATTAAATTAATCTTTATAAAAAAATTGGACCCAACTTGATTTTGTCATTATCTAATATTGTTACAATATAAATTTTAGAGCAATATACAAATTATGTTTATTAATAAATAAATTTATAATGTGATAGTTCCTTACCTAAAATATGAGACTCAAACAAAAATACGCAGTCATTAAATTAATCCTTACAAAAAATGAGATCCAACTTGATTTTGTTATTATCTAATGTTGTTACAATATAAATTTTAAGCAACATACAAACCATGCTTATTAATCAATACTATACTTATTATTATGTTTGTTTTAACTTATATTTGCTTTCCTAATTTTTAAGTGTTTATTGTAATTTTATACTTGTAATAATTAGAAAATGGAGACTATTAAGATTAAATTATATTTCGGGTAGAGAACTAACAAATTCGTGCCTTAATATGTAGTGCGCTGACAAATTCGTCCCTGATATTAACGGTAACAGACGAAAGTTAACAGATGGATAAATTTGTCACACTTTTTTCACTTTCAGGAATAAAAATTTGAATTTTCATCTTTCATGGACAAATTTGTCAGCACATTACACATTCAAGGACGAAAATGACTATTTGCCCTTATTATTATGTAAGTACGAATAAATTTGGGTAATAAAGTATTTGTTTCCATGCTCGATGTTTTAAGAACCAAACCGATCATCGAATTAACTAAAACACTGGGTTAATGGATCATTGGTCAACTCAAAGTTCACTAGTCGAACCAATTTAACTCGGTATACACCAACGGATGTTTTAGGGTGTGAAGGTAATTACCCCCACAAGATTTTATTTATTTGTATATGTGTAATAAAAAAAATTCCTATTAAAAAAATAGATATTGCACCATATGAATTGTTTTAAAATGAATGTAAGAAAATATAAGAAATAAAAAAAAGAGAGAGAATAAATTTATACTAATCTTGCTTCTTTATTCTTTTAATTTTTTATAGTATTGACAATAAAAAAAATTATAAAACATTTTCAAAATATGAAAATGCATAAAAGATAATTGCAATTTGTAAAAGCATAAGTATTTTGAATTTTTTTAATGATATTACATATTTTCTAATAGATCGATGGTGATATTTTTGTGTGTAATAATACTATAAACTATTTATTATCCATATTAAGAAAATTGTCTAGATTCTTCACTGCCAACAATGTATTAAAAAATATATAAAAAATAAATAATTAACATAATTTAATCATTCAATACTCTAAATTTAAAATAATTTTCATTATAAAATACCTAATATTTTAAATAACAATCAATATTCATGCCAATACAAATCTATAAATAAGTTTGACACATAAACAAACATCCAATATCTTAAAAATAATCATAAATTCAAAAAAAAGTTCATACTTTTTTTAAAAAAAGAAAGTAATACTCGATTCAATTAAAGATTCACCCCAATGTAACAAAAGATTCATCTCAGTTCAACAGGATCACACCAATTCTAATACATTTTCGATCCTCTTAAAAAATGGAACCAATGTGCCTACTGTGTTCCAATTACATCGCTGGATCTTATCTAATTCTTAAAACACTGTCTGTGCCCATTAAAATTTGTGAGTACCCACCAATACATTTTCCATTGTCATCATTAATTGTTATGTTATTAATTAATGTTATAACTTGAGAGGTTAACGATATATTTTTTTTACAAAAACTAAAATAAAAAATTCTTTAAAGAACTTAAACAAAAAATAGGATATTTTATTATAGGGATCATTCAAATTGTTATTTAAGTTATTTAGAATTTAGATAATAAATTTCTCTCTCCTAAACAACGAGCTCTAGTGAGAATAAATGTTTTGAAGGTCATGAATATTACAATTAAGAATTTAATTTAAACAAAATTTGATAGTATAAAATATTAACCATAATTTGTTATGTAAGGTAATATTTTCAATTTTTATAATACATATTTTAAAATCATATCTAAAATATTTTTAATTGATTAACATAGTAAATTTTTTATATTAACAATATATGAAAATTTTCAATTGATTTCAATATAATAAATAAAAAATCATTATAACAATTCATTGCTAATTTAATCATGTCTTTCCATCAAGTCAGACAAAAGTTTTATCATCTCATACGTCTTGTATCCCAAATTTAATTATCCAAGATCATCAAACTAATATACAGAATATTTACATTTTTAAGAAAATGTATTTTTCATTGACTAAAAAATGGCTTTATCGTGTACAACATTCATCATAATTGAGTCTTTTGTAACAAGAGAAGGAAAATGGTGGGACAAAGTTCACGTGTGGAACGACCTGGAAGTATGGTAAGTACATTTCCAAGATGCGAAAACCAGATGCTACAAAGCAGCAGGTGAACCCTGCAAGGCTATTTCCAACATTGGATCCCTAAGGTTGGACCAACACCTTTTTTTACACTCAAAACTTAAATTTGTTGCATAACATTAACAATTACAGTTTGTTGGAAATTTAATTTATAGGTAATGTTATGTAAAATTTGTTTACATTACTGTATCAGAAAAATGCATATAAATTGTTTTTAAAATTACAACATACTAGGATGTGTTTGAATAACTGTCTGCACACATTTCAATAAATCCAAATGGAAAAGTTTCTCTCTGGATGAATTGAAATGAAAGAACGTTTGAGGTGTTGGAACAGAATCTAAACTCACTGCTAGTAATTATAAAAATCCATTATGTGTTTACTATTTAATGTCACAATGTATAATTTTATTCAATTTTGTAGATTCATAGTAATTAACACAGTATATCATATCCTTCTAAATCTAACTTTTGTTAGATCGTAGCTATCATATATTCGTATGTGTTTTGTAAATTTTGCACGAATGTGTACGTGTATTAAGATGTTCTTGGTTAGGAATACGATCACAATGCTTCTTATATATGAAGGTTAGTCAATTCTCTCTCTCTAAATTGGTTTTTGAGATTTAGTTAGCCTCAATCCATTTTTATTACAATATAAAAGTATCTCTATATATATAAGCTTTAATACTAGGTCATAGTAATGTATAATCTTATTTTTCCTTAAAAACAAAAAAAAGTCTGATCCAGGGGCGGATCCAAAACTATGAGGGGATGGGGGCAACTTTAAAACTTAAACTTTATCTAACAAATTAATATAAGCTATGCATTCTTATTATACATCCTCGACAAATAATTTTATCTTTTTAGTCTTATACTGTACTTATTCCCATGGAGCCACAAACTCCAACAAGTTGAATGCCGAATAATCTTTGATAGACCTTTGATGCAACTTAATATCTAAGTTGTCTTTTCATATCGGAATGTTTAGACTAATTAATATATTCAAGGTCAAAAGTACATTGAAACTTCACAAGCACTATTCAAAAGACAAAGAAAAAATAAGAAAAACATATATAATTAAAAAAAATGATAATAAAAGCGAATATTTTTTTGTGTCTCTCAAAACTCAAATTGTCAACCCCTTATATTAGTGTTTATAATAAATTTGTCCTATTAGCAAAGGTTAATATATAATTTTTAACTCTCAAATTAGAAGAAATAAAGACTAATAATTTTTTTGATTGCAACTGTATTTATTTATAGCCTTTAAAATAACTATAATGGATTATAAAAAAATATTATTGAAAATACAAATTACGTGAACATATTTTATTAAAAAATACAATTATTTCTGGATTAAAGAGTATAAAAATAAATATTTATCTAAACAGATGAAAAAATATCATTTTATTTAAAATTGAATAATAACACTTAAATAGTATATTATCTTTAAAACCAAACCTAACTAGATAAAATAATCACATTAATTTTCTAATATAACAATTATATTAAAAAAATTATTTCCAAAATGTTAGGAGGGCAATGCCCCCAACCCCACTACAAAGGTCCACCCCTGACTGATCTTAGAATTTTTAATTTTAAATGTCATATCTTAAACGTGAAGAAAAACGTGTTAAAATATCATTGAATACAAATAAGGTTCGAATACTTCTTATAAAAGTTAGATAACTACTTTTCTTTGTACTAGTATTTAAAATTGAGTAATGTCTAATTTATTTCTAAAACTATTCATGGACCTAAGACACTTTTACATAAATAATTGAATTATTTTCAATAAAAAATAATTAAATGAGTTTATTTTAATAAATTTTACTATTAAGGTCTCCCAAAGAGTTATTTCACGTGAAATTGATGAGTCGCAGAAAAACGAATATATATTTTTGAAACATTTTATGGTCATTTATGAAATATATAATATCATAAAATAAAATATGATTATGAAGATTGCGGAACAAAATCAATTAAAACCAAAAATACCCAAGGTATATATGTGTACTTGATTACGGATTATATATCCCTTGTCCAAGTTTGTGTTGTGCGTGGATTGGTGTTATTATTGTCATGACTTGGCTAGCTGTTGTGTTTCTTAATACAGGTAACCAAACCCACTGCAACTAATCACAACTCGATCAATGCATTGTATCATATCATATGCATTTTTGGCTAGAGAAATGTTCTGGGAAAACCTATTATAATATAATATACCTAAAGAAAGAAAAGAGAAAAAATATACATATAATTATAGAATTTATTATATTATAAAAATAAGAGATTTTGAACGAATGTTTAAAATATGTGAATATCTATGTATTATTGTTTTTTCATTAAAATACTTCTTTCATAGCACATATATAATTTTTTGTCTATGAGAAATAAATATAATATAAGAGATTTATAATAATTCATATATTATATTTTGAAAATAGTTTTGTTTGAAACATGATTGAATATTAAAAAATTTGAAAACAACATATTTTCGTGATTGAAAATTATGGGATTATATCTTTAAAAAAGTAGAGGATTGATTAAGGAATAATTTTTCCCCACATAGCCGGTTAATAAAACTCTTGTTATATGTTTAAAGATTCCAAGTTATAATTTATGATAAAATATATTTTTCGTATATATAAATATCGAAATGTTGAAAATTCATCCTTATGAAATTTTTTTGAGTATATTTTTCGTATTCTCAAAATATAAATATGTAATATTTTGGTTCAAGATTTGATTCTAGATATTTGATCTTGTGTGTCAATATCAATGGATCAACATGTTAAATTCTAATTGACATGTGTAAAGGATATGATATGGACAAGTATGATCATGTCTTCCCAATCTAATTTTGAGCCAAAATACTACACTTTTACAAAATCAAAAAATATACTCAAAATTTTATAAAAATGAATTTCAAATATTTTTCAATATTTATAGAGATAAAAAATATATTTAAATTTATAATTTATTTGTGCCACATCTAAAGACAAATCCTATTTCACTATCGTGCATGTTTAGATTGTTGTCCCAACATACCTTTCGTCAATCTTAATTTTTTTTTTAAAAACATCACATTTATTCTTCTTTTTTTTTTTTTTTGCGATGAATGTGTGTTAGATTTCGTGTCACTGGATCTCAACCGATAAAACAAACACCTTATGATCAATCACCATTATTTATATAGTGTTTGTGTAGACAGTGAACCAGACGCAATAAAGAAACAACATGGTAGTTGTTTTGAAATGTAGATTTTTTTTTCATTCTACATGAGTAGAACGCGTTTTCGAACATAGTCATAAACTCATAATGGTTCCGGTTCCTAGACTTTAAAAAGGGCTGATATGAATTTATCTGTTTTTTTAATTTTTTTTTTGTTATATCTATTATTATTTGATTATATTTTTATAAAAAGAAAAGAGATAAATTTAGCAAATAACTTAACTTATTTTTTCTCTTCTATCTGAATTCACATTCACATCCACCCTCTCACTTGATTTCAAATATAATCACATCTATAATTTATGCAGTTTATAAAAATTTATACAAACAGTATTAAAAGATTTATGAATAACAAAAGAGCTTTCTTTAAATCAAATTGAATACGTTAAGGGGACAGAAAAATTGAACTCCAACACACGGCCTCTTGAATATATGAAACAGCGTACGTACCTGTGAAGGGGACAAGAAGTACTGCATATATGCTATTAGTTTGTGGCTAATTTGCTTGATCTTGCCGTGCATTTCATGGTTCAACTTGTATATATAATTGTACTGTCGACACTTGAAACCAATCGTCACTTCTATTCAGAAGTTAATTGCTAAAAGTTTGTTTTGTGGGATGTTACAAACAGGTGCGACAATTTGGTGAGAGACATGAGAAAATGAAAAGCTTCAGACACAGGAATGGGGGCACAGTTCTTGACTGAAGTTGTTTCGGAAGAGTATGGGGATCTATGTTTTATTATATAGTTAACTTCTACCTGCATCACAATCACAATGTAGAATAATTGACAAATAACTTTATTTTTTAAATATGTGGTGTGAGATTTAATTTATAAGTTTCTATAGAGGTAAAAAAAACTAACCCAATGGATCACACACGACTTGACTTTTCATTTATGTCATGAGAGAAATTGAGTCAATTTGATTGGTTATGATAGACCAAACAGGTCAAACTGAGATAAAGAAATGTTGACTCAAAATCTATCAAATCTATCCAACTCGATATTTTTTCTATAAAATACATATAAATTCACGCAAAAAAGAAAATGAACCAAATTTTCCTAATTTGACAGATCATACTCGACAACAAATCAGTTGTCATATTAAAATTAGGTTGAGTTAGGTCATTTTTATGCTTTTAACTATTGGTTTAAGTTAGATAGTTTATTTTGACAACTTCACGAATTTCTATGAAAATATATAAGTTGAAAAGATCAATTTCTTAAATAAATTTTAATTTTTTAAAAGAATTAATTTTGAGGTCCAGTCTAATGGATACCTTAAATAAAAAATAGTAAACTTCAACATGAATTGAACTGAGGATTTGGGGCGGTGGAATATAGCTATAATTTATTAATGTTGGTCCCAAATTCCAAAGAACGAGGATCCCCATTTTAATAAGTTATCATGGACATTGGAGAATCCTAATGTGATTGCAAATAGCTCACTTGTCTTCAGCATGAAACTTTTTCGAAGTGCTTGGCAGATATTTGCTTCCATTCTTATGACTTTGATCCTCCATTTTCCCCCAGCACTGGATAATATATGTATTGACCAATATTTATATACTATTTTTATATTCCTTGATTAATTAGTGTGTGTTTGTTTTTACTTTTCACACCACTCAAACCGATGTTTCATTCACAGCCATAGTTTATTACTATTTAGATGCAGTGGAACGCGTAATGACAAAGATAAACAAATACACTGCTATTAATAATATGAGTCAATTTAAAGTTTAGTTTATTCATATTAGTATGTATTACAATATTTACATACAAAAATACAGTATAATGTTTTATTTAAACAAATGTATTGGTAGGATTATTTCATTAATTTGTGCAGTTTTTTTGTCAGACAAGTGCACTTTTTTTAGGCAATTTAATGCGAAAACAGAGAAGGATGAGCAGCTTTTATTTCTGCAACGTCCTAGTGCACGTGCATAGTTTCACTTCATCGCGCATCAATTTTTCAACCTTCTTTGTTTTTTTATGGATAAATAGATAATGGAAGTTGCTATTTTTTTCTTATATGGATTTTTCTCCCTAACACTTGCTTATTTTTTACCACTTAAAATAAATATAAATGCCACATGTTTTTAGTGCTTAAATTGAATGCAAGTGCCAGTGTTATCAATGTGATCATACATTCATTAAAAAAAAAAAGACAAACTTTCACACTCCCTTTTTTAACACTATCTTTATATCTTCTGTTTCATGACAAACAAAAAAGGACGAGGAGGAGAAATTTAAGTTAATTTATGTTTTCTCTATTTTTCTATAAAAAAAAAAGGCATGGGATGAGTAGCATTTTAGATAGGGTATTAAAATATTAACTCTCTTTGCTAATATAAGTGTATATATTCACACAATGTGGTCCAAAGTCCGCAATCCCGATTATTTAAAGGCTCAACGATGTGTTCAATTACAGATTTTCGTCTTCTATTTCCACAAAAGAGAAATCTTTTGACCTTTTTAAGTATTAATTTGGCCCCTTTTGGATAACCTATTTTACATATGATTTGCTCTTACTTTCTACTCACTTTCTAATTTATTCACCTTTGTTGTGTTCCCTTTTAGGATGGATTAAAATAATGATAGATAATTTGCAAGTCAATTTAATGGTATATTTTCAGAGACATCTTTTTATCTACCACAATTTTACAAAAAAATTGTCAAAAGGCTACGAAGGCCAAACTATTTCACAAACTGTCACGCGGGTAGTTCGCTGGTCAAACTCGCGAACTACGCAAGCTGAGCTGGCGCCCCTCTGCACAATGAACCAGTGCCCCATCAGAAGCGGGCAGGACACGTGGCAAGCTGGTAGAAGTTCCCTAACAGTGCCAGCGAAGTATGTTCCTAGTTTGCTATATGTGCTAGCAAACTTCGCTGATGCATGACACGTGGCACCTAGTTTGCTAGAGGTATCAGCGAACTTCGTAGATGATTGACACGTGGCACTTTCGTAGTTTGCTTGTCAGGATAGCGAAGTAGGTGATTGCTAACAAAGCCAGCGAACTTCAACCACACCCCAGCTATTTAATGACACCACCCCCACCCCCAATTTGCATGTTGGCCGACAGTATTTTGCTAAATTTTTTTTGAATCAGTGTGAGTATTTTGTAGTGATATACTGTGAAATTTTTTTGAATCGGTGCAAAATGAGTGGTAGAGGGAATGGTTTAATCACCATTGTATATTATAATGGGAGGAGATATGTGGGACAGAATGGTCAAGTGTTTGAAGGAGAAAGCAAAATGTTTCGTATTTCTTCAAGATGCAGTTATGATCATTTGATGAAAATGATATACAAGAAGTTGCGCTTACAACGGGGGCAATCTATATCTCGACTGAGTGCTAGATGTGCATCTGGTAACCCGGTGCAGTGGGTTGGTGTGGATATTGTAGATGATGACGATGTAACGTTAGTTACAGACGCATGCACATCCGATGGAGAAAACCCCAGATTTATAGAATTGTATGCGGAAATATATTGTGGTGGACAGTCAAGTAGTCAACAATTTGTTGCAAACATTGGCTCAATTGACCTTAATTTAGAGCCGATGGTGAATTCGGAAGATAGAGATATATCCTCATCATCACAACCACCGCCACCAACCCAACCATCCCAGCAAATCGATTTTGAAGATACAGAAATGGCGGCGGCCCACGACCCAGCTTGGCCCATGGATAGTTCTGAGGAAGAGGTTGATGAAGGTATTATTCCAGATAGTGAGTCATCGGATACGGACGTAGACGGCGATTTTGATCATGGTTTTGCAATGCCTTCTCTAGTCGACATCCGTCCTGCCGATAGCAATGATGGTCAGCATCTCACTACAGTTAATCGGATCGGAAGGTATATGCTGGTCAAACCCGAACTGCCGTAAAACTCTATCCGGCTGCTGGTACACGACATTCTCATAGCAAATCAGAGGACAGACCGCCAACCATCGTCAAGCCATCTCAACATCTGGTGGATGAACCACATCAGCAATATCGTATGGCCTCCAACGAATGTCCCTCCGCATGACATCCATGTAATGACGATATCTACGAATATGGGAAAATCTGGTTTGGCGCGTCTGATAAACGTTAAACCTGCAACAGCACAAAATTAGAAACAACAACATATTCTAAGAATTGTAAAATAAACGCACAACTTGAATACCTGTTTCCATAAATCTCCTGCATCATGACATCCTGATCGTCCACATGCGAAAGGGCTGGAGAGATTGTCGGAAATCTCGTCCAAGCCCATAACTGCAACAATAGTGCACATCCGCTCATGTCACAGCGTGATGCACGTGTGGCCTTGCACAGCTCCCTATAAAGAGATGCAAGCACGGCAGATCCCCAGCTAAACGACCCTGTGCGCTCGAAGTCGTCCAGAAATAGCAGATATCGAGCTGGCACAAAGCTCGAGGCGGTGTCCACAAACAACGTTTCGCCTAAAATGCGCAATATCAGTGCGCGGGTGTACCTAAGCCGTCCAACCTCAGTGTCGGCATGGACGGCATATACACCGAAATGCTCCCGTAGAAAGTGGAGGCCCAACAAACCTCCATGCAAGTCCCGACCCGCATCAGGCTGAACCCCTAAAAGGTCACCAACTAATTCACGGAAGTTATGGCGTCCATGTCGGCCGGATACAACCTGACCATCAGTCGGCAGCCCTAGCAAATGATGCACATCCTCAAGGGTGATGGTCACCTCACCCATACTCATGTGGAATGTCCGTGTCTCGGGGCGCCATCGCTTAACAAGCGCCGAAACGAGGTGATGGTCTATCTGAAATAATAGACCAAACCACAATTACATACACATTATATTAGAACCATAAAAACATAATACACGCAACGTTTCATACAACATATGCTTACCTCATGATTGCGCAGACGCGCAACATGGTAAAAACCCGCCTGTATAAGCCATGGGTGGATATCCTCAGGAATAGCAGAGTGATCGTGTGTCGCGGCATGCCTGACATTAATCACACGATCCCGTGCGGTCGGATCACTTTGGGCATTCCACACATTAGTGGATATATGTCTATCTTGTAACGTTAACAGTGTCCGTACAAATGAACCAAGATCAATGACGCTGACCGCATCCTCACTCGCTGGGGGTACCGGAACATTCTCATCGTGATCCATACTTCACTAGGTCTAACCCTATATTAATTTAAAAAATCATTTACTATGCTAATAAATAACAAATAATAATACGGGAAAAATTTATATTTTTTTTCATCAACTTAAAAAAATAATTATTTGTAATAATATTTCATGTATACTTCTTATATTAACAAAAAGATCAAAATATTATTAGATTAAGTTAAATAAATATGTTCAATTCTTAAATACGTATATATTCATATTTTCATATTAATTTGAAACATTATGGTTCTATAATAACCATTGTATAAGTAAAACAAATCGTACGCTAATATATATTTCTTTATTTACCTAAATTGTTACAAATAAATGAATACTCAAAATAATTTTATGTTAACTTTTTTAATTAAATATATTCATTTACTTATTTATTTTATTTACATAAACATGTTTAACTATAATTTTAATTAATTTTTTATTTTACATAATTACGATGATCAAATATAAAAAATTATATACATAAAATTACAATTTCAAAATTATACTCTAAATTGAATATTACTAAATCTAATTAAGTAAATCTAAATATAAATTAAAAATTATATTTTTAAAACAATTAATTTTTTATTTTTCATAATTAAGATGATCAAATATAAAAAATTATATACATAAAATTACAATTTCAAAATGATTCTCTAAATTGAATATCACTAAATCTAATTTAGTAAATCTAAATATAAATTTAAAATTATATTTTTAAAACAATAAATTTTTTTATTTTTCATAATTAAGATGATCAAATATAAAAAATTATATACATAAAATTACAAATTCAAAATTATACTCTAAATTGAATATCACTAAATCTAAATAAGTAAATCTAAATATAAATTAAAAATTATATTTTAAAAACAATAACTTTTTTTGTTTTACATAATTAAGATCATCAAATATCAAAAATTATATGTATAAAATTACAAATTCCAAATATTACTCTAAATTGAATGTTACTAAATCTAATTAAGTATATCTAAATATAAATTCAAAATTATGTTTTTAAAACAATAAATTTTTTTATTTTACATAATTAAGATCATCAAATATAAAAAATTATATATATAAAATTACAAATTCAAAATACTACTCTAAATTGAATGTCACTAAATCTAATTAACTACATCTAAATATAAATTCAAAATTATATTTTTAAAACAATAAATCATAAAAAAAACAAATCACTTATAACATCCAAACAAAGACAAACTCAAATAAACATCTATCCTATAAATTATTAATGTTAATTTCAAACTATTGGTCTTCTAATCTAGAGTTTCTACAACATGGCACCTAACCTAATATTTCAAATAAGATATTCTAACCTAATGTTTCAAATTTACAACGTAAATATTATATAACAAACTCAAATATCAATTAAATCTACTGAAATCAAATAAAATAATAACAACTTACTTGTTAATTTGCACAAAGATAAGCCAAAAATCTCACACCAAAGGCAAACAATTCAAAAATTTTGAGAGGGAAGAGAGAATGGAAGGGGGGACCAGCAGCATGGGGGGTGGAGTATATAAGCTGGGCCAGGAGGCTAAGTTCGCTATGTTTGGGAGCGAACTAGGTGGGGTGCTGACACGTGGTAGTAACTGGCGCGTTTTTGAATTCCGCAAATGTAGTTCGCTATACATGGCAGCAAACTACGTACAAATTCGACACGTGGCATAACGGTTCTTTTTTTTGAATTTCAGGCTACGAACTTCGCTAATGGGAGTAGCGAATTTGGTATTTTCCACGTGGACTGCCCGTTTGGGCAGCCACGTAGTTCGCTGGACGTAGTGGCGAACTTGTTGTCCATCAGGATTGCGCCAGCTCAGCTTGCGTACTTCGCGGGTCTGACCAGGGAATTTCCCGCGTGGCAGTTTGTGAAATAGTTTGGCCTTCGTGGCCTTTTGACAATTTTTTTAAAAATCTGTGGCAGATAAAAAGATGTCTCATATTTTCATATGTAACTGAGAACAAAAGAGTCATCAATACAACTTCTACTAGTTGTCAGTTATAATTATTTATTATTTATATTTTTAGTCTATATTATAATTTTAATCTTTTATAATTTCAAATCCGTGATTTTGAGTTCTCTGTTTCTAAATCAAGAACTTTAATTTTTCTATTTTCTTGTAATTTTGATCATTTTGTCATTTGCCAATTAGTTGATCATCCAAAGTTATAACATTAGATAATCAACTTGACGAAAAGTCAAAATTGTTTATTTTGAAAAATAAGAAGACTAAATGTCTTGATTTAAAAATAGGAAGATAAAAATTGTGGATTTTAAATTATAGAGAGACCAATATTGTTATTTAGCCATATATTTTAATATCTGGAAGCAATATTTAATATTTAAGTTTAAATATGATAAAGTCTCTAATAAAGAATCAAATTTTGTTTTGAGTCTCTATTAAATTTTTCATTATTTTAAGTCTATAATATATTAAAACTTTTGTTTTAAGTCTCTTTTGTCAATTAAGTGTTGGTTTGACACCATCATAATTATTAATAATGTTGAAAAAATTAGTTTGTAAATATAACATATTATCACTTAACTTATTATATAGATTCAAAACAAAAGTTTTAATATATTAGAAGCTCTAAACAACAAATTCTTTTATTAATAACTCAAAATAAAATTTAATCATTTATCAAGAAGATTAAACATATTTTAACCTAATGTTTATAATTCTACGTACAATCTTCTTATTTTTAATACTTGATCTCTTTATATTTCTATCGAAATAATTTGAACAACACTAATAACTTTTTTAAATAACAATATTCTCACCTTTTTTCTTCTACTAATCAATGCGCGTTTACAAAACTATGGAGACATTTTATAATTAACTAGTGTTCAAAATACTTAATCTTTATAGTTTTATTATTTTAGGTATATACGCATACATATATAATTTCCAAAGAAACTTAATTTATAATTAATTGATGAGCTCATGAGCATATATACTCTCAGTTTCCATTTTCTTCATGCATACCTATATATAATTCACAATTTCTTTTAAATATAGATGCATTATATGACTTAAAGAATGATTTAGCCACACGTGTTTAGAACACTACCCCAATTAGTGGTCAAAGATCATTCATTATCATGATCTTTCTAATTAATATATAGCAAGAGATTACACTCTTCAAAATAAAAAGATTCATAAACCACAACCAGTTCAGTGTGAGTGAGTAAAAAACTTATCATCAACAAAAGTCAAACTCTAATAATTAGTTGCAATGAAAATGAGGTCTAAATATCTCTTATTAGTTGCTTTAATTTAGAAAACTTTGTTCTATAATTAAGATGCTTTTTCACTAGGATGCTCATAGCACAATTATGCTACGTACATTTATAAAGAGCCAAAAAAGATCGTTCGTGTAAAGTTTAAAATTTCAATATACCTTATCAAGATTATGTAGCCGACAAGGGTGCTTGTTGTGCATAGCATTAATTGGTTAAACAATTTGACATGATAAGCTATGGTTGGCACATTAGCCCACTAATTGAATGGGAACTCTATGTCATAGCTACTTAGTTCAACAATTGTGTTGAGTAACTATCCCAATTGCACGTTATGAAAAATCCAAACTATGTGCTTGACTTTAGGAAAACGATTGTTTGGGGTTGTAGGCTCTGAACTTTTAAACTTTCTGTTAATTTAATTGATACGTTTAGAATTTTATCCAACTAAAGCGCAACAACGAGAAGATGTGCATTATGGTTTTGTAAATTATTGTCATTGTCCTCTTGGGGTTTGGATTTGGAGGGTCGTCAAAAAGGAATTACAAGAAAATGATGAGAAGCTCAAGGAGTACCTAATATTGGTTGAAGTGCTTTTACATGATGAATTCGTTATGTAGTTTGAGGGTGACCGTTAAATGATGCTCAATTTCCCTTTTAAAAAAATATTTTGCGTTTTTAGAATACAAGATAGATGAATGGGTACAATTTTTTTTTTAATCATATTAATGGTACAACCTGGATACAACTTAACGAGAATCGTATGCAATCGAGGGAAAGGTCAATTGTTTATCATAAATCAATCATACCTCTGTTTTTTTTTCCCTTGTGAATGCAAAATGATATTAAAAAGTACTAATATATAGCACTGGAAATCTGGAATAGTACTAAGTGGTTGATGTGATCAAGATCTACAAATCTTAATACTCTCACTTCATGACAATAGTGAAGATGGGAGGTATACTAGTAAGGACATTTCAATACCTATATTTTGACCAAATTTAAGGGTGTTATGGATTATCTTGTTAATCCAATCCAATTCAATCTTGTTGCAAACAAACAAGGTAGGACAGGTTGTGTTTACATAAATTTGGATTTAAGACAAATTTTATAAAAATAAATATTAAAATATAAATTTCAAAATTTTAAATTAATCTTCTAATTTTTTGAGCGGTAAAATTATTTATCAATGTTTTATAATCCAACAATTCTAATATTTTATTCTCAATAAATAAAATAACTAATTATTCAATCTATCTTATAACATTGTTAATTTTATATAAGATTTAAATAATTTTAATTTTAAAAAATTTCTTTCGACAATGACAATCATTACCGGTATTGTTAATAATATTTTACAAACAATGCATACATTTGGAAAATGTTATAATCCATTTATATAATTTAATATTTTCATCGGTGTGTTAATTTTATTGGAATTAAAATTAACAGTATTTTTAATATCAACTACGGATAGTTTTCTAATAAATTTATGAAGTGCACCGTATTGAGATTGAATTAACTAATCAGCTTTTCTCTTTTTCTTTAACTTTTCAAAACCATATTCAATTTTTTATTTGTCATTTTATAAAGTATAAGAATAAAATCAAATCAAAAGAGCACAGTAAAATTTATAAATAGAAATATTATAAAATAAATATAAGAAAATACTGAAACAATAAAACATGAAAATGGAGAGAATTACACGTTGATTTTTGACTGCAATCGTCCAACTCTAAGTCTTGAAAAAATGATAGAAAGATGAGATGATGAAGAGAAAAAATCAAGAGAAGAGAATTACGTAAAAACATTTTTTTTTGTTATAATGTATATATAGAAAAAATAATAATAATTGCATTTTTTACTCGCTAACAACGGACAAAATATTGCTCCTGCAAAAAAAATGGACAAAATATTGAAATTATAATTAATGTCATAATTAAATGTTGCAATTTTCTAAAAAAATCTCTATTAACCCAATTAAAATTAATGATAAATCTTTTCCATTTCCACGCACAATCAGATTATAAATATATCATTAATATTTAAGATTTATTAAAAAATTAATACCTAAAATATTAATAATTTCCTAAACAATAGGCCAAAGCCAATTGCCTCATTTGCCTTGCAGTCCTGAGCCAGGAATAATATCATCATAGCCCTAGCTAGAACTTTTCCACTCCATGAGAGGTAAGAAGGTTAAGAAAGGGTGGATGACTATAGATCTTGTTTTTTTTTTTTTTTTTAAAGAAGCTTATGATGATAAGCTTAGTTGAGAGTTTGTTTGTGATACCTTGCATGTCATTGGTTTTCCAAAGAACATAATGGAATTGATTGGGACGTGTATTTTCACTGCTGAATGTTATGGAATAGGGGAGATTCTTCAACTGTTCACTGGTAGAAAATAATTTCTAAAATATTGGATGATTTGGGTTAGATTGACTTTATAAAAGAAATTAAATTAATTTGGTTTAAATTGAGTTGGATTGAAATGGTTCATCACCATGTTAGCATATATTTTTCATTTTTATTATTTTAAGAGAAGATGCTTATAAAAATAAAAAAAATATTTTATAAAAGATAAAAAAAATTCATATATCTATATATTTTCTTTCAAAAAAAGAATAAAAATTATGATAATTGAGGTTAAGTTATTTGACTTTAATAATTAATGTAGTATCTATTATCTAATTTATAATCTTATATTATCAATTAAATATATAACTTGGACTCTTAATTAGATCTCTTCTCTCCTTTGGTTGTCTATTTCACACACAATCCCACAGCCAATTTTTTTCTCAATCATTTTAAACTACCGTAGTTTTATCCTTATCTATATACTTGACATTCTTATTTGTCTTTCCCATTTAATTTATCATCTTTTATCTCTATCTCTAAATTAAATTTCTAAAGAAACATACAATAGTAAAAAATAGTTTTACATTACAATTAAAATATTTATTGTAAATCTAAAATATAATTTTTATATTTAAATATTATTTATTATGAATTGAAATTATAATATAATTTGATATTAAAATATTTATCTATTATAAATTTAAATTATATAAAAATAAATATTTATCCAATTTGCTAAAATACAAGTTAAATAAAAATTTAGTTACTCAGATCAGTTTAACTTAAATACTCAATTCTTATTTAAATTAAATTAAAATTTAAATAAATCGAACTTATAAGTTGAGTTAGATTCATACTTTTAATTGTTGGTTAGCTGGCTACTACTTTTCCCTAGTCTCGTTGTTGAAGCAGATTTCTGTCACAATAATGATTGTTGTCTCTACTTTTCCTTTATTTTCCATTTGATTTATATACATATTTTCATATATTATAAAACGTTTTCATCAAAATATCCAATTAATACAAATTATAAACGATAATAAGTTTCTAAAATAATTAAAAAAACAAATGTGGACTCTCTTCTGCCACAACATATCTAGCAGACAAAAATGAAGCAAGAAGTGATAGAATAAAAAGCGTGTAATTAAAGTTAAAAAAAAATTAGAAGAGAGAAATGGAAAATATTGAGAGTCAGGAAAAGAACTGTTGAAGAGGATTTGGACCTATAGAAATTAAAAATGTAAAGTCATATTACTGAAAATCCTTAAAATTCCATAATATCGTTTGAATATACAACATAGAAATTTGACAGTTATAAACATTTTAATATGTATCATCTAATGCAAATTGTGATTTGGTTGTGATTTTGTATTCAACTAAAGCATAAGAAAAGAAAAAAAGAGGTAAAGCCAAATTATGGAAACAGATAAAGAAAGAAAGAACAATAATTTATTTTAAGTAGCTTTGAAAGCTATCACAAGAAAGTCACGTGAGCTTTGCCATAACAAAATCAAATAGCTGATTCAAGATCTAAATTCTAAAACCTGAATAATAAAATGTGACAAAAAGAAAAATTAAGGCACTGCGAGAAAAACTCATTCCAAGGTCCAATTTAGAGTTTTCAGCCCTATAATGATCTAGAAGATAGATGGCACATAGTGAAGGATTATCACTGTTTCTATGTTAACCACTCATGGTGGAAGCTTAGGAAAAGCTCAAGTAAAAAATCCTTGGTTGGACCTTGTTTGTCAACCCCTGATATGTAATAACCATCATTGATCATCAAATTGCATAATCGCGTTGGAAAGTGTTAACCTGTTAAGGCCTCGTTTGGTCTCAGCCCTCAAATACTGAATGTTGGTGGACTGCTTCAATTCTGTGTATGTGTCTGTGTGAACGAAAAATTGGAAAGCTTCCTACTTTAGCTATAAGGTACCTAAATATTTGGGCCCTCAATCTCATGCTACCATGGGCCAGTTAAGGGATTTTATTTCTGCACCAGCATATTTCTTCATACATCCAATAGTGAGAGAAAAAAAAAATCAAAAATACCCTTACATATAACCAATACAGATTATCAATTCGTATGGAGCATACAGATTATCAATCCGTATTCTCAAACCTAGAACCTTCGTTTTATTAGTAAGACACTCTAATAAATTAAATTAATAGGTTAATTATATTAAAACATAATCAATGTCACTATATATAAAACTAAAATTTCTAATATATATTTAATAACATATTAGTTTATTATGTGTATTAAATATACATTAAAAATTTTAGTATTATGTATAATGACATTAGTTGATTAGAGGATCGTGTTAATAATGCAAATGTCACAAGTTCAAGACTGATTTCGTAAAACACATTTTTAACACAATATTAACAATACATATTGACAGTATAAGTTATATGTAAGGATATTTTTGGATTTCCCTCTAACTACGAGGAGGTGCAGGAAGAAAATCTCATCAATTAAGTGCATCATTTGCAAGTTCTAATCCATAACCACGACAAAATCCAAAAGCTATATGGTATAAACTAAAAATCCATGTACATTTTCAGTCATAAATGTACATTGGTATTGTATTTGTATTAGTTGTTAATAAAAATGATAAAATAAAAGGTTGTACTCTCTTACTTTTCTGTTTAAAGTGTGTTTAGGAAGTTATTTAAGTTAATTTTTAAATTTTTTTATTAATTGAAATATTTGTTTAACTATTTGGTAAATAAATTTTTTTAGTTTTTTCTAACATTTTTTTAAACGTTACTTAAAGTAACAATTTTTGAAACCTACTTGAACTAGTGTTTTTTTAAAACATTAGTCTCTAATTTCTAGTTTTTTACATTTAGTCCTTTTTATCCTTGAATTTTTATTATATTCCATTTTTAAAGGCAAAAATTTATTATT
This sequence comes from Glycine latifolia, assembly GCA_013407115.1. Lineage (NCBI taxonomy): Eukaryota > Viridiplantae > Streptophyta > Magnoliopsida > Fabales > Fabaceae > Glycine > Glycine latifolia. The sequence goes on from CM023941.1 coordinate 3,526,430, forward strand.
ATTTTTCCTTTACGTAATTTTACATTTTTCAATTATTTTAAGCAATAATGTTGCCAAACACTTATGATTCAATAGAATAATTTTTGAGTTTTCAACTAACTTTTAGCTACCGACTAATTTTTCAACTTTTAGCTAATTTTTCGGGTGATTTTATCAAATATGGCATTAATGTATTGCTTTTGCTTATTGAAAAATAATAAAATAATTATTTTAAGGTTTTTTTGAATTACTTTATTTTTTTATATAAAATAATTCAAACAGGTGTTTTAATTAAAAATTATCTTAACAAAACACTAACAAAGAAATGGGTCTTAATAAGTTGTTGTAGAAATTTAACTATTTTAAATAATCATTTTTTTTTCTTTTGTGTATAATGGTACTACTAGTATTTTAGTTACAACTTCAACTTTATGCAAACTACTCAAATCTCTCCCTACTAAGTTGATCCTAGTATGTTTTAATTACTTTCTTCTGTTGATGAATGAATTGTACTACGAGGGTTGACAGATAATTTTGATTTTGATTTAAATTCAAAACTATTAGAATTACGAGTTTGTTTTTCTTAGCTAATTATATTTCATTGGACTAAAAAAATAAATTATTATATTTTTAGGTTTCATTCTCGCATATTATCTTCAGTTATATATATAAAAAACAAATGCTTAATTTATTAAGAACAATAACAATAGTTAATTTTAATTAATATTATCATAAATTTAAATTTTATTTTAAAAATACTCATAAAATTAATTGATTTAAGTGGTGGTTAAATATAATGACATTACTCAAAATCTAAGTAGTGGCTAGATATAATTATATTTTTAATAACTCAAATAAATGTATTCACATTCATGGATAATGAGTGATATGTCATTAGTAGACTACACAATGAATCAATCATATAAAAGGAAACTAGCAATTAATATATTTGAAAGTAATAATATATTTTTATAACTAGGATATATTTTTTTATATAATTTATTTCTTATACTACATTAATTACATATGAAGCAGAAAAAAATCATTTATTATAAAAAATTTCAAATTTAATAAAATTATTGGCTATAAAAAGGTTTTTTCTTTAATAATTTTGGACAATAATTAATTCAATAAACTTCAAGCATTAATATTATTTTTAATTAATATATAATTTTTCTATAAGCTTAAATTTATGCATTTCATCAATATCTTTATCCATAATATCATTATTAAAAAGTTTAATATTAAATATAATAAACAATACTTATTAATATTATACAAGATGATTAAAATAAAAGAAAAAGGAAATAGAAGAAGGATCTAAATACCATAGATTAAAATACATAAATTTCAAAGTTTAAAAAGAAAATAAAAAGGAAGATAAGTTTAATTGGGTTGGAAAAAGAAAAATATGAGAACCAAATTCATTGCAATTAATTTGAGTTTGAAGTAAAATAAACTAAATAATTCAATCAATTCAAATTGATTTAGTCTAAATTATTATCTTGATTAAGTGAATTCAATCCGTAAACACCTTAAAGTGCACTATAAAAGTCGTCACTAAGGCACTAAACTTTTTTTATTTTCTTGATTTGTCAGATTTCCAATGTAGAGAAAACAGACTTGTTAAGAAAAATATGTCTTTTTCCTCTGAGATTCATTGGATTTCTACCGTAATGGTATCCACGTTCTTAAGGAAAAGAGTCGAAATTGAAACTCTATGAGAAGCAACCAAGGTGTGGTACCCTCCGTTCATACTTTGGGATTGTTACCTTACCTTAAATGCACGTTCTAATTGTGTAATAATTGACATGCTTTCCAAAATTTGACTGGTAGGGAACAATCTGTAACCTTTATTTAACTTATATAACAAGTTTCCAACTTGCAACTTCACTTAAAAGCAAAAGACTTTCTCGAAATTTCTGGGTGTCCAAAACTAAAGATGAAAGGCTGGTTTTGGAGAGGTGCTACTAAACCCCATATACTTTTTTTTAAAATCATAATCTTAAAGATATAGAGATTAAAACATACGAAATACATCATTTTAATTACTTAAAATAATAAATATTAAATGACATTTACATTTTTCATACAATAAACGCGTCTTTCTTTAGTAATTACTTTCTACTTTTGTTAACGTGTATTTTTTTTTTCTTTTAATAAACAAGATTGTTATTGATGAAGGTTGGCAATTCAAAACTCAAGTGCCTCATCTATTAACTAACATAAAGTGATATATTCCGGTTGATAAATAATCATGTTCCTTAAATATTAATAATTTTATTTCTGCGTCGATGTACATGAAATTTTTTTATTAGAAGATATCTCATAAATAAATTTTCATATATCAAAAGATTAATTTTTTACTTTCAATTAGGAATCGACTTGGTAAAAAAAAAGCCTAATTCAGGTTCATCGCTACTACTCTTCTTAAAATCTCTATTTTGCTTTTTGAGATCTTAGGGGTTACAGATACCTGCAAATGACTTTCAGAAATTTGGGAATCTTCTCTTTACCACATGTAATATATGAAGGGCCATTTAAGAAAAAGTATAAATGTTATATTATAAGATAGGGGCAACCAAGATTATGGCAATATAGATTTGGCACTGTTGGAAATTGGAATAGAAAACCTCCTAAATAACGCTGGAGTGAAGAATGTTGATGGCTCCCTAGTACCTGCAATGGTTTATCTTTGACCAAAGATCTAGTGGGGGTGGCCACATATGAGAATTGTAGAAGAATATCACACAAGGAATATACAAGTACACGGTAAAGTAGTCTTGATCTTGGACCGAAAATAAAGAGAACAAGGGCCCCATAAGTTTGATTCCAAATTGAAACCACATCATGGAAAAGTCACTTGTCCTACAACTTCCCTTGCCATATGGAAAGTGGATGGCAACATTTATAATTACTACGATGATGACTGTTTGGTGAGTCATCCAAAGTTTGAATGTAAATTGAACTGAAACTCAGTAAAATTTGGAAATTTTGGATTATAAGAGTATTTTAGTGCAACATCTTGATTAAAGTATTTTGAGCTTAAGATTTAATTTTTACTAGATTTTTCAATAAAAGAGTTAAATAGATTTTCAATATAAAAAATAAATTATTGTAGAAGAACTTCTGAGATCTACACAATATTTAATTTTTACTTTACTATTTTTCTAAGATCTCAAAATGAGATCTACTATTAAAGAAAAAAAATAAAATATTTTAAAAGATCTTCAATCCTATTATCTACTAAAAATTTATTTAAGATTCCAATTTAAAATTTATGATTAAAGATGCTTTAAGTAACCCAAAACTTGATTACAAATTGGAACCAACTTAGAGATACTTACATTTTCCGTCGGTCGTGGTTTGTCCAATTGAAAGTGGTGGAAAATAATGAGAGTTTCTATTATGATTTTTTTAGTAAAAGTGGTAGACTTGGAACACATCTCTAATACTACTAGACAGGACGTTTAATGACATACTAAAACTATCAGCAAATACCACTTAAAATATTACTGTTGTATGCAAAGATTGAAACTATAAACAGTTCCCCCTGGTAGTAGTCTATATTCTTTTATGATTTATGAAGAAAACAACAAGGATCCAACTTAGTTTTCAGCAAAAATGGAATTCATTTCTCATAATTTAGTTCTTCCATTTATCTTAGTGACTAATTTGATTTTTCACCCTCTTTGACTAGGTTAATTAAATGGGTTTGTTGTTTCATACCAATGGCGACAAAGAAAACTTCATAAAACAAGCTGTGAATTGTTATCTCATCCAGTGTAGTATAATAGGCAATGCTGATGACATGTACAAATAATAAGTGGCTACCAACAGTAATAAATAAACAGCATAGAGAGATTCCAAAAGGGGACTTAAAAGCCATAAATATATTGTTTTCATGCTTGAAGAAGAGGCAAACCAAAAGCTTGAATGGATTGTCTAGCTGATATGATTGTGTGCATATCTGAGAAGGAGATCACTGCCATGTTTCGTAAAATTCATTAAAGAGGGTTAGAGGAATTTTGGTTAATCTATAAAGCCGGCTAGGGAAAGAAAAATGACTGTTGGATATAAGTTCAAGCTATTGTATTGACTGCTACTTTTTTTTTAATATATAACATAGAGAGCTTCACTTCTTGATGATGTGATGACTAATCACTCTTTAATTTTAAAAGGAAAGTTGAATTGGCCCCTAGATATTATGAAAAGAACACACATGATAGGGATCAATTAACAACTAAGCTAAACAGTACAGTATGGCTACATACACGGCCAAGATTATTTTTAGCTCTGAAATCAAAATCATGGTATTTTTTGAAACATTATGATATATAATTAAAAAGAAGAAAACAAAGTGGTTTGCTGGCATGGCTGGTGAGAGAGAACGAAATTAGTGGAGAGTAAGAAATTTAAAATAATGTATAATTGATGTTAAATTCTTTTAACCAATCCTCGTAACATATTTCTAATTATTTCAAACAGAAAGTGTAAAAGTGTTTAATAACTTGGAGGCTAAAACTTGTGTTTGATAATTTTTTATTCAATACTTAAGAGGGTTATTTAATTGGTTCATTAAGAATATATAAAACTATTTTTGAAAGCAAAGTGTGGTTTATGTCTCAGCAAGTGGATCCACTGCTGAAATAAAAGCCTCCTTATATCAAAAGTCAAGCACGAATGAAAAAGTAAAGAGTGGGTGCCCATGTTTTAAAGTTTATATCGACACTTTGGCATTTATATCCTTTGTATTTCAATTAGATTAGATATGTTCTATGGACACTATTTGATCTTTAAATTCCCTCAAATGCCTGTGGTGAGCTAATATAATATGTAGTGTAGTGTATGTATGTATGCGGTAAAAAAAAAAGCTGAAATTTGGCGAGGACAAGATACAAGTCCCAAATTCAATATGAACATATTATAAACTAAGTACGGCTTAAATAGTAGAAAAACATAATGAGATGATCAAATTAGGTCAGGGATCTCAAAACTTCATTCCCATGTAAACCAGTAGAAGAAAAATAAGTGTATAAGATACAATTAGGTCAGGTCTATGCTGGTTAGAGTTAGATTTAAGATTCAAGAAAAAGTTAGGCCGGTAATTAGGTTAAGATTTAGATTCAATAAACAAAGTAAATGTTATTTTAATCCATTTAATTATTTTTAATGAGCACAGTACAAATTTCTTTCTTGAGTTTTCTATATTGCAACTTTTGATGGTTTTTTAAAATGAAAAAGTAATAAGCAAATGGATAATGAAAAGATGATGATAGCACTTCTTAGTTCTCAATCATCAACTATTTAAAACAATGGTCAGAGGCTAACTTCTCCACTAGTTTTTCTGTGTAGAGGCCTTTGGACACACCCTCTAAACCAATCTATCAAGTCCTGAATCTGGTGAGCAAATATGGAGCTTTGTTGGCAAACATCCATCCATGGTTCTTGAAGAAGCATGGAGATAAAGGGGTGTGAGAGGGTCCTCACCACTCACTCCTCCACTTAAAACAGTTTGTTTTGGCTTAGCTTTGGCTTCTCTAATCAACAAGGGATGTGTTCTAACATTCTCTCTTGAGTGGCAGAAGCAGATATGCATTCTCCAAAGGAGGAGAGGCTTTGGCTACAGCCTGGCAAACCGGCAAGTCATGAAAAGGCAATGGACTCCATTGGGGTCTCTATGGCTATCTATTGCTCATCTATGTAGTTCTTCTTTCTGTAGAATGTAATAAAACAAAGTTGGCCTTCCTTTGAGAAGTTACCAACTTTTGCTGTCCAAATTACTCAATTTGCAGCTGACTATAATTCCTTTCTCTCTGATCAGTTTCGGCAGATGAGTAGGTAGGTAATTTGTGATCACTCTCTTCCTTTCATGTCTGTGTTCCCTTTTCCATGCTTGTTTGTGTTATTAGTTATGACCTTATGAGGAAAAAAACGAATAGTACAATTCTAGTCCCTCAAAGTTTAGGATTGTATTCTATAGAACTTTTATTAGAATAGCTTCAGAGTCTTCTTTCTAAGGTTGAAGGAATGAATAATGATCATGCCCCACGACCCCTCACCCTTTCCCTTTATACTGCTGCATTTCTGATTTTACTAACATTTGAAGTTGCTCTGGGGATTCAATAGAAAGCTAGTTTATCCTCTTCATAACAAAGGCTTCCCTAACAAACAAATATTTCATGTCCCAAAAGTAATATAAAAGAGAAATGAACTTCTTACGTAGGAACGGTGTACATAGACTAAGACACCTAATATATACAAGTGAGTCAGTGTTAAAAGTACATTTATTTCTAAGAGAATACTCTTACACATATCCATTATTGATTTTTAGTATATATCATAAACCATGCTTTGAAAGTCGTAAAACCAATAAATCAAACACACTACATTTTGTACATTGAAAAGTGTGAATATCCGTTTAACTTTTAAATGAGAACCCAAACACACGTTTAGAAGTTACTGATGGTAGCATTAGCAGATGTCTATTCAGCTTTATTTCTTGGCTTAACGAGAAATATCAAGTATTGGGTAAATCAATGGCTAAGTTAAAAAGGTGCCAATCATTCCATCTCATGCTTACACAAACACCACAACGGAAGCACGTTCGCAATGCCATTGCAGCAGGCAGAAGATTGAAGGTTTAAAACAGATAAATGGATAGCCCTTTCATTTTAAATAACATGTTATATTTTGTGTCATTTACTACTTCCCCTCGCCCCAAGCATCATAAGGAATCACCTTCACAAGTTTGATCCTTCATTTTCTTTAACTAATCAAGGCAAAGAATCAAATCAAGCTTCTATCTACAAATTTTACCGCTTTCGTGATATTCATTCATAACAATTGTACTACCAGTAGATGTATACAGAAACATACACATAAACTTGTCACTCTAGTCAATTATATCAGCACAAACTATAACTCAAGAGACCCTTTGAGATGGACATCTAGATGTGGGAAATCAACGAATATACATTTGTTGAGTATGTCTAAAGAATCAGAAATCGGGTGTGGAGTTTTGCTCAGCTTTTCCAATGGCCTTTACCATATTTCAAGAGAGAAACATACAGTAATTCATTCCAAGTATCAGGTACTCCAGGCAAACACCAATGACTGCAATCTTGGTGTTGTTCAGCAGCTATCCGTTCTTCTGCTGTCTTGTACTCCATTCTGTATATAGAAGGATGTCCATCTTTTCTGTAATCTGTAAGCCTACTAATGTTCATATATATCAATGGGGTTTTCATCTTTGGGATGACCACATGCTCAAAAGCCCTCATTTTTGAGGGATACTTGCGTAAGTGCTTTCCATTAGATATTGGCTCAGTTTCTTTGTGGCACTTTCCGCCTGAATTCCATTGCCCACCCCTGAAACCATGTCAGGCAGCATTAGAATATATTGGTCAAGGCATACCAGATGAATATGAATCAGCATATCATTCATTCATATTAATAATGTATAGTACAATTGAGATCACCAACTAGGACAATGGAGTCTGCATTATTGCTTGTGGTTAGGTCAAATTATAAGTGGTCGGTTTATTTTATTGATATGTTGAGTTAACGTGTATCAAGCATTCTATCAATATGACAGTACATTGATAATGTACACCAATACTAATCTGGACTATGGTAAAAAAGAGCAAATAAATACAATTTCAAGAGTAAATGATATTCTGGAATTGGCCATCTTTTTTTTTTTGTTGTTGTTGAGAACAATACAATATCAAATATTTAAGACAAACTAGCATAAACAATATGATTTTGCTGAAAAAATCGTGCTGAGAAATTAAATCAGTGGTCACAATAATATAGATAAAAGAGTTGTGTCATTCATACAACATTTTATAGAACAAATTATTTATTGCATTTCATATTTCTCTCTCTTAGTAGTATAATTTGTCGTAGGAATTGTTGTAAAAATAGCATTTCTCTAGATAAAATAGCTAAAGAAGTTTCCATCCAGTAAAAAAAAATATTCAAGTAGGTAAAGAGGATCATAATAACTAGTTAAGAACTTTTTGATTATATCTGTAGCTTTTGGAAAGTGTAAATGGATCTTGAGCAATGTTCAGACTTATATGTAGACTACCACATGGTTCCACAGTCCAATTCCTTCCAACAAAGACATGTTCATTAATATGTAAGAAGACTTGCAGGAGGGTGAGTGAACACAGTGATAGTCATAGCAAAAAGATAGGAATTTAGCCAGTTTGCATGCCTAGATCTGAATAATAACACATAAATTTCCAGCCATAAAGTTACTTCAACTAATTTTAGAGCCTATGTAATGTAAGGGAGGCAAACAATAGCAAGTCCAGACTCTTAACATTTATCAGCCATGTAAAAGACCAATACCTGAAATGGGTTACTGAGTATCCTCTGAAGAAAACCTGAGTTCGGTTGGCATCAATATTTTTGTCAACCCATCTAGCCCAAGTGGTCAATGCCCTTGTATATGCATCCAGAACTTTGAGTCTGGGGTACACATGGTTGCCTACTTGATAATAGTCTTCTCTGTAACAGTATTGGATGACAGAAAAATCAAAAACCTTACTTATTGCTTATGAGGATAAAAAATAAGCACTATGTGGCTGAAATATATAGAGTTAAGGTGACAAGAGAGATTAACATCTTGGCTAAAAAAGCAATCTCAAGTGACAAAGTTGGAAGCATGGTATGCAAGAGCTTTAATTAAATATCATGCCAAAATTCTGTTATAATTTACAAACAGTAAGCACTGTAAGGCACAAAATTAGAGGTGTGAAGAAAACAATAGATTAAAATTTTGATTGGAAAAGCAGTCTCACATGACAATAGTAAGCATGTGGTATACAGAAGGTTGAATCAAATATCATGCTAAATTCTGTAATTCATCTTCAATTAGCACCATTCTAATCTACAGATTTCAAGGCCACTTTGAAGCATATAGAACCATAGAGGCATAAATAATGTGAAGGAAGTGTCACAAAAAAAAAGGCTGAACTCACCCCCTCGATGTTTTCTCGTGGGTCCACCAATGGCCTGTATTGAAGACTATGATATCAGCATCATGATAGGTGGTACTTGTCTGGTCCATCAAATCCAATCTTAATGTCTCAAAGGACCCATTTATGCCTTTGAAAGTTGACTCTTGAACAATGAATGGTGAACTAACAAAATCTACTGAACAATTATAATCCTATAAATATAGCCAAAAAAAAATCAACGAGATATCATTACAAGATATATACTTAGGAAAATCTCATGGATGTACCAGAAACTTGCCTCAAATCTAAAAGCATAGACACCTTTCTTCTTAAATTCTGTTTTTCCTGAAATTTCAAAAACGCGTTTCTTGTCCTTGACACTTTGACGTAGGATACACACCATGGACTCCCACATGTTCCTGTTCAGTGAATCCCCCACAAAAACCAGCTTCTGCCCTCGCAACTTTTCCAGAAAATCAGTTGCATTCAAACTGAGATGACATCAGTAATTAACAAACATAAGCAACAAGCATTGATATATTGTATGGTTTACAATGGCTGCCACAGGTTTGATAATTGAAGTGACTGTAAACCAAAACTAAGGTTAAGAAACTGAACTACCCCAAAAGTAAGAAAAAGAAACTAGGTTGTAAAGATCCCTAATCACCCCCCCTCCCCTGCCTGGGTTTCACAGACTCTGATTGCAGATTACTACATATTGTCTGTATGTAGATCACTAGATCCCATAATCCGACCTGTTAAATCATTTAATCCTAAACCAACTGAACATGATTAATATTTCAAAAGAGTTTAGATGGGACAGTATGAGAAACAATTCTCCCCCAAGCTAACTTTTTGTTCCCCTCCAAATGGTGGGTAATTAAGGGGAATAGCTTTCTTTCAATTTAAAATCTTGTCAGATATATGTTACCTATAAGTTGGCTACTTAATTTTATTTTGTATAAAGATTATATTGTAATTTTACACGAGTAAACAAGCATTGTGGTCCTTGACAATGTATCTCACAATTTTGTCCCTTATATAACAAACTTGTATAATTTACTCCTTTTGCTATCTCTTGTCCGGAGTAATGTGAAATGACTTCGTAATATAAAGACAGAATTGCACACATCATTTTAATGAGGTAAATTTCCAGGGACCAAAGTACCATTTCACAACTTCACACCTGTAATCTTTTACCTCTCCCCTCTTCCTTCAATAATAATAAAAAAATCCATACACATCAAATGTAACTCTTTTTCCTCTCGATCCCTTCTTTTCTGTCACCCCATTCCCTTCTCTTTACATTTACCATCTTTAAAACTCCAACAAGCATTTATAATATGGAAGACAAAGCTTCTGTTATGTAACTAACTTCCATTTATACGCAGGAAATGTAACTTACAAGTATTTATACACAGGAAATGTCACTTGTGTTATATATCCTTTATACTAATTGTTCACCAGCAAGCTTTCATTCTTCTTTCAATTTATCATTACAATCACATTGAACCTCCCTCACTCCATATTCACACTCGCACAAAAACACATACAAATTGCCTTTTCCACATGTTTTTTTTTTTTTTTTATATTCTACATTAACAACATTTCTCAATTGTTTACTAAAAACAGCAAGAAGCATCACCATACCTTGGAATGTCACACCCATTTGGCTGCCATTTCCACTTGACATACTCACTATCAGGCCTTCCATTAAGATGGCAATCAAAATCCCTATCAACATTTGGACAAGACCCCAATGGATAGTAAGGCTTGGACTCATCCCTCACCCATTTCCCATCAAAGATGTCACATTCCCCAAGCAAACCACCAACACTAACACTATCATTATTACTTTCCTTAATCAACAACCCATCTTCACACTTTCCCACACCATCACCGCCGCCACGACCACCATTGCATGACGAATTTCCCACGTGCGCATTTTCCTTCCCTGCCAAAGTAACATTCTTCAAAGAACAACAATGTTCATCTTCCTCATACACATCAAACAAGCTTGCGTTTTTTCTGATCCCCAGTGAGATTCCCCAAAAGGGTTTTCTCTGAACCCTCACTTGACGACACGTTCACGTCAACCCTATGCAGGGAACTCACGGAACCGTTGGAAAAAAGAGCGGTTGTGAAGGGAAAGCGCCACGAGAACAAAGAAGAGGAATTGGAATCGGATCCTTGGAGAAACACTTGAACCTTGGGAACGGAGAGGGAAGTGTTGTTGAGCAAGATAAGAGTGAAGAAAAGGAGAGAAACTCCAACGCCCAAACTGAACCCAGAAATCACCTTTCTCCTGTGTGACATAATGGGTTCCGAAAATGCAAGTCTCTTAGAAGAGTCCATGGTGAACAAAGCCAAGGCATAGAACGAAACGTATGCTTTGTGATTCACACTTCACAGATCAGTGTTTGTTTTGAATGAAAACTGTGCTGAGATGTGATAAGAGAAAAAGGGGTTTCACAGTTTCACTGAACGTGGGCATGGACTGACAGAAAGAGATTATTGTGAAATCTGAGTGTGCATCTTTGTTTGCGTCGAATGTGAATATGAAATGTAAGAATATTGCAGTTCAAATAATGACGTGTTTGAATATGAAAATGATAAAAATAAATAGTTTTGATTTATTGGTAAAATTATTTTTTACCAAAATTAATTTTGCAACAGATTTTTTAACACGCTCTTAATTTTACGTTGAAGAAAAGACATTGTCATCGTGGATTATTAAAACATCTTTAATTTAGTATAAGATATTTAATTCAAGATTTGATATTTACGGATTTAAAAATAGATCTTAAAATGAGTTTTTTAAGAAATTTTTTTTTAAATATGTATATTATTTGAAAAAAAAATAATTATTTATTTAAGATCTTAAAATAAAATCTATCACTAAATAATAATATAAAAGAAATTTTTAATCTTATATATCAGTATAGAATTTATGAAAAATATTCAATATCTAAATTTATTTTTGGTGTATTTTTCTCAAGAAAATTACTATTACACCATTAACTTCACGTTGAAAAGCAAAACTAAAATGTGACAATGAGGTTGACTGAAAGTGATTGAAAATAGAATTTAGGGAACTAAAACGTTTATAGATTTGATTCTAAATTTTAGGAAATTGCGTCTATAATTAGAAAATTAGGAATGACAGGGTTTTTAAACTGATTCTAAATTTGTACTTTCCTTTCTTTTCCTTACCTTCAACGGAGTGGGCATGAATTAGGTTTATTTAAATTCGAATCTCGACGCAACAGTTATCTAATCGATGGAGAAAGGCAGTACAAATTTAGTTGCATCGTCTTGAAATTCATTTCTGTCCCTTATATTTTGTTTCAATTTGATAGAACCAATGAAAAAATTATATAAATTAATACTACTAATAAATCATTGGTTCGATTAATATAAATTTAATTAATAAAATTGATAAATATTTCATATTAATATTATAATAATAATAATAAATGTTTACTCTTATAAAAAAAATTGTTTACTATTTTTTTCATTCTCTAATAATCACATTGCATAGGTTCATTAAAAAAAATATGTATTATATTTTTTAGAGATTCCTTATAATGATAAGAGTGAAAAATATTATAGATAATCTTACTCTTCATTGGTTACCAAAAGAAATTACATACATTAGCATTGAAGAATGACGTTAATAATAATTGTTACCACATGCAATTCTTTTTTTATCCAATTCAAGACGGGTACCACATGCAATTCGAGGTCTATTACACTCCTACCAATTTATCTAATCATGATGAATTGATGATACAAATAAATGCCATATTTGTTTCGGCAAGTGCATTGGAAAGCAACTTTGCCAAATTGAAACCTAACCCTACGGGGCATTGATTTACTCTTTTAATCAATTTAGTGGATAATAAAGTTCACATTAAGTTGTTTCTTTGCCCCCAGAATGGTAAGTTGGTAACGGTGCATTAATGTAGACAGGTTGAGATTTGAGGGGTAGTTTCGTTAATACAGAAAAGGCTCCACCAGAAAGAATGTATAGCAAATAGCGCTGACGCCGACACGACAAAGTATGTGAGACGTGGCGTCACCAAAAGGGTACCAAAAAATCAAGGGAGGACCTAGACGAAGTGCATGTAATGTGAAGACGACACGTGGTGAATGTGGGGGCAATGAGCGTTAAGTTTTTTTTGGTTTGGGGACGGGAGCATGAGCAGACTGATGTGGCCGCACATGCTAACTTACCCTTTATTACTCTTATATGAAATATAAGAAGAAAATTTATTTTTTTCAAATATAAAAAATTTTCAACGAATTTTATTTTTTATTCTATTTAATGTTATTATTTTTAAAATATTTTTTTAATTGAGGTTTTAGTTCAATGATTCATTTTTATTTCTAATACCAAATTTTAATAAATGATAAGTTGAGAGAAAATTTAATTTTTAATTGAGAATGATACAATTAACTAATTTTCTTAATTAACATGAATCATTTTTTTCTTATATAGACCGGAGGGGATATAATTTATATGTTAAAATGCACGTTTGATTCTTCTATAATGTTCGATCCATAATTTTGATTTATAAATTTTAATTATTAGATAAAAAAATTAGTGACTCATGATGTAATGACACATAATGAATATTGTTTACAATACTTATCAATTAAGAAAGTAAATGACATAAAAGTTATGGGTTCAAGTCTCACTATGACATTTTGTATTTTTTATTCTATTTAATCTCTCGTTACATAAGTATCATCTTAACTGCCTACATAAATGTTATATTAGTATCAATATGTCACATTAGAATTAACATTTGACCATAGATGATCAACTGAAAGAAGGATTATAATTATTTTAAATATTATAATTATGTGATTTTAGTTCCTCATGTTTTAAATATGTCTAGTGTATCTATTCAAATATTGTAAGTATGTGATTTTAGTCCTTTAGATATCAATTATACCAATTGAGTCTCAAGTATTACATTTGTGCAATTTTTAGTCTTTAAATTTTATAGTTGTCCATTAGAACTATTTTTTTTTTTCCGAAAAAATTGTGATACCCGAAGGACTAAAATCACTCAATTGAGATAACTTGGAGACCCGATTAGCAATTGAAATTTATGAGACTAAAATTGCACATTTTGCAATTGAATACTTATTTGAAATATTAGAAGAGGACAAGTGTGTTAGAAAATTGACACACCACAATATGAAACCTATTTGTTGACTTCTTTGTCTCTGATAGCGCCTTCCCTTCCAACGTTTTGTTGATCAAACATATCAATGGGTTCTCTATCTTCATTGAAGAGAACTCGTTGAAGGTGAAGCACAAGAGGCTAGAGATTGATTTAAACCTAAGCTACACTTAGGGTGATGGTTCCATCTTTGTTCCTACGTTGAAACACCTAGCAATTCAATCACAACTAGAGTTAGGTTTTGTATTTTTTGATAATTTAAGTCAAATTCAATGTTGTGAAATGCATGTTAATCTTTAGAATGAGGGCAATTTTTTTATAAAAAAAAGAGAGGTGAAAATAACAATCATCTATTGTAATTAAAGATATTAAATAAATTCGTACAAATTTGCTTCAAATGAGGCCCAAACTGAGACATGTCATACTGGACCAAGTATAATTTCAATTATGAACAACTATTCTCACTACCTAAATTGTTATTGGCACTACCAGCCATATCAATTTTACCATTTTACCTTCCTCCCTTTTTCCTACACCCCAACCCTTCTCCCTTCCTTTCTCACTTCTTGTTTCTCCATCACTTCTCCAACTCTTCTCTTCTCTCCCTTAGACCATCCAACATGGTAATTTTTTTTAACACAAAGGAATCATCTTTATGTTGTATTTTTTAACACAACAAAAACATGATTTTTGTTTTTTCTTATTTTCCAGGACACAATAGAATCATGATTCTGTTGTGTATTTGGAATTTCATACAACAATGAAATCTTGATTCTGTTGTGTATCAAATTCTAGATGCACAATAGAATCATGATTCCATTATGTGTTATTTTTATTTTTTTTGTAATTTTGATTTTTCATGAATGGTTCTTTGCAAAGAATACATGGATTGGAATACATTTTTTTCTGATGAAGTTATAATGCCTTGGGGTTTTGGAAACATATATGATGATAGCCAAAATGATTTTTACCATCTCAATCTATCAAATGAAATACCAGCAGATCAACCAAATAAAATGCCTAAAGATCCTGACAATGGGTTGGACATTGACCCCCCCCAACCTGATTACACTTACTTTTCCAATCATTTCACAATTGATGAGGTATGTTGATAGTTGCCGATTGAATTTATATTTGTGTATGTGTATGTTGCTTAAGTGAAGAATAAGTATTTTGTTTTTAGGTTTTTGAAAATCGAGATGTTTTGTTATGCTGGGTTTGAGATTTGGGGAAAAGTCTTGGATTTGTTCTTATCATTCATATGATAAGTAAATCCGCAAGAGCACTAGAACCAAAAAATATGGTTGTTTGCTTAAATTAAAGATGAATTTTATCAAACAAGTTGGTTGGAAACTTTTTGTTATTTGTGGTGTTCATAACCACAAAGTTAGTGAAACATTCATTTGATATGCATATGTTGGTCGTTTAAGTAGTGAAGAAAAAACTTTTCTTTGTCAAATGACCAAAAACATAGTGAAGTTTGGTCAAATTTTGTTGACAACCAAATATCAAGATAAGAAAAATGTCACCACCATCAAGATCGTATAGAATGAACGACAAATATATTGGCGCAAACAAAGGGGTCCAAGAACAGAGGTACAACATCTACTGAATTTGATAGAATGCGATCAATATGTATATTGGTTCAGAAGAGTGGACTCTCAAGATGTTGTCAAATATATAATGTGGTCTCATCCAGATTCCATCAGGTTATTAAATGCATTCTCATGGTGACTTCAACAAAAAATGACTTTTTCTATTACATTTACTTATTTATAATTTAAAAGGACAGACAATTTTGAATGGACTTTAAAAAATGTCAGAGGATTGTTTGTGCATGATGATGTATCATCTCAAGTGATTGTCACTAACAAAGATCTTACTCAGATGAACGCAATGGAAATTGTCTTTCCTTCTATAATCAACTTGTTCTATGAATTCCATATTTCTAAGAATGTTAGAGCAAAATGCAAAATACTCGTGACTATGGCAGAAGACTGGGATGCTGTGATGGATGCTTGAGTAGGCTTGATGAATTCTATTGATGAACAAATATATAAGCAATAGTTGAAAAGCTTTTCAAACATTTGTGCACATTATGTGGCTTTTCAGAAGTACGTTTATTACACATGGTTGTTGCATCATAAGGAGATATTTGTACAAGCATGGACTGATCGTGTTATGCATCTTAGAAACACAACAACTAATATGTAAATTTTTGTAATTACTTCCTTGTTAAACATTTTGTTTGTTATGTATCTTTTATTGACATCACACTATACTGCTTTACAAAGTTGAAAACATGAAAGATTGAAAAGGTAGCTTCATGATAACATGTGAGACTTGTGTACTTGTTAGAATGCAATGAATAAGATGCTTGTACTGCAACATACTGAACTTAAGAAGTTTTTTTCATAAAAGCGTCAATGTGGTTGACCACAGGTTCAATACACCGTTTTACAAGAGACTACAGGGCTTTGTTTCAACACAAGCACAAAAATTAATCTTTGATGAGTTGAAGCACTCTACTTTCGTTGGTATTGCTTGTTCTGCTTATGGTTGCACACTCAGAACTACTCATGGTCTACCATGTTCCTGTGAACTTGCTAGGTATAGCCAAATCATTGGCTGAATAACCTTGTTATTCATTCATGTGCATTGGAAGATGTTATCCATCAGTGTTACAGATGACACAAGTGATTCTTGGAGGGACTTAAATTTCACAAATGAGGTTGATACACACATATTGATGTAAGCAGGAAAATGACATTGAAGAATAAGGTCCATGAACTTGCATTTCGAATACCACTTCAATGTGTCCCCCTCCAAAGAAAGTAAGAACAAAGAGTGCACTGAAGTTTGTGAAATCTATTAAATGTGCACCTTCAATGTGGGAGCAAGTTGATGAAATAAACATGTTGGTTGGTAGTTTGGGAACTTTAAGTGTGGCTTATAAAGATGTCAGTAACAAAAAGTGGACACAAAATCTCTTATATGGATGAATTTCTAGATTTGTTGCAACGGTTCATCGTAAAAGTTGTTGACATGAGACCTGATGAAAACTGTGGTTATAAAACAATTGCAACCTTACTAGGTCAGGATGAGGAATCATGGACTCTAGTTTGACAGGACTTGATTCAGGAACTTCAAACATGAAATTCTCAATATGTTAAGTTGTTTGGTACAAAAGACATATTGGTTAAATTGTTAGACTTGTTGTATGTCCAGCCTGGCCCAATAGTCTTCGTTGACAAGTGGATGATCATTCATGACATGGATGATGTCATTGTTACTTAATATAATGTTGTCTCGGTTTTCTTATCTATGCTCCAAAATTGGACTTTTTCTGCTTAGGAGTTCAACACCATTTCTGGCACAACAACGCCTAATTAAAATTGGCAGAGACCATACCTGTGACACATACAAGAATTTAACTCGTTGATATTTCATTCAACTATAGGATCTCAATATGTAGTAGACATCACTGAGGATTAGTTATTTTAGTTAACTCCTCTTATATTAAGTATTGTTATGTGTATTCATTTGACGCTTGGTAAAACTCTAGTTAATGTTTTTATTCAGTTAATGTGGATTATAAACTTTGGTAATTGTTGTACGCTATGCATAGTGTGTTGCAAGCCTTTTAATGAGGTCCATAACAATTTAGCTTAAGTTGTGACTGATAGACAAAAGTAACAGTGGAAATATGGTTCTGTTATTTTTTTTTTGCAAAATAACTTACAAAATGGAAACATGTTTCCATTGTGTAGATATACAATGAAAACATATTTCTAATTTGTTAGAGAGAATTGCACAACTGAAATATGTTTTCGTTGTACATGGGTAGTTACACAATAAAAATGTTTTTACGTTGTAAAAAATAGGGGTGACCTAACAAAAACACAATGAAAACACACTATCATTGTGTAACTACTTATGTGCAACAAAAACGTGTTTTCGTTGTGCAGTTGCACGACAAAAATATATTTCTGTTGTGCATTTTTTGTCACCCCTCAAATGCAAAAGAAAAATATGTTTCCATAATGGAATTTTTGAGGAGGCAGATTTAGAATATAGGCAAAAAAACACCCACATGGTTAGTGTCAATAACAGTTGCCTTTCAATTTATAAATTGCTGGCACATCCTATACAATATGCTAGTTATTCGGTCAATCCACTAATTTGTATTTTCTTCATTTATGTATGCATTTAAAGTCTAATTATTAATTATAAATAAGTTTAATTAACTTGTATTAAAACTTAGATTATCTTAGACTGAATAATTTAATCAATTTTTCCTTAATTTAAATATAACAAAAATAATATTTTCGTCAACTAAGTTTGATTTAGATGTCATTTTTATCCTCTAATTTATTTATTTTTCTTCAATGTTTTCCTCAATGTTACCTTTGTCTTTCAAGCTAATAGAGATGTATATTGTTTAATACAATTAATTGAGTCACAAAACGTTTTTTATCCAATAATAGCAAAAAAAATTAAATAAAAAGGTCATACAAAGTACGTGAACTCAAATAATTAAGCAGACTAATTAGTAGATGTTTGGAAAAAAATTCTAAAAGTACTTGTTGAAAAAAAATTATGAAATACATTTTTCCATAAACTCAAACTAGTTTATATAGAAGTTAAAGTTTAATTTTAAAAATACTAATATGAGAGAATTTCTATATATTAATTTATGTATGAACTAATTTTACCTTATAGAAAAGTTTATTTAATTTTCTCTTTTATTTTTTTTTCCTATAAGTATTTTTAGAGAAATTCATCTAAACATATTCTTAATTATTGTTCTTTTTTTATTAAAGTTCCTTGTTTCCGTTTTTCAATTTTTACCGTAGCCTTTCATTTTTCACCCCCACATAGCCTCATCCATAAACCATCATTAAATAATACCCTTTGCAGTTATGCTGTTTAAGAATTAAGATTTGGGTGATGGTTTCAAGCTAAGTGATGATGGTTTTGTTTAGGCATAAATGACGAGGGCATAGAGCGTGTGGAGGCACATGTTTATGGTGCTTATGTTATTTATTGATTAAGATTGTTTAGTGGTGGAGTGTGGGTTAGGAATCTATTTGAGTGCGGAGGTTGGTTTAGCACAAGGGAAGACAATCAAGTTACATGGAGGTTGATGGTTCAACACAGTTATGATTAAGGAGGTTCACATGTTTCACGATGATTGAAAAAGGAATTTAGGGTTAGACAAAATTTGAAAAAAATATCATGCAAATGACAAATCTAGCAAGAATAATTGTAGCAGCAATAAGGAGAAAAAAGAGAAACAATGGTGGTGAGATGGGAAGAAGATGAAGAATGATGAGATAGAAAAATGAAAATCGTTGTAATTAGGACTTTTGCCTCTTTAAGGATCAAAAAGTTTTTTTCTTATAAATTTAACATGTGTTGTGAATTGAGTTCGACCATTGAGTTATTGAATCTTTTTTAGTATAAGAATGAACCTTAGTTAAAACAATATTTTGAAACTCAATTAAAAAAATGTAAATGTTGTCTGGTAAAAAAAATGAATACGTTGGAATGGAAAATTTAGATTAAAAGCAAATTAAAAATATTTTTTAAAAAGTTGGAACCTAAAATAAACTTAGATAAAAATTATTATTATTTGTCTCCTAAATTTAATTTATTTTAAAATAATACTGAATCATTTTTATAAAAAAAAAAACAATTTTAGCAATCAATTTTAGCAAGGACAAAATTTCGGTATACTATAAATGCTTTAACAGAGTAATTCTTCTAACAAAATTAAAGTTTCACATTTGTAACTCCTGCCAATCTTTAATATCGACTTTTATATATTCGATGCCTTATTGAGCTTACTTTATGAAGATAATAAAGTTTCCCCCTTAACCTAAAACAGTATAAAAAAATAAGTACAGATTGTAAAAAGCCATGAATTACGTAATTTAATTTCAACAAATTTTAAGTTGCAAATTTAAAAGTAGCACAAATAAGTCCCCTTGTAACAGATTTTCTTTCTTTCTTTTTTCTCAAGTTAAGCAGTATTCAAATTTAACACCTATTATAATTTACTCATCATTCCTCACTTGCATTTGTCTTTTCTTTTTTTTTATAAGTTGATCATTCCAAAGCCTGGGTATCCCACAAGTCTTATAGTAACCTACCAATTAAATATATATTAGAGTTTAGGATGAAGATGAGCTAAAGACAATTTTACTCAACTGGCTCTCTGAGATTGCTTAGCCACCAAAACCAACAGCAAGAACATGATAAGTGCAACTACATACAATTTTCTAACATTTGATTCAAAATTTTTCTGAAGCAACTAAATCAACATTCCAACAAAGAAGATACTTATACATGACTTTCCTTTTTTTCTTTTTACAGATGAATACGAGCATTACATAGCTATTGACACTAATGACAATGTCATTTTTAACATGTAAACTACACCTTTTAAACAAGGAGCTATAGTGGAAAACCAAGATGCTTGTCACCTAGGGCCAGAAAGCTCCATGGCTTCAACTATGAGAGAAGATTCCTCTATTAAATCTGAATATCTTTGAGGCTCACAAGACCGAAACCTTGGTGTTTCAATCCTCTGTGAGGCCTCCCATCTCTCTGCTAAGCCATCCCCTTCCAACATCTTTAATACTTCTGACATCTTGGGGCGGTGTGAAGGATTGAATTGTGTACACAAGAGTGCAACCTGAACCATTTCTTCTAATTCAATCAGATCAAAGTTGCCCTTTAGATCTTTGTCTACCATTTGACTCAATCTTCCATCCTGGTGGAGCTTCTTAACCTGAAAGTTGTTTGATTCACATTGAAAAAAAGAATGGTGATTGAAGAGAGAGAAAATTAATCTTAGACCCAATTACTAAGAGCAAGAAAAATTAAATTGCAGCTTAAGTGGCCAATTCTTTGAAGTTTAAACATTTTTGTTATCATCAATCATTCAACCCTTATGATTTTTTTGGAGGTTTAACCCACCCGGGCTCAAGTCAATTAGGATTACTAGGGACAACAAAACTCTTCCAACTGATTTTTTTAATCCTGTTGTATTCCCTAAAATTCGAATTCAAGACTACCAGTTAAGCTAAAAATGTAAGGTTTTTATTGGGAAAGAAATCATTTATTACATAACATATACAAAAGTCTACTCCCACCGTCACAAAATGACTAATGTTTAAGGTTTTTTCCACAGAGACCATAAAAGCAAGTATTTAAAGAGAATTAACATTTATTAGGGAATAATTTTACTTATTTCAATAAATGCATTATTAAGTCTTTCAAGACAATACTATTTATTACAGGGCAAAATTGGAATAAATGTTTGAATATCTCGTTGAAAAGTGAGAATATCAATCAATTTGAAAAAAAAAATCCAAAGACTAAAACTGCAGTCATTTTGGAATGGAGGGAGTAATATAAATGTTAAAGAAATAATTTATTACATAACAAATACAAAAGTATAATATAAATGTTATTCAATAAAAACCTTCCAATTTTAGTTGCTAAGAATCAGACCTAGTTAATGTTTAAAAAAACTGTTTTAGTAATACCAGCTCCTGTTAAGAAGAGAAATTACTGAAGTACTCTTTCCATAAAATTCAAGGAGACAAGTTTTGCATATAAGAAGAAAGTTGTTCTTAGTGCCAACAAAACATTCATTGTAAGTTGTGGAAATAAAAATATTGCTAGAACTTGTAAAAAGCTTGATATGCTAACCAAAGGAGAAAAGAGATGTTGAAAAAAGTGAAAGTCTGGAGAGCTTACCCAATCAAGCATTACACCTTTCTGGTTTGCTGCTCGCCCAAAATCTAGAGCCTTATGGCCTGTGATCAGTTCAAGCAGCAAGATTCCGAACCCAAACACATCAGTTTTTTCTGATGATTGGCCAGTGGATAGGTATTCTGGAGCAATGTGGCCAACCGTGCCACGCACAGCAGTGGTCACATGTGAATCTCTATGATCCAAAAGCTTAGCTAAACCAAAATCACCAACAACAGCTTCAAAGTCTTCATCTAGCAATATGTTGGCTGCTTTGACATCACGGTGAATAATTTTAGGGTCACATTGCTCATGCAAGTAAACCAACCCTCTTGCTGTACCTAAAGCTATTCTCTTTCGCCTCGTCCACTCTAAAGCTGGCCGACCATGAATATGATCTGGTATATAAATCCAAAACCAAAGACAAATAAGGTAGAGTTTAAAATGATCTTGAGGATTTAGAGTATAAATATCAATCTCAATCATGAGCAGCTTAATGAAAAGTTCAATGAGCTAACCTTTTAATCTAGAGGCTACACTGCCATTAGACATATAGGGATAAACAAGGAGTCTCTCATGCTGAGTACTGCAAAACCCTGAAAGCCGCAGAAGATTCCGGTGAACAGCCAAACTTATGGTCTCAACTTCTGTCTGAAATTGGATCTCACCACCAGCTGCATTATAGTCCTTTAACCTTTTCACAGCCACAACAGACCCATCATTCAAGCATGCCTTGTAAACTATTCCAAAACCACCTCTTCCTAGAATGTTCTTTGAGTTGAAATGGTCTGTTGCAGCTCGAAGCTCTTTGAATGAAAACCTTTTTAAATGACCAAGTCGCACCTCTGGATCATAATGTTCTGCCAAATAACAATTTTACTGAATATGCAAACAAAAACACACAAACAAGTATAGAGTGCATGGTATATTGGTACAGGAATACAACATATGCTTAGAGCACATAGGGGGAGTAGATTTATAATTATATTTTGTATTCAACTATAAAATACACACAATTTGCCAATGTGAACTGCTCTGCTGGCCTCTCGCCTTCAAAGAAGGTGATCCTTATGTTCTGAATTACATATCGTTATACCACAAGCAGCACTGTTCTCTATTAAATTTTATCTTCTAGAATACTGATCATGTATTTTGCATAACACCATATTAAATTTTACAACTAAGATTTCCAACATTTTTTCCAAGCAAGAACAGTATTATGACAACTTTTGTTGCTCATGTTGCAAAAAAGTCACCAGTAGGGAAAACATCTTGTAGTCATACTTCATTTCATGCATGATAAAGTCTTACATTTGCTTTTAATAAGCTTAAAGTAGTTGGAGAATAATAAAAACAATCAAGAAACAATGCAACATGTTGAAAGGTAAAAAATACACAGAAGTCCATTGGAAGCAACATAACACAACGTTAGGTAGGAGTGGGTCAATTAACTTTGACAGTCTAACAAACATGAATTGAAGCAAGCATTTAAGATGTGAATTCCTTTGGGGGGGGTGGGGGGGGATCCCTAAGAAATGACCATCAGATTCTTTTCAAATTTTGCCACGAAGTTTACTGATAGTGCATTAGAGATATAAGGAAATATAAAAAAAGGAAAGTAGGAGAAGCTTTAGCAAGGACTAACCATTAACATCAAAGAATATCTGCTGGTTGCGTCTATACCGCCACCAAACAAGAAACCCAACTATAATCACAAGGACAAAAGCAGCACCAAAACTTGCACCAAAAGCAAGTGCCACATGATGACTTTTCTTACCAGAGTCTGATTGGCCTAGAAAACCAAATCACCACATTTAAGCATGTCATACAATTGTCAGAAGAAGAAATAATTTGAAAGTAGAGTTCAAAGATAGATGTAATTAACACCTATTAGTGCATCTGGAGGGAAGGAAAGTGGCTCAGGTAAAACAGTAGAACAGTTGTTTGCTTTTGGGCCACAAATTAAAGGGTTACCCACGATCCTGAAGTAAATAATTGAGCAAGAGATAAACTACACTGCTTTGTTGTAAACTTGAATATAGAAATAAGGATGAGCAAATCCAAAATGAACTTACTTTAAAGTTCTTGCTGATATTCTTGGCAAGGAACCACTCAGATTGTTGTAGGAGAGGTCCCTATACATGTTCCATTCAAAACAGTTAATATAGACATTTTCTAGAAGAAATCAAAGCTTTAAATCTGTCCTTGGGCTTTTAAGGTAATAATGAGGCAAAAAAAGAAAAAAATATGGTGCAACAAGGTAACAAAGACCTACACAAGGGTTAGACCTTCAATGTTGCTAAGAGACTGAGGGCAGGATCCTGTAAGGCTGTTATTATTTAACCTCCTGGCATGCACATAAGACAATTTAAATTGAGTTAAAAAAACAATTTCATAATCAAACTCAAAATCTCTGCATCAATTAACATCTCCGTATAAATGCTTTTTATAACTTACAAATAATTTAGGTTCTTGAGGCCTCCCAAAGAACTGGGTATCTCACCATTAAATGCATTATTGGAAAGATCGAGTGTCTGAAGCTTTTCCAAGCTTCCTATTGCAGCAGGAATTCTACCAGAAATAGCATTATTCTGAAGCAACCTGCATATGTGTATAATTAATTAAGCATCGATGTAATAGAGCAAGGATAGAGTTGACCAATAAGAATTAAGAGGTACTGATGCCAAAACCCACCAACATTCAAAGCAAAAGCCAGATATGTAGAATCTTAATAAAATTAACATAGACTTACACAGATTGTAAGTTAGTAAGGTTTCCGATCCCAGGTGATAGTGTACCAGACAAGTTCTGACTAGGCAATCCCCTGATAAGAGGAAAAAAAAATCCTTTAAGTGAAAATTAAACTAACGAAAGTTGTTTGGTCAATTTTCTAACCAAGACCTCTTGAAACTTCTTCTTCACTACTTTTGAAAACACTTAAAAGCCAAGCAACTTACAATGCAGAAACAGAACCATCAGGGGAACAAGTAATCATCCTCCAGCTACATGGATCAACAGAATTGATATCCCAATTTTCCAGAACATTGTGAGGATCAATCAAGTCATTCTTTATGGCCATCAGAGCTACAACTGTTCAAGGAACAAACAGAAGAGGGTGAGAACCTTCATATCAAAATTCTCTTGTATTTCCATGATACAAATAAAAAGAAAATTGATCAACCAAAAAAAGAAAATAAAATAGGCAAGTGAAGACCCCACCCCCCAACCCCTTATGGGGAAGAAGAGGAATAATATCAAGTTCTCTGCAGCTATCTTGTTATAGGTAATTAGGTAGCACTCAAATTCTCAAGGTAAACGAAAAAAGAAACAAAATAGAATCATCACATCAACATTAACCTTCCAGCTACCCTGCCTAGTAGTTTCCAGCATAATTAAATTGACCAACAAGCTCAACTTTTGTGCCTTAAGCCACCAATTTAGAACATTTCTCTTCATAAGTTTTACCAAAGATCCCAGTGAACAAAATGAAAAAAAGAAAAATCCCAAGAATAACATTAACCTTCATAGTTTATGCCAGAAGGAGAAAGCGCAGCAGAAGAAATCTCCATCAACAGCAGAAGGAGAAACCCCAATAGCCAGAAAACCAAACTACTATACTCCATACGGTACAATCAGTTTCCTCAACTGTGTCTCCCTCACACAACCACTGAGAAATGCTCAAAGCCACCATAATTAACAACTTGAATCCCCATTACCACAAAGAAGGTCCAGTCTATATCACCTTATCCAAACAGAAAAAAGCCACTCTTTGGAATCAGATTCCCACTCTCACCGAAACAGAAACTTCTCTTTGTCCCAATTCAATGAACATCAAATCAAACAGAACCCAGATGCCAAAATTGCTTTTTTTTTCTTTTCTTTCTTTGCCACCATAAAACCAAGTTGGAAAATAGAGAATTTGAATCCAAGCAAGAGGAGTGAGCACTCAGAAGACCAAAAAGAGCAAAACTTTATTGAGGAAAAAAGGAAACTGTGAGATCCTTGAGATCTGTGAATGGTAGGTTTGGGTTCTATAATTCATTCCATGTGAATGTGTCGTTGGTTCCCGGTGATGGCACCACACTACCATACCATTATCTTCTTTCTTTTGTTGCAGTTGCAGGGAATAAAAAGGAGGTGAGCATGGAGCAGGAGCACGCTCACAACACAACCAAAGAAAGAACCAAACACAGGACAAAACAAAATGCCAAAGTGGACACAAATGTAGATGCACAACTATAACCAGTGACCAAAAACTTGTTTCAGGAATAAAATAAGAGTGCATAAATGAACTCAAAAAAAAAATTATATTATTAATGAGAATAAAGGTTATTGGTGTGATTTTATTTTTGAAAAAAATGAGATTGGAGTGAAGGGATGTGTGGGATTGATGAGAGAGAAATGAGAATATAATGGGAATGGGATGAAAAAGAGAGAGTGAAAAAAAAATGGTTGCAGGAAGGTAAGTTTTTTTTTTGGACAGATCACGTGGTTGGATTGTCTCCTCCTTTGTTTGCTTTTGGCTTGAAAATGTAACTTTTTCAGAATTTGGGAAAAACAAATAGAAACCAATGGACACAATTTAAATTCTGCAATCTGCAGCTCATCAACTCATGGTCCATCCTGCTAACCTGTGCCTCTTTCTTTTAAAAAAAATTATATGGATTAATTTTAATGGGATGATTTTAAATTATTAAATATGTTTTTGTTTGATATCTTACAAGTTCGAAGTGTTTAACTGTTTTATCAATGATTCATGTTCACCAAAGAAATTGGATTAGTTTTAGGGTTTAGTTAATTGGTATAAATCAGTGTATTTATGATATTATGATACTGATTAAGAAACTTTAAAGAAAAAAATATTTATTATGAAAATGATAAAAGAACATAAAAGATATATATAATACAATTTTATACATTTTAATAAAGAAATTTTTTATTTTAATTTTTAAACAATGTCTCAAGAATATTAATTAATATTTGCATTACTTTTATTTTTATAGTATTAAAATATTTCTTTTCAATCAACTTTTTATTTATTTTATAAAACTTCAACTCAGAATTAAATATGATTAAATGTGCTAAACTTATTTTAGTTAGAAATTTTATATAAATTTATGATATACTTTAATTTAAATTGATAATTAATATTTTCTTTTATAATACCTTCCCAGTTATTCATCATAACCAATTGCATAGGCTTCGTTTATTACACAGGGAAATGAGAAACGAATTGAGACAGGATGAAATAATTTCAAATTTTATTCTTTTTTTTCCTTGTCTTGAAGGAGATAAAAAGAAGTACAGAGATAGATATCCGCCAAGCTCAGTCTAGTAGTGACTGAGGAATGTAGTAGATAATGATAATTTAATTTGTATTGCTACTATTGAACTCCCAAAAAATGGAAAGGAGATTGTAAATGAGTTTCGTGTCATTTTTATTTTTGGTCTAAAAGTATAATGAAAAGAAGAAGAAGAAATGAAAGTGGCTTTTATTTGTATGATTTTTTTTATATTTAAAGTTGTCTGTACATAAATGTGTGTACTTACTTTTACTTTTAAATAAGAAAAAAAAATCATTAATATTGTGTGTTTAAGGGGTAAATACATCTTAATTCAAAATTTTAAGTTTCAAACTTTATTGAGTTTTCTTCTTATTTATATTGCTCAAATTTTCTATTTTTATCTCATGTAGGACTTTATTTTATATTTGTATTCTAACAATCTCTCCCTCAAGTGTGAATCTCTTTTATAATGTAGTATTTCCCTCGAGCTTAAGCCTATTTTCAATCCACAAGTATTCAATGGTAGTCTTTAGAACTTAATTGTGACTGTCTCGACTCATTTAATCATTATCACCAACATGTGTCTAGTACCTTGCACTCCACAATACATGTGAGACCCTCAGAAAGACTATACAAATGATTCATATGTCTATGGATCCACCGTTGTTATCTTACTTGTATGAGTCGATCATCAAGTCGAACCATCAACTCTTATATCAATTATTGTGCGTCTGAGAGAGATAAATACTATGAAGATTTACAGCAATGAGTCATGAGTAATTATATAAGTAAACTTAGCACTACACATTAACCCAGAATCTTAAGATTCATGTTTATGAGTTTTCTTCTCATCTATCCGATATGAAATTTCATCTCACACTTATATTCCAACAATTAGTTACATGGATTAATTATTATATTATTATTTCAACTTGATAAATTATCTTGTATTCTAAGTCATTACAATAAATACTTAGACAATAAAATTTATCAATTTGGAGCAAAATTATTTCATGATATACTTGTCTCTATAAAAAAAAATCTTTATTTTCATTTTCTTCTCTTCTAACTAACTTAAAAAAAATCATGTAAGTTTTTTTTCTGCTTTCTTTTTTTTTCTTTTTTCACTTTTTTTCCCTTTCAATTTTTTTCTTTCCACTACTAAACTCCTCCCAAAAATTTTATTTATTTTCTGTAATTGTCAAACATTTATCCATGCATGCATAATCAGAAATCGGATGGCAGTTGCAGCAGGGGCTACCTACATGGTACGTATCACATCAAGAGGGTGAAACGATGGGGTACAGTAAAAAATGTTCCACTTTTCTCCTTTTGTTATGGGTAATACGACAAAGCAATAACATGTTGCTGATAGAAGGAAATACAATATGGTGAGTGCTAGAATACGCCGGGGGTAAACAGGAACAAGAACAGTGTGAACTGTGAAGTGTGGTTACTCTTTTGTTGGATAGCGTGGGATTGGAATCTCTACAGTGCGCTCGCCGCGACACTCGCCTTATGCCTTGCTCATATCCTGTTCAATTTCACTGTTTGTTCAGCTTTATGTTTTATTTTATTTTTTAAAAAGAATAAAGAGATTTTTTTTATAAAAAAAATTGCATGGGTTTATTTGAGTATAAAAAAATACAGAGAGGTTTTCTTGATTATAAGTTTATAGTTCAATAAAACACTTTTTTTGAAAAATACTTTTAAGATAAACTGTGTCTTTTAATTTATGATTAATAATATATATTGTCAACTCTTTCCAAATGAAATTATGTTTGGAAAAAAATATTTTGTTTTTTATTGTTCATTGAATTAATTTATAAAACACTTCGTTGTAGGCTGTATTTTTAATGTAATTTATATATTTCTTGTTTTGTACAACAATAAAAAAACATATTTTTTAATGTTTTTTTATTGTCATGATATATAAACATATACTGGGCTTAAAACCAAACCCTTGTGATCATTATCATTATCATAGAGATCAAGGATCTTGGTAACATATTTTTTTAATGTAAATATTAATAACACAACATATCACTAATTGTGCTTGTGCGTGACAAGATATAAATAATATTGTTATTCTTTATTTTTATCATCCTTGTTTAATTTTTTTATTCCTTTAGGTATGGCAAAAATTAATTATAGATTTCAACAATATTGTCATTTGTGAAAGAGTGACCATTGCTCATTCTATTTGATATTTTCATTTTATAGATCTTGTTTAAAATTTAAATATGTACTTTGAGTAAATCACCTATCGGTTATCATTGGCGGTTCGACATACATGATTATAGGAGCAATTGTTTCCACAAGATAATTTTTTTATACTTGAACATATTTAATATTTTTTAGTTTGCTCCCACAAAATTGGTGTTTTCCTATAAGTTATAATTTTAAAATAAATTAATGTAAAATGTGTAAGAGATAATTTTTTGTAACTAATTTTACCATTTTAACTTTTTTTAATAGTTTTTATAGTATTTACAATGAAAAAAAATTATATAATATTTTAAAATATAAAAATACATAGAATATAGTTTTAATTGGTAGAAATTTAAGTATTATTTTTTATTGTAATAACATTATGTATTTTTAAAAACTTGCAATGTTATTTCTACAAAAATATTATAAAATGTTTTTTCCACTGAACAAAATTTTTAGATCTGTCACCATTGGTTATCTTGGATAATTGTATTATTGTATTATTAGTGTAAAGTATTAACATACTTGATTAACATATGTTGATAAATATTATTAACCATTTTTAGTAAAATCTCTCATTTTAACAATATTTTTTATTCATAAAACTCAAATATGAAATATTACTTACGGGATCTAAGTCAGTTTTACTTAGACTAATAACATTAACAATCACCCATTAGTTTAAATAAACATTAGTTTGATATTTTTGTCTATTTTAAAATATTTTATCCTTTTTTATTGTTAATGTTTTTCCATCACCAACTTGTAAAAATCACTAGTTACATTTGCCTGGCAATTTCACTTTATATATGATAATATCAATAACTTTCAATATGTTAATAGTATTTATTTATTATTTTATGTATATTTTTTTTGAATGGTATTATTTTATCTAGATATGTATTACTTGTAATGTTTTTGAATGACCTATTAATTAAGAACTAAACTCAATCTCTCTTTATTAATTGAGCAAGTTGAACTCATGAATGTCTTAACTTAAAATTTAGAAAAATAATCATCTTCTTTTTAAATTTATTTTCACAAGTTAACAAATAAAATATATTTCAATAAAATTAGGCATAGTTCCTTTAAATAAGGTTGATCAAACGAGTGACACTACTAGTAATTTTATGACGAGAACCAAATTGAAAAAATAAAAACAAGTATAGAAATCAATTTTACATGTTTTAAATTATGGATACCAAATTGAAAAGTAATTGTAATTATAAGAGCTAAAAGGTATCGAAAAAAAGAGCTAAAAGGGTATTTAAATTTATTTACCCAATTTATTCCCGTTTATACGTGCTGTAGACAGGTAGTATTTGTTTGTTGCTTTAAAAGGTAAGTAGCACACTCTGTTGCGAGCAAATCACAACAGCTACTTTTGTTAGTGGTAGTAGTTTAATAGCTCGAATTTTTTAAAGAAAATTTTGCAAGTAGTTCACTAACCTCGAAGTGATTAATTTATGTAACAAAATCCTAATTATTGAACTGCCCAATAGTTTATAAACCCAACTCCAAGGGTATTTTTGTCGCATGGGGAAAGCTGAATATTCCTTGTGTACTATCCTAAGTTAATATAGTATGTGCAGTGCAGTATTTCATTTTTAATTTCTTTACTAGCAATACTAATCTTTGAGCTCAAGACAAGATTGTGAAACACCAATCGGCCATGGCTTTGGAAATTGAAAATTGAAAAATTCCTAGTTGCATATTAAATGCTATTTGGGATTAACAACAGAACAATGATAAAACTGGATTACTTGGTTTTACGTTAAATGCGGTTAACCAATTATACTCGCTCAAGATTTATTATATATTCATCACGTTAAATGGTATTTTTATGTTAATAAAATTTTATTTCAATTATGTAATTTTTTTCTATAATTTTTTTTACTATAATTTTTCTCTGAGGATAAAAATAAATAACATTTATTTCTAATTATTTCACAAAATTATTATCTAGTATAATTATTAACATAGTCTTTTTGTTTTTTTTTTCTAGATCTAAATTTTTCGATAGTTCATCCACGTGTTTGACATGATTTTATTCTAACATTTTTAGCCAAAAAAAATATTATATCCTATAATTATTTAATAAATATCTCTATGGAGTATCATTTTTTTGGCTTAATGTTTTGGGATCCAACTGTAAATGAACAAATCATTTTATAGAATAAACTAAATAATTTTAGTTATTGATAAAAGTAATTAACGATCAATATTATATTATATATATTATTAATCATGAATGTATAACAATATTAATTATTGATTTTTCATTAACAACTGAAATTACTTAATTTTTAGAGTGAAATTACTTTAATATAAAACTTACAGGGTGAGATTCTCAATTTTTTTCGTTTTCTTAATTAAACATTTTCAATATTTTTTCTTTTCTCTTTTTTAGAAGTGCATTTATACAATATTCCTGCAACTAGCCAAAACTTCTCTCTCAATCATCTAAATATATTCTCCTTTTATTTTATCTTTATTTCTAAATTAAAAATTAAAATGTTATTAAGTAATACAAATATAACTACATATCATTATTTAAATTGTTCAATATAAATCTAAAATATAATTTATATATTAAAATATTTATTTATTATATTTTTTAATTATATAAAAATAAATATTTATCTTGTGTGAAATACATATCAACATACTAGTTTAAACTATAATTATCAAACCAGTTCATCGAAGGAAGGATTAGGTCTCGTTTATTTTGATATTGAAAAATCAATTCTTACATTTTTAATATAAAAAATAGACATTTTAATATAAGTTTATATTTTATACACATTTTAACAATTTAAAATTAAATTTTATCCGATTTAAAACATAAAGGAAATCCTAAATACCATTTCATCATACGAGCAACAATTTTTGGCAAAATTCAAAACAAGCATGCTATTTGTCTAAATATATTCAAATTTACAATTAGCTCATCCCATTCTTAAGAGGGGCTGACAGGGAAGAAGTTTTTTTGTGCATCATAATTATGATTTTTGATAACAATGAATTTCAAAAATCATGATTTCTGATATTAAATAATTTTTTTTGTTAGAAATAAATATTTTTATAAATATTTAAAATATTTATTTGAAATAAAAAAGTTACGTGATATTTTTATCAATTATTTTAATTATTTATCACATTAAATAATTTCATAAAAGTAACATAATAATTTTATCTGTAATAAAAAGATACCTTAAGAAAATAAAATTTACACCTTCTCAATAGAAAAGTTTTTGTAAAAACCCAAGATAAAAAGTATTCCTGAAAAACTTATTTCCCATGAATTTCCAAAAAAAAAATTAAAAAAAATATTTTTTTTAAAATAGATATCAAACATTACATATAATAAAAGTTCTCAATCTAACATTTTCAGAAAACTATTTTTTTCCCTATCAAACACCTCCTAAAACTAAGAAGATTCTTTTTCTAAAATTTATCTGAAAGGTTTGCTATTTTTAGTTCTCGTGAGTTTTCCAAATTTCTGAAAAGACCAAAAAATTGTCACCTAGGGTGAGTTGGATCCCTCTTAGTGGACCGTTCAAAATTATTGGCCCCACTGGCTGCGATGTATGTACAACTTTTATTATTCTTGTTTAAGAACATAGTGCGGATAAAATGTGTCTATTTATCTTGTTATTCCAACAATTAATATTTGGGGTGATTTAATGAGATTCGTTAATCTTCAATAAAAGAAAAAAGGCAATCCCAAATGTCGGAACTCAATCATTGAATCATCACGTAGGGTCCACCTCCTTCATTTCCATCATTCCCTTAAACTATAGTATAAACAAATTGAACTACTACTTATTATATTACATGCAAGTATTTAATACACTTGTATCATTTTCTTCAAAATTATATTCAAATAAACTGTGATAATGTTTTTAATTAACGTTATGATTCAGATACATAGGGTGGATTAGAATCCAAGTATAGGCTAGATTTGTTTATATCACAAAATATTCTTCAATAATTAAACTATAAGCTTTATTAGGGTTATATATAACATGCTTTCCCGCACGGATCAATTCTTATTATTTAGTGTTCTGTTCAATTTCACCTTAGATAAACAAAGGATAATTTACTTGCTAGTTAAATAATTAGTAGGCTTTCTTTACTTCTATTGTGTCTTTATAGCTAGTCCAATCCACTCAGCCACCCCATTATATATGAATTATTTTCTGCCAGATTACACATAATCCCAAATCTTCCAAAGTAAATCTTCTAATTCGGCAAAATATAAGAAAAAGAATAAATAGAAAATGAAAAAGGGTACTGCAAAGTTGGTACATAACTTTTGTCATTGCCTTTAGTTTTGGGTTATCCTTTCATGATTAGAGGTAGTAAAAAAGGAGAGACAATGAACCTGCCTTTGTTGCCCATGGTTTCTCCATGGCCCAGAGAGGCCCATTGACACCCCAACTTGATTCCTCACACTATTAGGTTTTAAGCATATTATTCACTCATAATATTTTTGAATGATTTGGGTTTAAATTTTAATTAATTAGTAAAACTTTGATGACCATTTTTTGTGTGTACGTAGGTAGCTTAATTTGTTGAATACAAGTTATCATAACAAGACAGGTTTCTGATGATGGACCAAACACAACCCATTTTCACACCAAACTCATTAGCAGCTGACCAGAATAAAATACGATGACCAACATTCATCTTTTATATATGACCAACCCACCTTGATTCCATAGCTACTCCAACAACAAAAAAATGTTACATTTTAGTACTTTTATCACAACTTGGCAATTATAGCAGGGGTGGGGAGAACGCTGAAAGTGAGTATCCCCATTGGCCATTGACTCTTGTTCAATAGAATGGAATTGATAAACCACTTTTTAAGTTTTGTTTTTCTTTTAAATTTTAGGAACCGTACTTTTATATAAGTACATTTTAAAATTTACTTATTTATTTATTATATTTATATGTTCATTTTGTTTTCAAATTATCTAGAATATATTTGAGAGAGGGATTTAGAAATTTGAAAATAGGTGGTTTTTTATTTTTAAATTAAGAGTTTTACATAATGCTTATAAAAATGAATAAAAGATTAAATTATCAAACTCATGCAGATTTATCATTTTTTTTATTGTAAAAACTAGTATTTTAGCAATTAGCGTGTACAATACACCAGATAAATTTTATTTTTATAAATATAAAATAAATCATGTTTATAATAGTTAATATTCATAGTAAAAAATATTTTTAAACATTTAAATTCTATTTTAAATTTATGATAAATAATTATATTGTGATACAAGCTTATTTTTAATTATTAAATATTTTAAAGAATTTATTGAAATTAAATTTGAAAATGGCATATTGAAAGAAATAAACGATTAAGAAAATTAAGTATATAAATAAAGATAAAAAGAAAATAGTTTTGGATGGTTAGATTTTTTTGTATTAGTTGTTAAATCAAATTAAATTTGAAATTAAAATTAATAAGTATATTTAAAAATATAAGAAATAAATGTTTAGTATATATAGTTAGAATAAAACATGTAACTCAACAAGAATAATTTTTAAAAGCACTCACATTAAAAAATAGATCTTACAAATATTTTTGGTTAAGAATAATTTGTAAAAACTTTCTCGTTTAAAAAAGAGAATTTTGATTTATATATAGTATAAGAGTATATTTATTTAGAATAAAATATATTTTTGATATTTGATAATTGATCAATTTTTATTTTAGTGAGTAATAGATTTTTTTTGTTGTATTAAATTTCTGATATTAAAACTTTGTTTTAAGTATATATAACATGTTATCATCTTAATTACTGATATATATTGATATTACGTCATAACCTGATAGCATTAATTTAAAACAAAAATTTAATATATGAGAGATTTATGTAAGAATTTTTTTATTAAAGACTAAAATTAAAAATTAATTATTCATCATAAACCTCAAATATATTTAAGTTTTTATTAAATTACAAAACATATTTCTAAAATATCTCACTCTCGAAGACATCTTTATCAAATGGAGTGCTTCTGCATCATTCGTACTCCTACTGACTGCCATGGCCTACCAATGTCGAGCTCTATGACATTATTGAGCAATTCCAAAACCATTCCGAACATAAAGTAAGCGAAAAGAAAACTTTTCCTGAGACTACAACAAAAAAATTAAGCGTGAAAAAGTTGAGGGTTGAATCTTGAGGAAAAAAAGTAGGCAATAATTCATGAGGGTAATCTTAATGCTATTTTATTCAAATAACAGTACGTACATGAATTCTGATCATAATGGATGATTAGCCATAGGACTGTTTTAAAATTATTCCTTGAACAAAAATTATAAGAGATAAATTTCTCCTTAAACCATGGTTTGACATCTCTAGACATAAAACTGAACACTTATAGTGGTATAGTGAAGAGATTATATGTTAAAGTATAAACACAATTAAGATAGAGTTACATTTTTTCATAGGCATTAAGATACAGTTTTATATGATAATCATAAACAAGAGCTAAAAATATCACCAAAGTTAAGGTTATGGTGAGAATTAAATTAATGAATACATGTGTTTGTTATGAAATTTGTGTGTATAACGTGTTCAGCAACATTAGTTTTATAATATTTTAGAACAATGAATGTCCTGCTTAGAAACACGAAAAAGGGGGAGAAACATATCACTAACTTGATTCCACCATGGTGAGGATTGAGGAATAGCATAATTATTAGTGGGGGGATTGTTAAAACAGGGAGCATTTATTTGGTAAATAGCATGTTAGGGATATTATTAATGATGAAATCCCTTTGGATCCTAACAAAGCATTTTTTTTTAGCATTGAGTGGTGGGGTGGGGCCACGGATGAAGTCAGAGAATGGAATGGAAGCTCCAATGTCAATGTGGTCCAAAGGATCAGATATGATCAGCTTTGGCATTAGTTCCCATTCCATAATGTATCATTCAAGAATTTAAAGATCTCATTCCTCTCTTTCAATTACTTTATCCTTTTTTATTTGATTCTCCCAACTAAATTCACGAGTCTTTGCTCAATTGTCCTCGAGACATATTTGATCGTGATGCTTCACAAATTGTCTTTGACCTTTCTCATTTCATTTGTTCAATCAAGGCTTCAAGGCCGCACAACGATCCACTAACCACTCCACTACCACAGCACAACGCAACGCACATTTTTTTTGTTTCTTTTGGGATGTTCTTCCTTCTTAAGTCCTTCCTAGCCATATTTGATCGTGATGCCACCATAGAGACTTGTTTAATTTATTTTATGCCGTAAAGTTCAACATCGTCACCATTTATTTACTCCACTATAAGTTATGTTTCCTCTATTAATATTGTGTATGTAACTATATATATAGTTTTCATAGTGCAAATTGAGTGGATTGGTATTTTTAACGTTAAGAATGACTCTGCTAGTTTCCTAATTGCGATGTTTCTTACTTTCTTAGAATGATGCACTCGCTTTTTAGTTTTGTAAGTATTTATGAACTTTAGATGTCACTTCAATAGTTAAGCATATATTTAATTTTAACTACACCAAAGGACAAAAATCAAATTATTTAGTTGTGTGTTAGAGGATTATTTTTTTTTTTTTACCATGATTTCATCCATAACGTAGATTCTTATCACCAATCCAAACATACTATCCATCACATTGTTGGAACTCGATTTCATCAAATGAAGCACTAGATTTTGTGTGTGGTCAAAAGCACTATATTCCAACAAAGCCCCATTGGATACACTGATATAGGTCTGTTTGTTAAGCCATTTTGGGAAGTTACTTAACGCACCCATTTTTTTCTTGGTACACCTTCAAAATTTCTAATATGCCCTTCTACCCTTCTTCCTCTCTCCTACCAAAACTCAATGTCTCCCTCTCCTCCCTCCTCCTCCACAACCCACATCTACAACCTCTGTAAGCCCACCACCAGCCTTGGTGTTTGTTACAAGACCATCCTACCGATGGTGGTGGGCCTGGCCTGCTTCAACAATTACAAGACCCCCGAGGTAGAGATCATTGTGGCACAGAAACATGTGCAGATAACCTTGACCCTCATAAACTTGCTTCTTGCAATGCTTGACAACTCTAAGGATGTTGTCGATGTGCCAAGAGTAGTACAACAACATGCTCGATTCAATTGAAGAGTACAAGAAGCAAGTGGTGTTGCACCACATGGTGGAGGTGCACTTCAAGTTCAGCTTGTTGAGCTTGACGAGTGTAGCAAAGCGTGCGGTGAGCTCATTGTGATGGCGAAGAGTGACAGAGGTGCTTAGGTGGCACAAGAATTGGCAAGGAAGAGGAGGTGCTAGAGTTCAGGGATATTTTTGACTATTTGAGGCTTCTTGGAGGCGCACCAAGCAAATAATGGGTGGGTTAAGTAATTGAATCCTTTAACATGTTCGTTTTCAAAATACCAGGTCAAGTATCCGTTGGGCTAGTTTATTGGGCTGGCAGTTGAACTCTAACATTAGGCTTTGGTAGTTAAGATTCCTAGCACAATTTAGCATGTAAGCGACAACAATTATTCCTCATTGACCAAAATCAGTAAAAAAAAACTGTTACACTACTAAAACGTACTTCAATTATACTTGCACATACTAAAATTACATTTTAGTTTATTTACAATTTTACAAATTACAATGGCAAGAAAATTGTAGGAGAATTTCTATATAAATTTTAGCCAGTTGTAAATACTATTTTAACAAATAAATTTGAAATGATAATAGGGAAGGATGATTGATATAATTAAATAATTGATATAATTAAATTTATTTTTTGAATATTTGGATTATCATAATTAATATTTTAATCTTAAAAATGAGGGGGAAAAGTTTATTTACATGATTTTTCTAAAGATATGAGCGGGAAAATACTAACATTATTATTATTATAACCTTAAAATGAGTAAAAAATAGTTAATTCAAATAATATCCTTATTTCTACTTTTTTATATATAAAATTTTATTTATGAGCTTCGCACCTTTAGGTAATTTGACGATATTTCAAAATTTATTGATAACCACTGATTTATCACATAATTAATAGCAATAATTTTCTCTTTAAGGATTAGAGCATCGTATGGCTTGACTAAAGTTGATTAGATCTTCCTTAGTCAACCTAATGTTATATTCATGTTCTTAAAGATATGCACCATAATAATCTAAAATTGCATTTTTCCTTTTTCTAGTGAATATTCTAAATGACACTTCTTAAGGTTGTTGAGTTTGAACTATAAGTGGTGCTTGAAGAGGAATCTCAATGTTGTCTTGTACTTGAATAATGTCAAGAATAACATCATTATTAATTACCATATATGTTTCTTGAACAATGATAAGTACAAAGACTTATTCATTGTTAATAATAGGTTATTCTTTAAGAACAACACTCCTTATGTTTTCTTCCCCTCCAAACTCAACTTCCTCAAGGAATTTTGCATTTTCGTCTCAAAGAATGATCTTATAGTGGGACTGTAAAACTTACACTCATGAGAGCGTTCAATCTAACCAACAAAATAGTAATTGTATCCTTAAGTCTAGTTTACCTTAATGAGGCCTATAATGCCTTACTTCAGCTAGATATTCTCAAATGTGCATGTGTCTAATGATGAGTTTATTCCCAGTCCATAGCTCATGGGGTTTAGCGACTACTTTAATTGGTACCTTGTTGATATATAAACTAAAATCTTTAATGTCTTTCCCCAAAGTGACTCTAGTATAGAAGAATCATACTTCTTACCATATCCTTAAGAGTCTAGTTTCATCACTCTGCAACTTTTTTCATGTTATGTTTGTCCAACATTGTATATTGCAGAACAATTTCATACTTACTGAAGAAAAAGAAAAATGTGAAAGTATTTAGACGTTGCTCACCTTATCTGTTATATCTACCGTAGTAGTCACCGTCACATTTAGATTTGACAACCTTAATTTTCTTTCATAATCGAATTT
Source organism: Glycine latifolia (assembly GCA_013407115.1). Lineage (NCBI taxonomy): Eukaryota > Viridiplantae > Streptophyta > Magnoliopsida > Fabales > Fabaceae > Glycine > Glycine latifolia. The sequence goes on from CM023941.1 coordinate 3,565,792, forward strand.
TAACTTCAACTTTGAAAGACTTGAAAACATCTAGAAATCAAGACTTCTCATCAATTAAAGAAACAATAGTCATCTATGAAAATAATAAAATACATTTGTCCATTCCATGAATCCATAGTGAAGGGATCACAAATATCTATATGTATTATTTCTAAGACATTCTTAACCCTTTTGGCACCTAAATTCCTTTTGTTTGTTTGTTTTTCCTTAATATACTCAATACATACTTAAAAGTCTGACAAATCTAAGGGTCTAATAATTTCCTCTAGCACAAGCTTCTGAGTTCTCTGTATATAGATGTAGCCTAAGTGCCTATGCCATAAAGTGACAAATTCTCATTTAATTTATGTGTTGTACCGTGCAAATCCTTCACAACATTTAATTATAAAAACACTCAGTATCAACTAAAGACCCATAACCAACATCATTGGAATCACAAGAGAGATTAACTTTATTATTTCTAAATGAATAAAAATAACTAGATTTGTCCAAAATAGAAATAGAAATTGAATTTTGTCTAATAGACGGTGCAACATATGTCTCAACCAAATCCAAATGATATATCTTTAAAAGCAACCTAAAAATTCCTATAACTTCAACTAAAACTTTATTTTCATTGCCCCATATAGATGATTCTTTCAGCATCACTTGGCAAATGACTCCACAAGCAACCTTGCAAAAACATACTTACATGAGTAATAACACCAAAATCTGCCCACCAAATGCCCTTGAGTACAAAAACTAAATTAACTTTAGAATAAACAAAATGAGAAGTTTATCCTTCTTCACACATCAAACAGTAGATTGGGACACTTTTACTTCATATGTTCCACCTTTTTACAAAAGTAACTAGTAAATAACCTTATCTTGCCCTCGTGCTTCTACTCTAATTGAGAAAAAACTTTATGCAATATCCTCCACTCTCTTACTTTTCTTATAAAAAAAAGACTTAGTTTGATCTAGTGTCATTATAAATAAAGCCCCATTAGTGTTTTCGTAGTTAAAAAAAGCATCCAATTCCATCCAATTGAGGAAATTACTAATGGACTCCCTCTAAAATGGCAAGTTTGGGATTTCAAAAAAATATGAGTAGAAAAAAAAAAGGAGTGATAGCAACAACTATTAATGAGAGAACAATAAATATACAATGCACAATTTATCTTTATGATAAATTTAAATACCTAAACAAGATACCTAGTACACCATTAATCTCCAACCTTTGGATTCAAAGGACTAACTGGAAGTGATACTCTCAACACAATGATCAAACACTAGTGATAAGTCTTGTCAAACAATGGTTGTCTTTGGACATTCCATTGTTCATATGAAAAACTAATCTGGTGATAAATCCTGTCAAATAATGATTGCCTTTGGACACTTCATAATTCACATGAAAAATCAATTCTTATAATTACCATACATTTATCATTGCATGCATGTAATTATCTGGCCAAATTGTGTCTTCCTTTGGACTGAACACAATTTGCAAGAATAATTTTACACAACATCTATGTAAATTTAATCAGATTAACCTACACAACAAAGGTTACTTTGACAACATGTTGTTTGAATTAGTCCAACCAAAAATACCAAACAATTTAATTAAAATGGAAGGTATTAAATTTACAAATTTTACACATAACTGTACAAAACCAAAAATTGTATGTGTACATTATTGTTTAATGATCATATAATCGCTAAACAATTCTTAGATGAAAAAGAAGTATTTCCAAAATAATTTTCAATTTCACAAGGCTTTATATATTATATATAATCGTAAAAGATTAATTCGAAATTACTATAATAAAATTGTATGACAATTATATATAATCAACCCCACCAGATTGGATGCAATTTTTTTTTAAAGTATGTTGAAATAAATATCTCATTATATCCAAAATCCAAATGACTTTAGCGGTTGATTAAAAAATAGAATAAAATACAATTATATTGATTTTCAAATCACCTGCACCTATGGATATTGTGATATATACTAATATTGTATCCAAATCAATATTACGTACATTGACATTGTATAAGCAATAAGCCATATATATGCTTAGTCAATAACAAAGAATCATTCCCAATATATAACATGTTTACAAATAACAAACAAGTCATGTTATATATATATATATATATATATATATATATATATATATATATATATATATATATATA
>CM023941.1:3567982-3608905 GCA_013407115.1 Glycine latifolia
ACAAGATGTGCAAATATTTCAAATAATATACCTATCACAAGATACTGAACATAATATTAATTCCTAGTCTTTAGATAGATAAATTAATTTGAAACTGATACTCTCAAGATCAAATATTGACAATTAGTTCGGTCAAATAATAATTTTTTTTTTGTATTAACCATTATTTACATGAAAATACTTTATAATTGTCACATATTTATCATCACATATATGTTATTATTTGACCAAATTGCGTCTTTCTTTGGACCGAACACAACTTGCATAAATAATCTCATACAAATATCTAGGTAATTTTAATCAAATCAATTTTCACAATAGGAATTATTTTGTCAGTATATTGTGTCAATCAATTTAATTATAAAATTACCAGACATACAAATAAATGGGGAGAATTAGTAACAACTAAATTTGCACCCAATCATGATATCAATAAATATAAAAATATTAAGCACGATAAGTAAATATTGTATCCTTAAATTATATTTAAGGCTATCATTGATTTATACTTAAATTATGACAAACAAATATCGCATTCGTAAATAATATTATCACGCTATATCAAATTTAATATAACATCACCGAATCATGTATCAAGGAAGCACAAGACATAGATTCATGCAAAAAAAATGTTTTGCCATGTACGTAACATTAAGACAATGGCATCCAAGGATTTCCAATGACACATAATGCTTTATATAAAATAACTTGAATCCTAACAATCAAACAATGAAGACTTACTCAGATACCACTTGTTGGGATATCTTTAATCTTTAATATTTATTCTTTATTCTTTATGCTGAAGCTAAAAATTCACATGTCTATAATCTACGACAATTCACTAAAAGCCCTAGGATCTACAACATGTTTGATTACTAAGGATTATATAAAATACCTGGATCCGTAGTTGGTTCCCGATCTAAGCGTTCTTTGACATTTGTTGTAAGATCTTTACGAATATTTATCATGATCACAAACAATGGCATTGTGGTTGTTCCTCAACTAGAGCCTCTTTATTCCTCAATGAGACCTTCATAACTCTTTAGATGAGGAGAAGAGAAATTCTGTGTGACGACTTGGTATATTGGGGATCATAGCCTTATTATAGCATGTTAACCTAATAGGGTTCTCATTATCTCCTTATGAGCCAACTAGGTGTGGGTATACGGATTTGGATCTACGGACTAGTCTATTAAGCCCACGGATTGTGCGAATAACAAACCTACTTTTTTTAAACCCTCATAGTAATCCCGAATTTTAGGCTCGACCTATTTAGTTCACGAACTTCGCTGGCTTAATCTGCAAAGTCCGCAAACTTATCTATATCTGCTTAACTTGAAGGTGAGCAAAACCCAAGGAGACCATTCGTCTATTCCCAATTTCTCATCAGCCAACCCAAACCTAATTTGCATTTCGTTTACTTATCCTTCTCCCTTGCGAGCTACGATTGCAAGTCAAGCGACCTTACTCCCTTGTGAGCCTAAGCTTCATGCATTTGGGGGACCTCCTTCCTTTACTTGTTTATGCTTCTCGCGTGACTTGACCATACCCTTTTTCTATCTTTCATTCTCAAACTCATCAATGATCATCTTTAATATCTTCTTTTAGGTACTATCTCTAAACACCATGTACCTTAACCCTCTTGTCGATTTCTTCTTTTTTATTTTGCGTTTCACAATCATTAATCAAATTTATGCTTAGTTGTATGTGATTGTGCGAGAGGGATGATGTTCACAACCAAACTTGTCTTCTTTTTTGAACTTGGGCAATCTTGAAATTGTAAGTAATAGTTGAATATGGTGGGAGAAATGCTTTTGAATATGGTATCCCAACTTTATTGTTAATTCATTGTTAAACACTTTTTTTCCTCGTAGATCCTCTCATATTAATTTAAGGCTAGTGTTTGTTCTTTTCGTAACTCGTATTGTCGTGTGGGCTTAATGTTAATTGTTCATTGGTTACGGGGAAGATATCCTTTCAAGTGGAGTAAAAAAACTTTTGAATTTCAAGTTTGAAGATCTCACTCTTAATTCTTTTAAACTTTCACTTTTTAACAAAAATAATGTGTTTAGAATATTAAAATGAGATTTCTATAAAAGTTAATAAATTTTGAAAGGAAGGAGATGGAAAAATAGTGTCTCATCATTTTTCTCGAAAAAATTACTCTAATTTTTACATTTTTTAAAAAATTCAAAAAATTAATTTAGACCCACGGACCAAACCATTTATCTGAGGGCTTTGTGCGCTGAATATAGACTTAAAAAAGTCTATTATTTCACGGACTAGATTTATCTAACCTGTATAAGACACGTGCTTTGTGAACCGAAACTTAAACAAGCTGGATCAATTCGTATATCCACCCCTAGGATCAACACTGACATCTACTCATTTAAGTTCATATCATCTTATTTAGTAGTCTAACCTATTCATTTAATTTAATCACATAAAATAAAACTCACTAATAATAAAAAATTAATATAATTATCTTATAATATTAACCACTTTAATTATTGGAATAGAAATTCCAACATATCTATCGCAGAGGAATAGACAATATCATCGAGATTTTAGAACATCCATTGATAAAGGCTAAGACCGAAGAATTTGCACCCAAATGTTGGGTTAATAACTTTAGTCCTATAATCATGTATAGGTTCGTAGTCATGAAAAACATGAATGAGGGTTTGAACTTTCAAGGTGGTTTTGGCAAAAGTGGTTTATGATATTAATTTATTTATTTTGTCATTTATGTATTAAAAAAAATAAACAACTCAACAATTAATAAATAATGCTGAAAATTTTGGCTCTAATAATAATAGATTAAACTTTTGTTCATTGATACATAGATTTTTTAATCTGAAATCTGTGTATCCTATAATAATAATGCACCCACTTTTTTTGTCAATAGATCAATGGATAATTCATTGAAAAATGCCTTAGGGCACTTACACAAGCACACACACGATGTTAACAATAGTATACAAAATACCAACTAAGGTAGGATAGACACACACCCTCCAAACTAACAAAGTAGAAATCTTGCACTTGAAAATAGAAAACATAGAAGGCACATCCTTTTATTATGAAGAAGTAGATAGAGCTAGCTATGACCTTTGCTTCATATTTTTTTCTTCTTTGTATTCCTTCTGAATCTACTTGCGCTTAATTGCAACTTTAGACATGACGACCTAAAATCGACCTTTGGTGGTAGTCTACAATTACAGTAAAGGGGCTCTAACAATATCCATTGAAAAAGGTAAAATGTGGTGGGAAATGAAACAGGTTGAGAAAATAATTACATAAATAAACTGAGAAAATAGATTGTTAGAGAAGAGAAAGAAACATAAATGGTGACCGGACAAGGATGAGAGAAAGGGTAAATTAAGAAAAAAGGGTGACTCAGAGGAGATGAGGAGATAAAGGTTAAAAAAGAAAAGAAGGGCAGAATTAAGAAAAATATCTTATTATGAAGCAAGAAAAACAACTTATAGGTGGAGAAAAATAACTCTTATTTAGAAACCCTCCCGTGCACTTGCCAGGCTTCAATAGACCCACTTTCATTATCATTATCAATTCAAATTTATAACCTCTAGAGCTGCGAACAAACATATACACTCCGCGTCAGGTTTTCCTCATCATGATTCTTCCCACAGCACTTTTCATTTTTTTATTCATTAAAATCAAAATCAAAATCAATGGAAAAATTTATAACAATTCATACATTGTGTTTAATCAACTAATGTAAATCTTAGTAACACATGGACACAATATTTTTCATTTGTTTTCCCTTTTATGCAATCATCCACTATTTTTATCTATGTCAAATATCCATGCATTCACTTCCTCATTCAGAAACACAAGACAAATCCTCCAACTATAACTATTTTGCATATTAAATAATCAAACAAGAAAGTTATACCTTTAGTTTCATTATAATGGTAGAAAATAATTTATTTCATAATAATTGTTATTTTAATTTCTTATTATAACAGTAATTTTTTTTTATATTTCTTATAATAGTAATAGTAGATAACGAAATCTATAAATAAATTAATAATGATATAATATTAATTTTATAATATTTATTCTTTTTCTTATATTTATTATTTTTATTTATGTCAAATAAATTAGACTTATTTTACGGTCGAAGAAGTATTAAAAATATCGAAAAGCTTGTCTGCCAATGCAACGAAAAGGATTCCAATCATTCCATACACCTCAATCCCACATACAAAAGCATTTCTTTTAATAATAATAATAAAAAAAAGTACCACGGAGGGTTATTCATTGCAACTCATTGATCACATCTTTTATTATTATCAATTCACACTTGTTTCAAGGAAAATGTCGGATTCTCCGACATCATCGCCCTCTGCAGATCCTCCATGCACACACCGCCGCCGCAAAAAACCATCCTCGCACCGCATCTAACGGCGGCATTCCGTACACTCCGCCACTCGCACCCAACCCCATTCAAATGATTCAATACTTCACACAACACCAGCTCCTCCGGTTCGAAAGTGTTCCTCACGTAAACAAAGTCCCCAATCCACGTCACCTCCACCGAACCTAACTCCGAACCACTGAATAGCTTCCGAACCATCTCCTTCGGCATCTCCCCCACTTCCTCCATCCCCGAACCTAATTCCCCCCGAACCCGAACCTCCCATAGCTTCACGCCTTTCACGTTCCCAACTTTCCCTATGACCCCCGCCACCATCAACCTCTCTCCTAGGGTTCCGGTGACGCAGTGGAAAACATTCTCATGAGGCCTCAAACTAAACGGTCCTTTCCACGTTTTTGAAATAGTTTCGAACGAGTACGTCACTCCGGAGTGTTTCTCCGTCACGTGCATGATTTCTCCGGCGACTGCCACCGACAACCACGACGACGCCGTCGAGCTTTTCAGCAGCGCCGGCATCGAGGGACACGCCTCCCAGGCTTGGCTATTTAGGTCGTACATCTCCACCGCGAGCGGATCGTCCTCGAACTCGCACGCGCCGCCGGCCACCACCACGCGCGATCCCACGCGCGCAACCAAGGGGTCGGTGCGCCACACGCGCGGGGAGGGCGCGTGGTGCCAGTTCAGGTGCAGCGCGTCGAGGGAGAAGGCGAACTCGGATGGGGTGAGCGCGTAGAACAGCGTCGAGTGGGAGGATCGCACGGGGGAGGCGTGGGAACGTGCGGTGTTTTTTATTTGGAGCCACACGTGCGAGCGGGGGTCGTAGGCGTGGAGGGTTGTCACGTGCAAGGCGCGGAGGCTCTGGGTGAGGACTATGAGCCATGGCTTGATGGGTCTGACGTGGGCTAGGGAGGAGGAGACCGCACGCTTCCAGGAATTTGACACGTGAGAGGCGGGCACAAGGTGGATGAGTGGCACGTGCGATAATATGGCCTCTAAGATATCCCCGTGGATGGGTGCTTCTCCTGTTGATGACATTAGTATAAGAATAAGAAATTAAGAATGAATGTCTTGTGTTGTGTGTTTCTGTTTCTGTTTTTTTTTGGATAGTAGAGTGAGAGGGAAACGGGAATGAAGGGGTTTATATAGAAGGTGTAAAAGTATTATGCACAAAGAGATCCCATGTTATCCAATGGTTGTGTGCCACCTCATTAGTGTCATAACGTGAATTTGGTGACAGATGGAGACCTCTCCCCTGAATTCTCTCACCAACAATTTAGGGATGATTTGGTTAAAGAGAGAAACTTCCTATTCAAGGAGAATATAAAAAAAAAATTAGATCTAGTATCTCTTTCAAGTTGTGAAATCATTACTGTGAGACAGTGAGTTTGTCAATCATGGTCTAATCAATATTTTAATATATATTAAAAATTTAAAATTATATATATTAATTATATATATTAAAAATTTAAAATTATATATATTTATTATATATAAATATATAATTAATATTAATATTAATTGAATAAAAAAAATTCATCTATATACCAAAATTCAAAATATCAATTAATAATAATCCAAAATATATTTTTTAAAAGAATCCAAAATTTTAATTTTAAAAAAATAAAAAACTAATATTAAAACTCTAACTAAGATCAATCCAAGGAATATCCAATGACATATTTGATCAAATTTGGTCAGATCAATTGTATAACCAATTTAATAATAAAATCAACTCAATTAAACTATACGGTTCTAATCTAACCGATCAGGTCGGACTGAGTTTAATAACACAGTTTCTCTCTTCTTATATAAGTATATTTTTCTATTCTTGTTTATTTTTTTCACTTATAAGCAACCAAACATTCTTGGTTCGTGTTAATCGATTTGCAACTTATCAGTGAATCTCTTTCATCATCAATTTGCCACGATTAAATCAATTTGTGAATTGTATAAATTGTACTTGGCACGAGAGGAGAGATTACTGTCATGCTTATTTTTTTATTATTATTAAAAAAATATTAAGGTTCTCATAATGAAAATTGAATTTACGTTTTTTAGATATAATTTTATTCCTTACCAATCGTCATATTTTCTTTGATCAACACAATGAGTTTTTATAGAAATTATTTGTATAAGTAGTTATAGGATTTTTTTTATCCACAAGTAATTATAGGAAGTGAAAGTTAGGTTAGTGTTTTTAAATATATTTACTAATAAAGAATCCATTAAAAGATTGATAAGAATTTTAAAAAAAGTGTTTATAGTAGAATTTAAAAAATATTAAAACAAATTTAAATACAACTATCCAGAAAAAAATATTTTTCGGGATATTCCTAGATGTATCCTAGACAACGTTAGAACTCAACCATCCATTTTTTAAGAAAAGATGCAGAACATATGTGCAGTGTTGCATCGACAACATTGTACTTATATAACTAGTCAATAATTCTGAAATAAACAATAAATTGTAAAAAAATTTAGCAACTCTTACAATTAATAAGAATTAAAAAAGTTGCTACTATAACTTAAACTTTAGTTTTACGTACTCTTATTGATTTTATCTATTTATGCCTTATAACTTACATTTTTTATATCGCACTCAACTATGGTAACGCTATGATGATGATGATACTAGAATTTTGTTGATAAGGTAATATTATGACAAATGTTCCGCACTTATCGTGATGGACACGATAGCAATACTTGAAAAGGAATGTTAACGACATTTTTTTTACAGATTTTTTTTTATGATTAGTTAATTTTTTTAAAATTATTAATTTTGGTTCTCACTTAATATAAATTAAATATAAATTAAGAGAGAGAATCATTAAATGAAAATAAAAACTTATTAAAATTATGATTTTTTAATAAATTATAATCAATGATAAAAAGAAACTTACAAAGAGAGTATTAGAGATAGTGTTATTAAAATCTGTCATACTTCAATATTCAATGGCAAACCTTTAGGTGTGTTTGAAGGAGTGAAAATAGAAAGAAAAAAAAATTAAGAGAAAAGAATTAAAGAGAAAATAAAAGAAAAATTGATTTTAAGAAATAAAAATTTTAATTTTTTTTTCTTCCATTTTTTCCTCCAATTTAAATTTTATTCAAATATAGGATTAGTTTATGATTATGTACTGGTAAGTTGTCGCAACGACGAAGATGCGTGATGACGATGAGTGCTCTAATTTTGGATAAAAAAATGTTTTCTTTTCTCTTGCAATATTTTTTTGATAATGTTCTTTCGCTGCATTATTTTAAAAATTAATTTTACTCTTTATAAAAATTTAATACGTTTTTAGTTTTTATATTTATAAAAAATGATACAAATTTGTCTTTTATTAGAGAATAAAAACACTTTTTTTTTGTTTAAAATGTAGGAATAAAATATATATTAAATTTTTATAACACATTTATCAGTGATTAAAATTAGAAAATAAATAAATAGATGTAATTCATATAAGTGAACATAATCATAATATTGATTTTTTAAATTAAAATATAAAAAAAATCCAGCAAACTGGTTCAAACTATTTTTTGGTTGATTTTGATTATTAATTAGTGTGTCCAAATTTAGATCAATTTAACTGGTTTTACAGCAGTTCTTTGTAAAACCAATTTAATGACTATTCCTGATTCAACTGACCGACCCGCCAGCTCAATTCAGTTCTAACAACATTATTGTATCCTAAACAAAGTTCAAAATTATTTATATATATTGCCCATAGTAGCCAACTATCTAATTCTTTTGAAAAAAAGCAGCACGCATGTTTAATGCTGCTTCGGTAGCATTGTGCTTACATCAATATTGTTGAAATAAACTCGAAATTGTAAAAAATATTAGGTAATAATATGAATTAAGCTATTGACATTTTTTTTTAATATTTTTAACATTTTATATATCAAGAATTGGCATTATAAGTTATAGCTTAAATTTTAATTTAACTCAAATCCATGTTCTACAAACAGGAATTCAATACAAAATTATGATGCATATAAAAATTCTAAGAAAGCATAAGAAGTGTTACAATAATTTGCACTAACTTTGTAGTTGAGCCAGAGGATTGAGTTTCTTTTTTGTTGTTGAAGTGACCGAATGACTGATAGTTGAATCATGGTGATAGCACAATGATTATGTCGAACCAACTTTAGTTAGCATAGTGGGACTTGAACTTCTGGATACCCCTTCGAATCTCTTCCCATTTTTACAAAGAAAAACTAAATTTATTGGGTTAGACTTTTACAAAGAAAAACTAAATTTATTGGGTGTAGATTTGGATTTTTCCGATAGCCAACAGTGAGGCACGAGGTCGGATATGAGATTACTGATACCTGCTTCACACTCGCACCCACACCAATCTTGTAATAAATAATATTAAATATATATATTATTTTAAAATTTTTTTTAATTGAATTGGTTGATTTTATTTTATAATTTTAAATTATGATCACATATTTTAAATGTGGATTTGTTATTATTTTTTTTGTTACGTGATTAATATTTTCATCCGATTTTTTTAATAAAAAAAATTATATTATTTTTTAGTTTTCTTTAATTTTAATCAAATAGCTGACGCGGGGTGGAGAAAACCTGACCCCCAGTGAGGATGAGGATGGAGATTTTAAAATCCGATTGAGATTGGGAGTGAGGTCGAAAAGCAATTTTGAGTTGGGAGCAGGGATGATGAATCCAATACTTACTCTGTCCCGTTGTCATACCTAATTGTGTAAATGTGTGTTATAAATGTGTTATAATTGTACTATATAGTAACAATAATTTATAGATTATAGTTCCTACCGTGATTGCGTTGATGATGGGAGATTTTTTTTATATACGTAATAATAGAATATAAGAATTAAAAGTTTTACAATGATTTATGCATATTGTTTGAGCTAACTCCTTTTATAATGATAGGAGATACGATTGTTTAATTCTTAATACTTAAACTAAATGTAAAATAATATTAATATATGAGTTTAATTTGTAGAGAAAACACTCATGAATAAATTTTAATTATTATTCAATTACAAATTATGAGAGACTATAAATTTTGTTAAGTTTTATAATGATTATTTTAACGGTTATACCAATTATATTTTTTTAACAAGAAATGTTGATAATGTAATTCGTTTTACCCATATAGTATAGATTGTCTCTTTGTGCATTGTATATATTTACACGATTAATTAATAAAAAAATATCATTGTGTTGGCACCAAAATTGTTTGGCAATATAGTATGGTAATCAACACTGGACGACTGATAGATAGTCAATTGCAAAATGACTATTTTCAGCCGACAAAGGATTGGAAGGGTAAATTTGGTATAAAAAACACACAAGAATGAAGCCCATGATCTGAGATTAATTGTTTTACGGAACATAGGTATACTATTTCCCGAGAAGATAATCATGCAGGGGGTTAAGATCATGTAATCCATGATTATCCTAAAATTTAGGATAGTGGTTAGTACTTAGTAGTGTATTAGGAACGACTAAGGGCTTGTAATAATCTTTTGTCTTATAAATGGGGAAATAAGATGTAATTATGGGGACGATCATCATCAATCAAAATTATCTTCTTTTACCTAGATTTCTTACTTTTGCTCATTACTTTCCTATTTCTACTGCTTTAATGGCTTTGATTTTCTTTCACACAATTTACATTAGTTGTTTACAATGTTCTTCCACCCTGCAATTTTACATATGAGCAGCAGCTTATCATAGAAATGTTAAATTTACAATTCTTTGGAGTAGACCATAATCCTTATAAAAGAATAAAGTCACTTTCTTGAATAAAAAACTTAAATGTAAATTGGTTGGTGTTAGCCGACACTATGGCTTATAAGATTTCACACCAACACATTGATATAATTTTAAAGATAATTATTATAAAAATTAATAAATTTTTCATAAATGAAAATTTTAAAAGTAAAAAATATTCTACAACTACAAATATATATACTATTTCGTGGTGGGAGTTTACCGATTGTAATTATGTATGATATTATAATTTTTAATTTATTATTATTATGTTAATATTTTTCATAATATATTAAAATATATATTTTTAATTTATTTAATAGTTTAAGTCGCTTAATTCATTTTAAATTTATTAAATTATTCAGTGACAGATATGTTAATTTTTTTAAAAAAAGTTATTGTAAAATATTTTTGGACCAACTTACAAAATAAGTTAAGTCTTAAAAATGGGTCTTTCTCAAGTGAATAGGTTAATAGAACTTAAATTTGACAAATATGAGAAGTATATTCAAGATAAAATCTAATTAGACCGACTCATTCCATTCGTGCCCACGATTGCGAATTTGCGATTATATTTTTTTTCTATGGTTATAAAAAGTTTAGATTAAGGAATGAAAATTAATTTCAACAAAAATTTTAGTAAAATTTACATATCACCTATCAACATGAATAAAATGAGAATAGAATCTAAATCATAACTAATGCGGAAGCGAAAAACTTGAATTTATGTAAGATACTCAATATAACTTTTCAGAAGAAAAAAAACTATTTTAGTTTTTTTTCTTATTAAAATTCATTTAATTATCTTAAATTCTTAATCTATTATAGGCGCTTTCTGGTTAAAATATCTGTCTTATTTTAAAAATTACAACAACAATTAAATACTACTTCATTCCAATATTTTTTTGATGTTAAGATTATTACACACAAATAAAGAAATATTTAATGAAACTAAAATTTGATATATTTAGACTAAAATGTTGTTATTTAATAACTTAATATTTGATACCTACGTACACTCTAGTAGTAAATATTAAATAAAAATATATTTGAAAAAAAATTAGTTAGACTTTAAAATTTTAAAACATCAATTATTTTAAAAAATAAAATATCAAAACATATGAAACGAGATAATAACATACATAAAGAATGACGAGACGTTCACAATCTAGAAAAACTAAACCACTTCAACAACCGCAATAAGAATGCACTTCGAGAGAGATAAATGGACCAGCCATATTATAGTTTCCTTCTTGTAGCGGAAAATCTCAGTTATGCGTACTAAATTCTTACTTTATATTTTTTTAGAGAGGATACTAAATTCTTACCAGTTACCAGCACATGTTAAACACGTAATAATTTTACTCATTTTAATTTACATAGTCAGTGAGCGTGCATTAGTTGTTTTGTATTCTCACCGGACATTGAAACAGAGCAACTGTAACATCGATGCGTACAATATATTAGCTATTGACTTTCAAATGTTTCGTTCCCGTTTGGGATAGCAATTAAGAAAATAATATAATATATATATATATATATATATAATTTTTAAAGCATTATGTATTTTTTGTCAATCCGTTTTTTATTAGGTCGTCGTCCTAGGCTTCAAATTCTTAGATCATAGACTATTCTTAGGTGCAATATTTATTGCTTTTATAAAATTAATACCTACGGAATCATCCTGGGCACCCTACTTGTTATGTTATATTGATAAAACAAGAAAATGATATATTGATTGATTATTTGAATCTGAAACAAATAGAAACTTTAAATTAATAATTTATAGGTTTACTGTAATAATTAATGAAAACTACCTTTTATTCAGTAACATCATGGGTATATACTATATATAATACGTAACGGATTGCAATTACTTGTTCCTATATTTTGTCTCTCATTTAAAAAGAAACATATGTTAAACACTTTTTCCTTCTTTTCAGAAATAACATTCTTTTTTTATTGTTATCTTTTTTATTAAAGAGAAAAAGAGGTCGTATAAAGGAAACAAATGTTTGGATTCGAATTTGTAGTGTGCATTTTAAAGGAATTTTTTTATGTTTTAGAAATTTAAATATGTTAATTATTTTTAAAAAAATCCTCAAAAAAGCACACAACTAAAGTCCATATCAGTAGGCATGGTAATAGGATTCTCATCTAGAATCATAAAAAAAAAATTGTAATGAAAATGAGAATTACTCATATTGATAAAATTAAAACGAACTCATTGTTGTATTTATATTAATTACAATTCTTCTTAGGAATTTGGATAGTATATTGTTGAATCTAGAAGGGGGACCTTTTTTCTCGGGTTCGTTTGAAAATTCTTACCTAAACTTATTAGTTGTTACGTTAAGTAAAATGCTACACACATGCAATTTTCTTTTTGACCGTATAACAAAATTCAAATCTCGGAGTCATGCAGCTAATCTTCACCAGAACTTGGAGAAGAACATAAATGTGTTAAGCTCTCCAGAGTTCAGGCACAATATGTGGGAGTTGAAAAAATAGATGGATCATGAATATGTGTAATGTGTTATTTCGCGGTTAGTGGTAGAGTTAAGAATTTTATTGAGAGGGGGCGAACATAAAAAAAATTATATTATAAATAAAAGTACTCCGAAGATAATACAAATCTAATATAAAAAAAATTATTACAGAAATTAAAATCACTTCATGACTTGACTCTTACTCTATGTGTTTTCATATTGTTAAAATCATCTATAATTGAATCTGTGCTATAACTCAAAACAATTTCTTTTTCAATGTATGTAATCAAAGAATCATTAAGAAATTGGTCTTCCATTCTATTTCGAAGTCTGGTCTTGATTATCTTCATAGTTGAGAAAGATATTTCAGTAGTTGCTGTAGAAACTGAAAGAGTGAGTACAAGTCTAATCACTCTATCGATAAGAGGGTAAATGATGGACTTTTCAGTTCTTGCTAGCCCTTAACATAATTCAGATGTAGTTGATAAATTAATCAAATTTGGATGTTTAGGAATGTCAAGCTCAAAATGTTGTAACTCCATCTTCAAATGCAATTTTTCCTCTGTGAAATCTCTAGAATAAAATTTATCAACAAGTTTGCAAATATCATCACTGTTAAATGACTTGTACTTGTTTCTTGGATCTAAAGTTATGCTCAAAGCAAGTAATTCAACAGTATTATCATTGAACCTGCTATTTAATTCTTGTAATTGATAATCAATTGTAGCACAAAAGATATTTACCCTATAAAATTTTTCAGTAGAAAAATCACCTTGTTCATTTCGAGCACAACCTCTCCTTTCAACATATTTTGCACTCATATCTGAAATGTCAATGTCATGTTTTATGCAAAATTCTTGAACATGAACCAAGAAAACATGCCAACCTGTCTCTCTTAATTTCTGAAGTAACTCTTTTGTAATTGAAACCAAATGTAAAGCATTTGAAATATCTTGAGACTTTCGTAGCAAAGCTTGACAAAGGACTTCAGTAATACCTATAATTTCCTTCATAAGGTGCAATATGATGACAAAATCAAAAGATGTCAATGATAAGTATGCATTATCTGCATCTCCACGATGTGATGTTGTCTTTCCTTCATTAGAAATATTTTCAAGAACTTCACATACGGCTTTAAACATTTTAAACAAACTGCATATTGAATTGAAATGAGAACTCCAACGAGTAGCTCCAGCTCGATGCAAAGTACCAATCTGATTAAGACCAACCCCTGATTCGAGTTCATCGATAGCAATCATTCTTGCAATTTCACTTGCTTGGGCAACCTTTAACTCATCATTACGTTTACAAGAAGAAGTAACAATATTAATTATGAAGTTTAATTTTTCAAAAAATGATGAACGTGTTTTACCTCATGAGATGCGGCAACCAAGGCAAGTTGAAGGCGATGAACTAAGCAATGGACATAATAAGCATATGGACACTCAGCGCAAATTAAAGCCTCCATTCCATTCACCTCGCGTATTGCTAGCTCCATCATAGCCTTACCCTCGAATATTTTGAACATCAAGAATATGGTGACGAAGAGTGTTGGATATTCCATGTTTCAAAGTCTTAGCACTTGTCTCTTCCACATGTACAAGACCAAAAAACCTTTCTCGTATAAAACCATTTTTATCTACGAATCTCAAAACAATAGCCATATGCTTTTTTCTAGATACATCACTAGCTTCATCAACAATAAGACAAAACTTGGCATTGGAAATTTCTTCCCGTATTGTGTTCTTAACCTTTTCAGTTAAAACATGAAGAATTTCCTTTTGAATTTGAGGGAAATTATATGATGCATTTTGATGATCTTTTTCTAAAACAACTGTTGCAACTTCTTGGTTATAGGAA
The DNA here is from genome assembly GCA_013407115.1 of Glycine latifolia. Classification (NCBI taxonomy): domain Eukaryota; kingdom Viridiplantae; phylum Streptophyta; class Magnoliopsida; order Fabales; family Fabaceae; genus Glycine; species Glycine latifolia. The sequence goes on from CM023941.1 coordinate 3,582,498, forward strand.
GCTAAAAACTTTACCATCTCAAGAAAATTACCATGGTTAAGTGAATCTAAGCTTTTATCATGACCTCTAAAAGCACATCCTTGAAGAGTAAGCCATCTTGTCACATCCACAGAAACTTGTAGTCTCAAACGATTAGTTGCAATCTCCTGAGAAGTAAGTTTTTCAACCAATATCTCAATATGTTGAGATTGGTTTATAAGATCCCTACATGAACTCACAACATTTTTATGCATTGAGATAACTTTTTTCCCAATATGGCGTAGGAAAGCATAATTTTCTCCTTCATTAACCTTTTTCCAATTTCTAAATCCCTCAACAACAAATGTATTAAGTCCAAAACGACCACTGCCACATGGTTTACTAAATAAATAACAAGGCAAACAAAATGCAGCATCTTTGCTTGGAGAATACTCTAACCAAGATGGAAACAAATCAAACCCAGAAGAGCAAAAATGATGTCGATTCTTCTCTAGCCCAGAAAAAGGATAATTTTGAAGCTTGCACTGAAATGGACCAAATTTAAGATAAGCACAACGAATTTCATCTTGTTGATTTATAGGATATTTCCATATTGGAGGGCGTAGTGCAGGATTTCTTTCCAATAAAGCAAGATCAACTTCTTTAACTACCTCTTTATTTTCAATTATAGGAGACTTTGAAGAAGGAGTCTCGGTATTCAACAATTCAACATTAGGAGTAGACAATGACAAAGACTCACTATTTTTTCTCTTAAAATAAGCATCAATGGTAGTAGCATCCTTCCCCATAATTTTTCTGCGCAACAATCACAAACAATATCAAATATCAATGACAATCACGTAAAGTAAATCACTGTTACATTTTGAATGAGATGCACACAACACATTGCACAACATTAACAATCGAAACAGTAGTTTATGTTTTTTTTTATTTTGTTTGAGATTTAACAAAAACGGGTTCAGCCCAACATGGTAGGGGGTACATGTGTAAAAATAAGGGGCGCAAATAGTAGTTTATTTTATTTTAGAAGAATAATAGCAAGAAGAAGAAAGAGAAAAATAGGGAAAAAGAAAGGAATGAGGGGATACCTGAAACTCTTCTCTTTCACTGGTTTACCAAATGAAACAACTTTTTTGACTCATTCTGTTCTCTTGGGATTTGTGTTTCCTTTGTGTCCAGACTTCTCCATTTTATAGTGTTTTTTCTCCCTCTTCCTTTTTATTCTTTTCCTTTTTATTATTTTTTTTCTGTTTTATCATCTTTCTTTCCTTTTTTTCTTTTTCTGTTATCTCTCTTTCCTATTTTATTTTTATTACATTTTCTTTCATTTTTTTTATATATATTTTTTCCTCTTTTATGTTTTCTTTCCTTTTTTATTATTTTCATATTCTTTTTCTTTTCTTTTTTTTACTAGGTTTTCTTTTCCCTTTTTACCTTTTTTTGGTATTTTTTCTTTCCTCTTTTCTTTTTTCTTTTTTTTTTCATTTTTTTTATTAATTTTTTTAGGGGACAGTGGCTCACCCTAAACCCCCCTAATTTCGCCATTGTTGGCTGTGTAGGTTTTATGATTAGAACAAAACATACACACAAAAAATATGTGGCCAAAAACATAAACACCCATACATAAGCGAAACATATATTGTTATATATCAACCAGGGAATTATTAATGTAAATATGAGTCAATATTAATTAGTAGTGGAAGACAAATATGATGACCTATCCATCACTGATAACCTATCCATCACCTACCCTAATACCCCTAATATGGTGCTTTTTGTACCATGTTATGTTGATGTCATTTTCTTAGGAAGACGCGCGGTGCCAACCATACCCTAATCATTCCCCTTATGGGACCGTCATATTTTCAGGAACAAACAAAATTCCTATTACAATCACTTGTTTATAATTACTGGAAAAAAAAAACACTTTAATAATATATCCAAGTTTTCTTATTAAAAGCTAAGTTAGTGCACAACAAAATAAAGCTGTTTATAACTTTAACTTGTGTTTTATATTTAGTGAGGAGTCAAACTAAAAGTAAAATAAATAATCTCATCATTTTCAAAGCTGATTTATTTTCTAGAAGGTTTAGATGCACCGAAGCGTTTTTGACCTAGATAGAAAGAGAGTAGACGCTCTGTGCCTTAACGTGTCACAAAGTCGCGGTTTTGGCACCGCTCTTTTTGTCAACGGCGTGAAATATGGGACAAAAAGTCACAGTTCGGATTCTAGAAAAGGAGGAAAAACTTTCCCTATTTTGTTTAAAACACCATAAAACCATAGTTAAAATAATGATATTTTATATTGGCATAATCTTTCAGCCGATATAGTGGTTGTATTTGATTTGATAATAAAAAAACACAGTTAAATGGAAGACTTAAAGCAGATGTTTTAGTCGGTAAATAAGTGGAGACCAATCTTTCTAATTTCAATTATTTTGATTGACGTACGTCTTACTTTTATTTGCTTTCAGGCATGTTTTTTAAGTTACGTGTCTAATTTGAATGAATCAGTTTCCCATTCATTTTGGCATTGAGTAAATCCTCGCGTTCTATAAAAGCTTTTCTTGCCAATGGAGTGGTTTTTATGTAATAGTTTTCTTTAACTTTTCATAGGTCTTTTTTACTGGTGTAATTTTTTTAATTAATTACTAAAATGGATAGATTTTAAGAAGATTACCGAAACAGGATAAATCGTCTTTTGAAACGATTTTAGCTATAAAATAATGCGTTTCAAAAGATATTTTTCCTTTTCAAAAAATTGTACTGTTTTAAAAAAACTGAAAAAAGAAAATCATATTTTAAAACACGATTTCATATAAAAAAATATCTTTTAAAAGATGACTTATTGATTTCAGTAATTTTTTTAAAAATTTACTAATTTTGATAATTAATTGAAAATTTACACCAATTTTGTAAATAAAAAAGTAATTTTTGGCTTTTCAAATGTACTCTCTTTTATGGAAGTCTAAAATTGTCATGCAGGGGGATGACCCGTCACATGCAAGCAAAATAGTGCTGTTTATGACCATAGTGGCATGAGTTTTATTTGTGTAATGGCAACAACGTTTTAAGTTTGCTCATCTTCATTTTGTGTAACGTTTCGGTACTTATAGTACCTTTAATATATTGAATTCTTTTGGTCGATAAAAAAATGAAATATTTTTTTTGGTAAATAACTTAGTTTCCAAAAGTGATACTTTATTCTTAGAGAAAGATGCATAGTGCATTTCATTCATAATATGTGAAGAAATACAATGAGAAATATAATCAAAGATACGGATGCCAGCAAAAAAATGAGTTGCTCTAACTAGGGAATGAACTACTTAGTTGGTTTGCCTTCTTACAAAACTCACTCTAGAGTTAAAAAAACAAGAAAAGCAAAACTCTACATTTATTTAAAATGAAATGATATTTTGAAGAACCTCTAAGGTGGCTATTTATTGAATCAACAACCATTTTACAATCAAGCTATGATAATATTCTCCTTTCTCAATTTCGCTGTCCAGGATAGTTCATGAAGAAGGTCCCAAGCCTCTTCTGCCTCTTTCGGCTCTAGTGTGCCATCTGTACATATGCATTTTGCTTGGATGAAGTGACCATGGTGACCATACAAGCATAGGCCAACACTAAATTTGTTGCTTGAGGTGAAGATTGCAGCGTCAACATTACATTTCCAAAATCCAATTTGTGGTTTCTTCCAGTTGAGAGCATGTTGGAATGTGTGTGGAGTAGGCTGTAACTGAGATTTTCGAGCATGTTTCCACTCGTGTAAAAAATGAAGTGCACATGAGATAGATTGTTGAGGATGAACTTCAGTATCAGACCAAATCTTTTCATTTTGATAACGCAAAATGCTCTAAAGGATCATGGAGAAGATGCGTTGTTGGTCATCGTCCAAATTGTTCAATAGCTCAAAAATCAATTCATTTGTTCCTTCCTTCTTATCAACCTGACTAGTCATGGTGTTCCAAAGACCAACAACTACCCAATACTATATAGCTTGATCACAGGCAAAAAAATGTGTTATTCATTCTCAATGTTGGTATCACAAAAAGGACATAAACAAGGATAATGCACACCTTTTGTTTGGAGACAAGCTCGAGTAGGCAAGCAATGACGAAGGAGACGCCAAAGGAAATGCTTGACTTTATGTGGGATTTGAAGTTTTCAAATGTGCATCCAATTTCCACTATCCCTTAAGCCTTGGTTTTGAATCATTTTCTCCATTAGGTGATGGTAAGCTGACTTGACCCTGTACTCACCAGAGCTTTTCAGACGCCGAACAAGCTTGTAATCATTATATTCAAAAATTGGCATGGGATATAAAAACTTGCTTATCATCCTCGTTGAGAATTTGGTCAATGATATCTAGTCTCCAACAACCTTGTTCATGATTAATGAGAGTTCCCACCTTTAAAGCTTCAAGTTCAAGATGTGAACATATGGAAAACATAAGGATTTGTTGTTAATTGTACGAAGCCATGGTTATGTCCAAACGTTGGTAGAATTTCCATTTCCAATTCTCCATCTCATCCCTTCCTTAACCAATACCTGTGAAGCATGGAAGCTACGCCATGTGTAACTAGGATTGTGCCCTAACTGAGCATCCATAAAATCCTCATTTGGGAATTATTTGGCTTTGAGAACTTTTGTAATCATAACATCAGAGTTGGAGAGAATTTTCAACCTTACTTCCCTAGCATAGGTTGAATCCATGGAGATGTCTGAACCCCAAACAACCATACTCCTTTCTCATAGATAAGAAATCTTAGGATAGCCAGTGCACTCCTTTTGGATTGCCATTTTGATTGCCCCACCAGAATGACTTCATAAATTTTTGCAGTTCATCCTGAAGAATGAGTGGGAGGGGGATAACTTGATCACAAGATTTGATAATAAACCTTGCCTTCAGAGTCTGTCCTTGAGGAAGCCAAAGACTGCTACTACAAAAACAAGATTTAACATGGCCAAGTTAATGTCAATTTTGCTAAAAATTGATGTTACAAAATGTACTATGACATTTTTGTAAATAAAATAAATATTTCCTTTTAACATTCCTTTCATAAATAGTAATTTATTTTCTATTATATTTTGTATCCCACTCGTTCATTATGACTCTCATGGATGCAATATTTTTATATAATAATAGTATGTGTGTATGTGTCTGCGTTAGGGAGTAAGATAATTAATTAGTATGGAGCAAATGATTTCCCAAAAAATATTCTATGGTCCTAAATTCTCATTTTATACATGGATAACCTTTCAATAAGCATATTTCACTCGTTGTATAGTTTTTCTAACAGAAGCAATCATAACTATTATTTCCTGTCTTTTTTTTAAACATATTTGATGGTATATTGAATATTCTTTGTTTATATTATATATAGACCGTGCCAGAGAACTTATTGATGCAATTGGAGGAGATGCTTTAGCCCTTGCTAATTTAGATAATTACCATCCAAAGGATGGTATGATTCTTGCAAATACAACATCAATTGGAATGCAACCAAAAGTTGATGAGACGCCTGCTTCTAAGGTTTGCTCCTTTAATATGGATGTATCATAGTCATACCAATTAGGACCTTGAAATGTTGTTGGCGGAAGTTTTGAATTTGATGTTATTGCCAATCATATCTACTTCCATTTGCCAATGAATTTGATTTCATTTTTTTGGGGTTGTTGTTTTCATTTGCGTGTGCTTTATATTGCATTAATTATATTAATATTATAGTGTCTTGGTTTTGTTCTTCATGGTCACGAGATTCTATTATTTTTTTTAAATGGATCAAGAAAAAAATGGTTGTTGTGAAACAATTTTTTTTATAAAAAAAATGTAGAAACTACATCGGTTATGGTACCAACCGATGTAGAAATGACATTTACAACATCAATTCTAATGAAAATCGATGTTAAAGTTTGTTACTATTAACATCGTTCGATTCAACATCGATTCTAGAACTGATGTTTAGTGCATTTTTTTGTAGTAGTGGACTAACTTTTTGCTTCTTCTAATGATAGATGAGAGGCCAAGATATTTGCTTGAGCCTATTTGAGAAGAGATGCCACCTAATGACATGATCGAGTCCTTCATTGATTTGCCTGTATTGCTATTGAAAAAAATTTCAGACTTCTAGAAATTAATTTGTTGGCCAAAAGTTTTCTCATATAAGTCAAAGATGTGCATAAGAGTGTTTGTTTCCTTTTGATTTTTCCTGCAAAATAAAAAACAATCATCAACAAATAAGATGTGTGAGAAAGGAAGAGTCCTCGTGCACACCTTGATGTCATGGATCTCACCTCTAGTCTTAGCTCTCTTTAGAAGTAAAGAAAGTCTTTCAGCACAAATGATAAAAAGGTGTGTAAGTCCTTTCCCTAAAATAATATGACCAAAAGAATCCCCATTAATCATAATCGGATAATGAACAATTCCGAAACACAATTTTATCCAACTAATCCACTTACCATGAAAAATCATTTTAGCAATGACAGCTAAAAGACACTTCCAATTCCACTACACTTTGTCCAATGTCAACTTTTAAGGCTAGGTACTTCTCCCAAATTTTCTCTTGTCTTGCACCTTATGTGATGGATAATTTCAGAGGCAATGATAAAATTATTAGGGATTGAATGGCCCTCAACAAAAGTTGTTTGTTCTAAAGAAATACACTTTTGGAGAAGAGGTTTCATACAGTTGGCTAGTGTTTTGAAAATAATTTTGTAGAGAACATTGTAGAGGGATATAGGTCTGAAATCTTTCATGGTCAGTGGGATATTTTTTGGGATACCGACTTGATATGTGATGGGAAAAAGGCATTTTTAAGCCAAGTGGCGGTTGTCACAAAAATGTCCATACCACAAAGGTTCCAAAATTTATTGTAAAAGGCTAGGTTGAGGTCATCTCGACCTCTGGATATTTATTTGAATCCATTTAAAAAAGAGTACTTTTAAATTCATCGATTGAAAAAGATGTAAAAGAATCGTTATAAATACACGAAAAATAAGAAAGAATATGATTTATTATTGGACCAATGTCAACATTTTCATAACAATACAGATCAGTAAAGTAATTCTTAGCAACATTACAAATTTCATCATGGCCAACAGCAATAGTGCCATCATCACGAGCTAGGCTGGAAATAAAATTAATTCTCTTTCTGACCGAGGCTTGAGAGTGGAAGAATCGCAAGTTCACATCACCATCTTTTAACCAATACACTTTAGATCTCTGTTTCCAGTATAATTCCTCTTATGCAATGAGATTATTCATCTTCTCGCTAAGTGAGAGAAAGCGAGTTATTGAGTCACCATCAGAAGCTTCTCTTAGGATCTCCATCTCTATTATACAACTATCAATTTGGCTTTTGTAGGCATTATGGATTTGACGTCCCCAATGGTCCATTTTTTTGCAACAATTATCAAGATTAGAGATGGCATCATTGTTGTTAGGATTCGTCCATCTTTCTTCAACTAAGGAATTGAGACTTGGTTCAAGGAGACGTGCATTTTTTAACCTAAATCTCCTCTTGGAAAAAGTCCTTTGCATGAAGTCAAGCTTGAGGAGGATAGGAGAATGATCAGATATGGAGGAAATGAGGTTTGTGAGTTTGAAATTTGGAAATAAGTCAAGCCATTCACATGTCAGAAGTTGCTTCACGAAATCCTTTCAGAAGCCAATTGGAATGATCATGGATTCCAATTTTATCATCCAAGGACATGAAGTCATTAAAATCTCCAAAGACACATCAACGAAAGGATCTCTAAAAATGTAATTTACCTTTCACTTCAGTTCAAAATTTAAAAAAATGGTGTGATTTAATTGACAAAGTCAATATTTTATTTAATCTCAACTTTAAAATAGAAATATTGTAGTAATAAATTTACTAAAAGATTAAGATAAATTTCATGTCTCTATAAAATAACCATTCCAGATGACACTAACATCCTACATTCCTCGTTCTAAAAAAATCCTAGATTCCTACGGGATCATATATATTTATATATAAACTATAGTGTTAAAAAAAGTATTGGATTTTCCCAATAGATAGTGAATGGTAGGTAAGACTTAGACATCGAGGGAATAATCGAAATACTTTAGAATTATCATTCTATAAAATCTCTTATTTATGAAATAAATATAAAAGAAAGAACTAAATATATTTTAATATATTAAATATATTTATTTTTTATTTAATACCTATTTTATAGTGTTAATTAAGAAAGTAAAATTATTTAAAACTTTATAATGATATATTTTAGTTTTTATTCCCAATGGGCTGTAAGAGATTAAACTGATTCAGTGGTTTAAGACTAAAGAGACAATTACTTGATGCACCTCAGTTTTACTTGGTGCACCCAATAATTAAAAATTAAGACACCAAATGGACATAAATGCCCTTCATTCCCTATATTGCATCCCTTCCTCTCTCTCATCTAACTCTAGTCCCCCATTGCCTTCTTTTCTCTGTTGCGTCATCGTATTCATCCCTTTTCAAGGAAATTGTCACACCTTGTGGAACCCTTGCGCCCATCCAATCTCATACCCATCCTTTGATTAGGTTTCCCTTGCACCATCCAAGGTTGAGTGTCCAAACTCATGCTCATCCTTCTAATAGAATTATGAATTGAGCGATCCATAATGTATATTATGTTATAGAAAACTTGTGGATCAATCATTCTATAATTCTTCTAATATAATTATGGATTAAGTAATTTGTAACATAATATACATTACGAACTGTTCAATTAATTATATTAGAAGAATTATGGATAAATCTTTTTATAATTATTCTTACACAATTATGGAACGAACAATCCCTAATGTATGTTATATTATGAATTGCTTAATTTGTAACATGAATTTCATAACACTTTAGGAACCACGAGACCTTAATGTGTAAGGAAGTCGGGAATTGGGAGAAATAAGGTGACATAGTATGAAGTAGTGTTATAAAAATTGGTTCGGATTGGGACTCAGTGACTTAACCGGGTCGGTTCCGCTTTCAAAAACCTTATCGGATTCCCGATTGTATCGGTTCGACTAGACCGATTTTTTATTTTTTTTGAAAATTTTGATAATTGTGAGAAAATTTTGATTCCCTTAAGAAAAACTCAAAATTTTGATAATTTATACTCGTATTTATATTTTTATTTAATAACAACCCAATCTTTTAATTTTCTTATTGATATAATCAAGTTATTCTCTTAATTAAGAAATATGAAATTGACTGTGTGGTTAAAAAAGAAGAAAAAAAAACCACTAATTCAATTTTCTCAGTTAACAAAAATTAAAAAATTAACAATTTTAATATTTATTGATAAAAAAGTAGTTATTTTGTTAACCTTTTCTCTTCTGAGATTTTTGCTAATTTACATATTTGTTCTCACACCGTAAAATCTTAAATTTGATAAAGTTTTGAACTTCTAAACCTTTTACACCATTTTGTATAGCAAATTCATACTAAACCTTTTGAATTGTGATCTCAAGCATGTCCTGTGAATTCATGAAAGTGATTTCTTAAGTTAGACACAAAGCTCCCATTCTCATATTCTTAGATTGAGTCCCATCCCAATTATTTATTACCAAAATATATAGTTAGACTTACTTAGAGTCAATCGATATCTCCATTAAGACCGGAACAAAACCAATACGTACTATCTTATCTTCACTTGAGTTGAGATAGGATTCTAAGGCTAAGTCCCATCCCATTTATTAGAGTTAATCGATATCTTCATTAAGACCGAAACCCAACCAATATCTAACTAAATAATTAAATTTTGACCATACTTTAACTATGGCAAACCATTCAATTCCTTCGACGGATTTAAGTCTCAAAACCAGTTTCATTCATTAGGTTTTAAGTTCCTCAAATTAGGAGTCTATTTTTTTTAGTTCCTAAATAAAAATTGACATTTTTTAGTCTTTAAATTTGAAAAACATTGTTTTTAGTCTCTTCTTTAAAATAAAAATTTACATTTTTTTATCTTTTAAACTCTTACGAAAGGCTGAATAAAAATAACTCTTGCCAACTTACTAATGAATATTTTTCGAATTTGAAAGATTAAAAAAATATAATTTTTTATTTGAAAAACTAAAAAAAAGGCTCCTTAAATTGAGGGACTAAAAATATAATTTAAACTAATTGGAATCTTGAATTATGTGCAAATAAAGATTGGTTGGAAATGGGAATTACCATAGTTTTTAGGGGTGTAAGTGGGTGCGGATCACTCGCGAATCAGAATTGATCCAAACCAATTCAAACAGTTTGAGTTATACAATTTTTGTGTTTGGGTCATATCCAAACTGAAACAATCAAATCCGTTGAGTTTTTGAATTGGGTCATAGGTTTTAATATTTGAACTCGTTAATTCGTATCAAATTATTATTATTATTAATATATGTAATATATAATATATATTTTTAAATTTAAAAACTATCAAATACTATTGAGTATTGATTACATAGACTTATCGACTTGAATTGAGTAAATATCAACACATCCTTAACCTTCAGGATCAAAGCGACAAGAGTTTTATTAATTGAAGCCACTTTAGATGAGCTTCTAAAAATATTTCAGATTTATTTACAAAGAGTAGGCCTCGTAATATTCCATTGGTTTTGATAAAAAAAAGTGTTTGAAACTCATTCTTACCATGCTTATTGAAACTCTTTATCTCGAATATAATATGCTTAATTTTTCATCCCTCATGGATAGATAGATAAATAGATAGGAGTTAATGAAGTGGAGTAGGGTGTGACAATATCACAAAATTTTATTTTTAATAAAAAAATCTAACAAAAAACAGTTGTATATGATTCATTTAATAAAAATTTTAGCTTAAAAAAATACTTGTTTTATAAAAGAACAGAAAAATTAAATGTTTTAACCATTGACCAAATTCAACCCAAATCATTTACAAATAGATTGATTTAGATTGAATTTCATTTTTTTCCTTAGAGAACTGACCCAAATCAATATGTACAAATTTGATTGGGTTAGATCACAAATTTAAGCAAACTCAATCCAAACCGACACATATACCCCTAATAGGTTATAGTTACTCGAGGGCCAGCTAAATCAAATGTTCCTCCTATGATGGAGAAATTTTAGCATGATCTGAGACTGATAGTCCAAGTCAAAATCTCTAATGATATTTTTTAATTTAGGAAAAAAATAATAAAGTGTATCATATGAAAATCAGTTGGGTCACAATTTGACAATGTAGTAATTTCTGTGAAATGACCATGCCAATTAAAGTTGGTATGTTTCTGTTGAACACAAACATGAATCCCCACACTTTCCAAGTTGTCTTGTTGGAATTTCTGTTGAACACAAACATGAATCCCCACACTTTCCAAGTTGTCTTGTTGGAACTTGGAAGGAAGAACTTACATTTACTATAGTTAATTTGAAGCCTAAAAAAATCTAAAGACAATCCATAACCCATATTTCTTACCCTTCACTTCTTTCACATTTATTTTTGGTGAAACACGTCTTTCACATCAAGGTTAGGTTGTTGTATATGAACGTAGAATATGCAAAAAGTTTTAGCAGCGGAAATTGTGCAAATGTAAGGTGTTGTATATTAATTTTTTTTGCTTCTGCAGTGTTTTTGTTTAGGAGGGGCAAGAGGGCATAAGAAAACAGATCAAAACGCAGGGAAAAAAATGTAACAGTCAAATGAAAAACACTCTTTATTGTGTCAAGACAGCACCATCAGAATTCTACAAAAACAATGTGACAAGCCTGTCCACTCTTTCTTGTAAGGCTTGATTTCATAAACATACTCTAACTAAATTTCCGAATTCCAGGAATGGGTAAGGAAATTAAGAATCAACGTTCACTTCAGACTTTCCATGAAAATACTATAAATGAAGGTGTTGTTGACCTTAAGCGGCAGCAGTAATGAACTGTATTGCCTCTTTGCATATACCAGTCATTGTGGCTTCAGGTCCATAAACCTGTAAAAAAGATAGATAACCAAAAAGATTAAATACTGTTCCTCAGGGAAAATTTTCCTAACACCATCAATTGGTTGTTCAATACTTCAATACAATCAATAATAAAGGCATGAGTTGGGTTACCTCAATGGGGATGCCAATGTCCTCTCCAAGCGCTCGCATCAAAGCTAGACCCTTCTGGTAGTTGGGACCCCCTCTCCTCACAAAGATGTGCATCCTTGCTGCTTTCAATTTTGACTCCTGAATTGCAATAGCTCAACACTCAATTAACTACTACAAGAAAATTCTCATCATACATCTGAACCAATCTCTATGATCATAGGCATACCTTCTCCTTCAATGCCCGAATTATACCACTAAATGTGGCAGCAACATCAGTAAAGTTGGCTATGCCTCCTCCTATCACAAGAGCTCTCTTCTGGCCATCAGGGTTTGCAGTTGCACACTGGAAAGAAAAAAGGAGGTTATAATAGATACAAAATACCAATGGTATCAGGTGCAAGGTTAGCATGCATATCATAAGAGCTATATTTGGACACTTCAGACAAGGACAGTCTGATCATATAAGCATGAATGCTAAATCTCAAAATTGATATTTAGACCAAAATCAAAGCAGAGATATAGGTTAATTACATCAATTACAACTCTGGCGTACTGCAAGACCTCCTCTTCTTTGGGTGCACCACTGTATTCAGCATAATTTCCAAGCTCAGACGCAAAGCCAAGATCTCCTACCTGTTTAATTATTGTACTACATATGTTGTCACTTGTGTTACAAATGTTTTAGCTATGAATTTGGGGTTAAAATAAAAGAAACACACCGTATCAGCATAGATGACACTAGCACCTCCCCCAGCTACCATTGTCCAAATTCGGCCCTTTGGGTTCAACACTGTGAATTTTAAGGATGCACTTGTCTGCAAATAGTAAATAAACAAACAAATTAAGTATCAAAATTACAACTATAAGCAATAGTATTATTGCATTCATCAATACATTATTGATGACTGCTGTTAGAGTAGTATGAGGATTAAGAGCAGGTGATACTGAGAACCTAAAAGGATTAGGGTACATTCAATTAAGCTCTGTTTTAATAAGCTTTTATTACATGAGAGCTTATATTATAAATTTACCACAATACTTGTTGAAATAAACTAAGAAGAGCTTATACGAAATAAGCTTCTTATTACCTATAAGCTCTCTCAAACACCCCCCAAGACCTAAATCGTTTTTACTTCCCAAGATTTCCCCATGCAGTTTCAGAATAATAGCAGGTTTAACTCAATTATAGTTTTTACCCTCAGTAAGGAGAAAAAAGCCATGTGCTATGTACACAAACAGACACAGACACAGTCACACAAACGCAGACACACATCTTATGGACATAGTTTTATCGAATAATTTTGTAAATGCAGGGCAAAGTTATATTTGTGCACCTTTTCATCTAATCCATGAATGAAAGACTCGGTGGCACTCATAACCCTTCCAAATGGCAGTGGAAATTCAATGTCTCCCCATCTACAACAAATTCAACCAATGTTGGCCGCAAAATATCCATCAGTTTTACATTATGAAATAGAAATATAATATTAAATCCTTGAAAATAACACTTGGCATTTACTAGAGGGAAAGAACCCACTTCTTGAAGTTCTTGAAAGCAGCAGTGTCATCTAGCTCGCCTCTCATATCCAAAGGATAAGGCTTTCCATCAACCAACGTGAAAGGATTCATCTCTAAGAAAGTAAAATCCAGGTCTAACACAAGAAAAGTAAATAAATAAATACATAAAATAAAGGAAAATGGCACAATTTAAATGTTAACTGTTAATAAAGTTGACTGCAGAAGCCCATCCAGTGGTGTATTGATAACTTGATATATATATTTTGTATACCTTGAAACAGAGTGAAAACGACTTTGAGAAATTCCTCAATTTCTCCCTTGATCTGTAGAAAAAGTACAGGATTCAATCACATGGTCCAATTCATTTACATCACGAATCAAAATAATAAGCATAAACACGCCAAACTTAATCTGTTCATAAAATAACAATTAACTGAATTTACCTCCAAGGGAAGGGTTGCAACAAGTGGGGCAACAACTTCTGACGTAAGAGACACTCCTGTTGGAACAAATGCAGTCTTAACCTGAAGTATGAATAAACCACATTGTAACATATATAAGGGGAAATTTCACATGTGCAAAATATATAGACTATTTAATCTTAAAGGTGAAAAATATGTATTTTAGACCTTATCCCAGTTGTCTTCAATTTCAATTCCTCCACATTCTGAAAAGCTTATGCTGTTCCCAAGTCTCTCGGAGACAATGTTAAGGTAAAACTCTTCATTGTGAGGGATGAAAGGTTCGACAATGAAAGTTGTTATGGGTCCTTTGCATCCACTCATCTCAACCTATATATTAGAGAAAGACATAACTAAATACATCAAGGCTGGAAAGGGAAACACTCCGAACAACTAATAAAATAAAGAGGGAAAACCATGATAACAAAGCACCTCTTTTCCAAGACGCTCCTTCACAAACGAAACAACTTGTGCAAAATCCAAATTTAAGGCAACCAAACCACTTTTGCCACGCTTTCCAAATAACATGTCAGGTTTCACAACCAATTTAGAAGATGAAAGCCAAGGTTCCTTTTCTTGTAGCTCAGTGAAATCAGTTGATGCAGTAATCTTGAAACACAAACAGAAACAAATTCATTAATCATTACTCGAGTTTGATATGCACCATGCAACATGAGCCATGTGTAGAGTGGTAAAAGATTATGAATTTAGTTAAAACGTACTAACATTGTAAAGATTTTTTTTACACTGTCCTCCAATGATTGTCAAGTATGATATGTCGACTTTTAGAATAATTACTTTAAAAGCCACACGTGATGATATTAATTGGTCGACAGTATAAGTTATTTTACATTGACAATACATGAAAGTTTTTTTTGTTGGATCACAATACATGAAAGTTAAACTCAAAGATTATTGATTTCCAAAAACTAATTTATTTATTTTTCATTTGCATTCCCATTATAAAGTAGAATAAACAATACATGCACTGACAGTGTATATGTCTTTTACACTACATTCAATCACAATCCATCATGTAGGATAATGACTTAAACCAATTAAACTCTATAAAGTAACTAACATGACTTAAATGACCAATTAAAGTTTCTCATAGAAGTGAAACGTGTTAAACTAACTTTAGCTGATAGATCATAAGATCTTACGCATTATGCGCACATTAATCTTTATACCAATCAACTCATGATAAGAGTACTCACTTGTGCAGACTTGATCGGCAACTCCTTGCCAGAAAGTCTCTTAAAGTGCTCCTTCAACAACCTCTTTGAGTCATACTCTCTGATCTTCTTACGCGCCATTTTTCCTTACTCTAATCCAACAAAAAACTCAATAATCAATGATTCGTCATAACAGATCTGAACAACAACAACTACACATGCAACAAACTCAAACACCAAATCCCATTTACAATAAAAAAAACATAAATAGAAAGACCCCATCTCAAATTCGCTTCAAGGGGCCTCAAAATTCGGATCAAAATTGGAACTTTATGGCTCAGAATATTATACGGAATACGCAGAAACGCAAAACAGAGGAACAAGGAGAAGAAATGCATGGAATTACCGTTAGATGGAGAAAGGGGTGAGGAAGAGGCAGGTGAGTGGTTAGATCTAACGAACGAGTGAACGAATGGTGAGAGTGTGTGATGGCTGTATTTATAGGTGAAGGCTTTGATTATTTTAATTTTAATTTTAATTTGTTTGGAGAAGGAAAAGGTGAAAAGAAAATGATGGGGTTGTTGGGTTGGTGAAGTGTAAGAGGGAGATTGAAAGAGGAATTGAATTAGGCAAGAACACATACACATGATGGCTTACCCACCTACTACTCCTTCCTTTGAACCAACGTCTAAGTTTATGCTTTCATTCAACCGAATGGGTACACATCTTTGGACATCTAATGTATTTGGATCTTTGTCTCGTATATATTTCTTCTTAGAAATGTTATCCGGACATTCTTTCACACATTTTTTTTACATTGTCAAGTGTATATTTTTTTTCTTTTTTTCAATGGAAAAGGAAAAGAAATATAATATACAATGTGATTGAAAAGAAGAAAAGAAATAAAAGAAGGGAAGTGTATATATAAAAGGAATGTAAGGAAAAATGTATAAAGAAAAAAATAAATTGTGTTTAAAGAATGAAGCTTTGATATCCTTGAATTTTTTTATAAAAAAAGTACAAAAATAATTGTTCGAGATTTTTAGGTTTTTTTATTTGTAAAAATCAAAAATAAATATTAAAGAATTTATAATAATTCACAACGCATCATGCTCAATTAATTTAGGTAAATCTCTTTTAATATTTGTAGATAATAAAAGTAATTTTTTTCTTTTAATAAAATCTTTTTCAAATACAAGTTAATAATCAAACTTGTTTCATTGAGAACTAATTAAAAATTCGGTCTTATATTTTAGGGGTCGAGCATAGCATAAGTATAGTGTTTAAATCATTATTTTGTTCCCTATGGGTTATTTAACTGTGCTCTACTACTAGTAACTGATGGATGTAGGATGCCACGTAATATTACAATAATTAATTATAAAATAGAAATAATTGATAGTTATGTTCATAAGGTAAAACTAATGCAACTTTTCACTTGCACTAACCTGATTTATGGTACATTCATTGTTATACTAATCTTGCTCAATTATGTCTACAATCCAAAATGCCCTATTTGGTACTCACAAAATAGAGTGAAAGAAAAGGAAAGCAACTAAGCCAGAGTGCGCATTGCAGCAAATTTTAATCATTTGGTACATGCAAAATAGGTGAGAATTTTTTGAAATTGTTATGGGACTCATTATGCAACATTTCTGCTCTCAAATGAATAGAAAGGAGTGGAAATTGTCTCTTTTACAAGGAACTTATAATATTATCCTTTATTCTATTATGAGTCTTGTAAAAACTCAAAATTCTTTTAAAGTTAACTCTATTGTTAAAACTCATAAAGTACTGATTAAAGGACGTGCCGGCGTATCTGACACGAACACATGACAATCATATGTCAAACACGCTTTTGTAGTGTCTAAATTATATATGTATATATGATGCATTCATTTGTCCTATATTTTAAACTTTAACTATATATTAATGCCTGTGTGAGAAGTTCGTGCTTACATAGGCTTCAAAACCAAGTATGCTTGTGTGCTACAAGCATAATCAATTATGTTACAAAAATATAAAATAAGCATAAATAATTTGCACTGTGCTTGTTTGCATAATTGATTAATTGCGAGTTTATTCTTCCTCGGTTGGAACTTGGAAGTAATATTCTTAATCTTACCTGTTGAGTAAAATTTGTGGGATTTCAACTAATATGAAGTTAGAAGTTAATATTACAAGCTTCTGCGTTAAACAGAAAATGACACAATTTTAGAACCAAATTGCCAAAAATAGTCTTGATCTTAGCCTTTCATTGTAATTGTGGGATTTTAACTTCTATCTTTTATCATTTTCAACATTGATAACTATCTCTTTCTGAGGTTACAAAGGGGGGGTTACGCCTATTGTTATTGTGAGTATTTCTCTATTTAGTTTTTTTGTGGCTATTTATCAACCTGTAAACTCAGCAAGGAAATAAAAGGTACGTGTTGACTTTAATGCTGCTACTATGCTAGTTAATATAGAAATATCACAATCAATTTGAACACGATACGTAAACAATAAACCCACGTGACATAAACAGCTTTGATTGTGACCAATTTATCATGACAATAAATAAATAAATAATAGTATCAATTATCATCAAGCCTTGGATATGAGAAGTTTCAATTGATACATGAAGAAGATAGGGTGATAAGAATTGAAGCAGCCCTCCTCTTTTGAAGTCCATACATTAGAGTATAATTAAACTATAAAGGCGCGCAAGAGTTATTATTTGCCCATATTTGGATTTGGAAAATGTGTCACCTACCCCAAACATGCGAAGTAAAAGTTAACTCAAGATTGAGTCAAATTAGTTGTTGATCAACAATGGCTACCTTGGGTTTAGCGAAGAATTACCAATTACTACTATATTTTCACTGGGCTATGGATCCTTGGAGTTCAAATATAAAATTTACCCAGTACAATTTGGATTGAATTGTTTTTATAATTAACCGAGAGTTATTTTAAGAGTAAAGATCCATGCAGTTTGTAATAATAATAATAATAATAGTAAAAGATCCATGCAGTTTGAAAAACAACTGCGGAGGATCTGAACCCATTTTTATTGCTTTTTATCTTTCACTCACCAATGGATATTCTAAGGTTTATAAGGAATTTGTCTGAGAAATTACAGTAAGGAGTTATAAAAATTAATATGTATGTAATTAGTTATAATTATATTTTACCAAATATATATTTTAAATTATTGATCACAACTTTTTTATTTATTTATTTTGTAAACTAAGAATTAAATTCGTATTTCTTTTAAAATGATAAGTACGCATGAATAAAGAGATAAAAATAAGTATATTGAGAAATTGCAACTTGTAAAACTTCATGAAATATTGTAGAGATTAATAATTTAAAAAATTACAAATATATTAAAAAATTACTAAATGATTGTAAAGCACTTCCTCCTCCGAATATTTTATATACCAAAAATGGTCATTTTATTTTATTATAATTATGAATTAGGTAATGATTCAAGAAAGGTTAAATTACCCTGGAGCATGAACACTCAAAATGAAAGGTTAAATTATAATTTCTACACTTGACTTACACTTGACCTCCTCTTTGTTATGATCCTTACATGACAAAAAAAAAATTATATCCTGCTCCGTATATAAAAAGTTTATGCATCAATCCACCATCATTTTCTATAGTTACAACAGTTTTAAATTAATAAAATTAAATGATTATTTCTTATAAATAAATTAAATTAAAAAACATGCACCAAAACTTAGTGTTTTTATATATAAAATGATGAAAAATAAATTGATATTTTTTCATAAAATATAATAAATAGTATCAAATATAAAGAAAGTAATAAAAACAGCCAGAAAAAAATGCATTCTGTCATCTATATTTCTTTCTTTCTAAATCTATAATAAATAATTAAAGATATAATAGAAAAAAATATTTATGTTTCATTGATAATATTCTTTTGTTGTACACACTCCATATATAATTTAAATATTTAATAATGTAAAATAAAAATCAAAATAAAATATTTTTTTTTTCTAAAAGTCAAACAAAATGGAACATGGTGTATTAGCATTTTACTTATAATAACTAAACCGTTATAAGAAATAAATAGGAAACGGCATACCTTTTCTGTCGTTTGATATCATATTTCAAAGGAGGCTCAGAATTGCTGGTCGACACGCAAGCCAGATCCACAAATCGGAAAGAATCAGAGCGCCGTCGAAAACCGCCGTCCACGGCGGTGAAACTCGCCTTCGAATTCAGAGCCTCTCTCGGTTTCTCATTCTTCTTACATCGAGCGCAACGCCAAAATCTCGAATTTCACGATGGAAGAGTTGGAGCAGTGGAAGGAACAACTTTCTCACTTCGCTAACCTAGCTTTGGATCGTCTTCGCGAGGTTCCCCCGAATCAGCTCTACGCTGCTGCTGCAATCGCGATTTTCACAACGCTGCTTCTGCTCTCAAGTGAGTTCGCTGCTCGCGTCATTGTGGAATTCTAACGCTTCTTTTCTTTTAATCGAGTATCAGTGTTTATTGTCGGTTTCTGTTTGCAGTTCGGTTGTTTAAGCACGCGAAGTCAAACACTGTCGTGTTGACCGGGCTCAGTGGGAGTGGAAGAACTGTTATCTTCTATCAGGTATTGGCTCCAAATCGCGATTATTGAGTTCATTGCCTCTGTTTTTAATCCTCAATTCAATTTAGTTTAGTGTGGTTTGGTTTGTATTTTGGTTAATCTGAAAAATAGAAATAAATTATATTTATAGGTTTTGTCCTTGGTGAGGAGGGACTAAGGGTTGGGTTAGGTTAGGTTAGGTCATTGTTTACAAGTTTTAGAAATGCGTAGCCTAGGGCCTTGATTATTAGTTGTAATAATGATAATGCAACACAAGAAACAATTGTGGTTAGTTATGACCAAATGGAGCTTCTATGAGGACATTGTCTATAGTCACAGCCAATAAGCTCAGGATAACTTATAAAAGTTTTCAACTCAGACTTTCCAAACTTTTTGTGCTTTTTAGTATTATTGTAGTGCATCTTCTGTTTTTAATGGGTTGTGCTTATATGCATTGTACTCATGCAAGAATTGTTCAAAAATGAAAACATCTTGTAACATTAGCAGGTACTATTACATGTTGGGATATAATCATCTCCTTGGAAAGTATTACTAGGAAATTGACTTTCCTTGTAGTGAGGTTTAGGGTGATAACATAATGTTCTTGACACACTTTTCATGCCTGCTGCAGCTTAGGGATGGCTCTACTCATCAGGGTACTGTTACATCAATGGAGCCTAATGAAGGCACTTTTATTCTTCACAACGAGAAAACAAGGGTAAGATTTTAGCCTCCCTCACTCAAATACTTTCTTGAATGTATAGGTGTAAGCATTTGTCTTCTACTTTAAGATGCAAAAAAATTTGCTTCTCACATCTTTTTCTAAAGGTGAGAAGCACAATTTTCCTTGTTTCGGATGTCTTAGTAGCTGAAATTATATCAATCGTATTTCATGTTTGTTTGTACAATAGAATTGAGTAAATGTTGTCTAATATTTCCTTGATTTTAACAGAAGGGCAAGATAAAACCTGTTCATGTTGTTGATGTTCCTGGGCATTCTCGGCTTCAACCCAAACTGGATGAGTACTTGCCTCAGGCAGCTGGGATAGTTTTTGTGGTAGATGCTTTGGACTTTTTACCAAACTGCCGTGCTGCTTCAGAGTAATTCCTTCCTCCATTCAGTTGCTAGATTACCATCTTTATTTGAAGTAGCACTTTTAGTCAATATTAGTAGGGAGCCACTAGTAAGCCATGATGGAAAATATCAACATACTAAAGAGTTTATCCGAAAACAGATGGAGAAGGAAATGTATGCCTTCAAGTCCCAAATCTTTTATCTCTACTCACTTTATCCATCAGCAACTGCTTTATGATTTCATTTTATTGTCCAGTTGGATGGGACATATGCACATGCATATGCCAATGCTGTTATTGTTGATTGGTTCATATTGAAGAAGTATATTCTTCTATTAAATACTGTAAATTTTTTTAGCTTCATTCACATAGTTACTTATCTTTATGCTCTCAATCAACTGATTGGTTTGTTTTGATCTTGAAAATGTGCATAGTTATTTATTATTTAATATATGATAGCCTGATTCTTTTCATGATTTCACTGTCAATTCTATTGTTGACTCTTGATATCATTTTCCAGAGACAAATTACGGGCATCAAGAAGTGCAATATCAGCAGCTGACATTGCAAATGAGTTCACCCTGGGGGTACCCGGTGAGCCATTTGTTTTTACTCAGTGCTCTAACAAAGTGACAATTGCAGATGCTTCTGGTTTAACTGGGGAAATATCTCAGCTGGAAGAGTTTATCAGAGAACATGTAAAGCAATAGCTGGATGTTGTGTTTAAACTTGCGGATTTTCGTTGAATTGAATGAATGTGTAGGGTTGTTCTTCTTGGTTGCTGTTTCTTTGATTTCAAAGAACTGTCTGTATTAGAAGAGGCAAAAAAGAGAAAAAGGGGTTTTGGGTTGGGGCTTGGGGTGTTTGGAGTAGGAATCACTATGTTGGGATCAATAAGGATTTACTTCATTGCAAGTCCTGGTCTATTGATTGAACTATAATGATTTATCTAATTGTATCGATACTTTTATTTACTTTTACCTTGTTCTCGGCTTTTTAGCCCCATGTCCTCAACTTTATTTTCAGATCTTTTTCGTCACTTTTAAGTTTTAACTTTTACGTTGGTTGGTGACATAACCAAGAAAAGTTGCTAGGGGGTTTTACCGGCAAAATGCCCAATGCAATCATCTAACTGCTGCTCATGTAGTGATTGGTATCTAGTTCCATGGTCGGACAGAATCCGAACCACTGTTCCATAGCAAGAACTTACAGCTGTAAATGCCGTTTCTCCCTAATGTGATAGGGACAAAGTCCCAGATCCAGCCCAAGAATGCATGTTTTGTAATTGTAAATTACAGTGGCAACATGGTTTGTAATAACCAGTAAGTCAGTAATCACAACAGAAAATTCTTGGAGGCATCTGGAAGGAAAATGATCCACTCCTTTTTTTTTTCGAAGTACACTCCCCTTTCCTATTATAATTTAGTTATTACTTTAATGACCTTTCTTCAAGCCTTTTTCTTTCTCTCACACCCTCACAGTGTCGTACTCTTCCTTCCCCGCTATAATACAGTCCTTCCAAGGCAACTAAACATGTCCTCTTTCATTAAAATTGTTTCTCTCTTTCACTCCCTTTATGATCTCTGATTCAATATCTTGGTCTAGTCATCCTTACTTGCTTGGTCTCTTTGTCCAATGTTAGTGTTTTTTCATCATCAAGCTTTCAAACACAATATGTTTGCGCTCCTTTTTTGTGATTTATGCATAATTAAAAGTAATAAAGTTGTGAAGGAAAGGAAACTAAAAATTAAATTTGATACAATGATTCTTTAAAATGAGTTTATGTTTAAATTTCATAAAGTAGTTTTTGGAATATTATTTTATATTTTGTATTCTAGAAATGCAAAATCTAAAATTGTATTCTAGAAACTACTTTCTAGAACTTTGTTATTTTATTCCAAAAGTTGTTTCCAGAATTTTTTTAAAGATTTTGCATTTTAGAAATTACTTTCTGGAATACAAAATGTAATACAGCATTCTGAACACTATTTTTCAGAATAATGGTATAAGGATATTTTGGATATAAAGAGTATTTAATATAGTAAAAAAAATAAAATAAAAATAAAAAGGGGAGTGCACTTAGAGAAAAAGGGAGTGGATTTAGCATTTGCCATCTGAAAAATGCTTGAATGTTGGAATTTAAATTATTTTTCTCTTCGGTACACGCTAACTCCGAGTAATTCCAAGAGTATTCATCCTCTTGAGATGACTTCTCATCCTGCTGTGGCTGTTTAGTGTTTGGCATACAATAATTGCAGCATTGCTGCTTACAGTTCAGTATCTTGCATGTAAAGACGTTGGTCATTAACAAAGCGGATTTGACCCCTCTGAAAAAAAATGAACAATGTAATTTCTATTATTGATGAAGAAAAAAAATTCAATTGTTAATATTTTAATAAAATCATAATTTATTATGCATATACATATAATATTAATTATCAATTTTTCCATTAATGACTAAAATTACTTCTTTTTTCCCGTAAAACTCAAACTCAAGTATCTTGTTTACAACAAGACACCCTTAAAGTTAGAGGAGTCCGTTCTTGATGAGAAAATCAATTATTGATATTCTAACCATATAATGATTTTATAATGATTTTTTATTAGTTGAAAATGTTAAAAATTGTATATTAGCCGTGCATAGAAATTTAACTCGTGTAATTATTCTAAACAATCATATTGGCATAGTTACGCAGATGATATTAAAATCCTTATTAAGTAGTAGAAAATAAAATAACACATTTTGAAACATATATTTGATTTTACTTAGGACGATGTAATCAATGTATGATGATATTATCGAAGATATCATATACATTGTTAGACCAGAGAACTTTTATCAATTCCATCTGAAGTAGCAAATACTAATACATATCCCCACAATTACCCCTGCACAAAAATGATAGTCCTCTAAACACTTTGGGGGGAGGGGAGGGGTGGGGTTACAAATTTGATCTTAAAAGTTATAATCTGCTTTAGCAACGATGAAGGTAGCCTTACTCCGATGACTAATCTTCAATGTATTATCACCGTACAAACTGACAAGAGCCAGGAAACAATTTTGACAACCACAAGTGCTTCAGCTTCATCATCAAAGCAAAAAAGCCATAGCATGGAATGTGCACTACACCCACACCAAAGTACCTAAGAGTCCAACGAGAGGCCAAAGGATATATGTCATTATCTGAATTTGAGCATTTTAATTTATCTAAAGAGGAGTATTAGCAATACTCTCATTTTAACACTTTTATCATTGATTAAAATTTATTGAAAATTACAAAAGAAGTTTATTAAATAAGTGAGATCCACATAATTTTGTGATTTCCAACAAATTCTAGTTAATAAAAATGTATTAGAGGGTGTGTTGCTAATATTTTTCTTTACCTAAATTAATTTCATTATCAATAGTTGCATTCAGAGAAATAAAAGATGAACATGCAATGTTACACGATAAACTGCTCCTCGCTTACAAGTTTATTTTTAAGTTTGTCAAAGTTGAAGACCTTGACCAAAATTTCATGGCAAAAAGTTTCAGTTTCGTTTTCAGCGTCCCCATATAAGAAACAATATGCTCAAATATGAAAGGATAAGCTTATGTCAATCAGTGGTAAAGTTAATTTTTAATTTTTCGGATACTATTTGAGTGGTGGTTATGCATGGAATTTATGAACGTACCATAAGGGCGCGTATGGGGATGACAGGTCAAGGAAAGGATAAGGCCACCTGGAACAACGGATAGAAAAATTATGAACAGAATTCTGTCAAGTGGAAAGCAACAATTAGAAAATGGGATACTCGTTTTTACCATAATGAAACACTAGCATGAATGATCCACTGAAAAATCACAAATATAGCCGTCCACAAAATAAAATATGCAAATCGAAACACTGGAAATCTCTGCATGTGTTAAGAAGTAGATGTAAGTTTGAAGTAGGTATGTAAGGAGAAATAATACATGCAAAAAACAAAACCAAAAAAAAAAAATCACCATGCAATTCAATGATGCATCACCGAGGAGGAATACAGCGTTAAGGGAGTGCAAACAAACATCCATCTGCAAATTGAAGAGTGGAAACATTAAGGGTTGAGTAGCAAAGTACAAGCATATTCTATTAGAACCAAAACTAAACAAGATGTTTACATTCATAAACCCCATTCACCTTCTATGCTTCATTGGCTTTATAATAATTAAGGTATTTCAAACAACCACAACTATTTAATTACATATTTTGTGGCGTAATCAGTGTTCAGCACATGCTGGAAAACACAAATGCTTTGATGTTGATTACATGCAACATGTTCCAGATGTATATTATAAAATTTTAATATATTTTTTTAGCAAAACTGTTCCCTCACATTTGAGGAAAATATGATACAGCCAGGTTAGAGGATAAGATGAGTTGCAACAGAACATATTCATTATTAGTACCATTGATATTCAATGGAAATTTCCAAAAGTGTTTAATTTTTTAAACAAAAATTAGACTAGAAAGGAAAGGCCAAACATTCTCCAAAACTTTTATTAGTATATTAAATATAACTTTCTTAACCAAAAAGATAAATGGCAGACCAGGGACAAGATCAATAATACTCACAAAATGCAGATGGAAATCATTGGTGTTCAGATATGTTGGATAAAGGACAAGCCAGAATACAACGTCAGTGAGCACTACAGCACCTGCACAAGTCTAAATATTTAAAAGAAAATTTAAACAAATCAGTAGATTGCCTCCTAGGTTAAATCAGTTAATAACACAATGAAATTCAAAATGCATTAGTGTTTGATTGATAAGCAGAAAAGGAACAAGATGTATAAGAAGACAACATTATAAAAAACACGTGACTTTAACAGAGAGACTGAATCCCACATAAACTTGCAAATCTATATTTAAAATACATAATATCTTTTTTTTAACACAATTCTCTTCAATCAAATAGTTGACTTTCAAACTAGAATTTAAAAGATTAATTAGGTATCTTGGTAAGGATAGTATAATTACTAATTTATTGTTTACTACAATTATGAGCATATAGCAGAATTCCTTTTCAGCCATGATGGATCAAATGCAATTACAGTAGGAACTTTAGAACATGACTGTGTTCTTTTTTAAACAAAAAAAATATTCAAAAGAAAGGAAGGAAAGCAAAGCTAAAAGGACAAGAAAAATAGTAATTGCACAAAGCTCCTCGATGTCTAAAAAAAATTAATAAAACAACCAAAAAGGGTGTACAAACAATTCTTTCCCTTAATAAGTTTGACACGGTGAAACACCCTAAAAAAGTTAGGTAGAGACAATGCATACAAATAGAGGATGTTGACTATCTAAAATGCCAATAAAACAAGTTTCTCGAATTACTTCCTGACTATGATAAAATGTTTGCAGGTATTCTGATAATTGTGGATAAATTCTCATAGGCTCCTTGGAAAAGCCAGTTAAATATGTTGTTTGGCAACCCATGCTTTCTCCATCCCAAACAGACAAACTTTTTCAAGCTAAACATTTGACAACCACGAAGTTCCCTAATAACTTTTCAATTCACATATCTTTTTT
>CM023941.1:3610901-3773386 GCA_013407115.1 Glycine latifolia
ATTGTTTATACGTGTGAATCCATCAAAATCATGCTTGACTTCTATTTTGAGCTTTTCCACCGTCACAATCAATAGGTGATGCTTTTGGTTAGGCTTACGATTCCACCACAATATATGAGACAATCCATTGATATTCATGAGTTGATTAGTAGTCATTGTTCTCATGATTATCATTCTCACTACGTAAGCCTTCACCAGAATATTCTTATTATAAATATTTCCAAGAATGAGATTGAACTTATTCCTAAAAAAATATTGAATCAAGTAAGGCTTCACTAAGTTGAACCAAATGATAAATTTTAAAGCAAAATTTAAGACAAACTTTCATTATAGGCACTCTTGTACTTAATATTAGCACCATCTTGAATCCATGACTTGTATTAGTTATTTGAGAAAGAACATTTCATTTAAGAACGTGGATACTCCTTCACCAGGTTTTTTTTAAGGCAAAAAGAACATATATATATATATATATATATATATATATATATATATATAATTAGAGAAGAGTTTTACATGATACCTGTAGTACTATCATCATCCAATAGAGTATAGTAAACCCGGAGGTTATTCATGAGAAATCATAAATATTAAGTTAAACAATACAATACATGCATATAAGAGAAATTCATTAACAATTTTAAACAAATTTGATAGAGCATATATTCGATACATTTCGGGGACAACAATGAGAAAATTTAAATTTTCTTGTTGAATGTCAACGGATTGTATTATGTTGCTTATGAATATTATGTATTTTTCATCTGTTTAACTTTAATTCATAAATAAAATTTTAATTATTAATATTTTATATTTTTAATTTAGAATTAGTTACTTAAATTTAATTTTAAAAAAAAAAATCTTAAAATATATTTAAGTGGATCCATTGTAGAACCCACAAAAAGAGCCTCAAGATCCTAAATTGGAATCTATCATTAAAGCAAAAAATAGGATAGATCTTAGAGCATATGTGACATTGTGGATCCTACCATAAAGTGTTCCAAGATCCCAAAATATGATCCATTATTAAAGATGCTGTTACAATTTCCACCCTTGCATGAAAATCCTCCCTGCCACATAATTCCTATGTTGAGCTTTAACCCCATACTCATGAGCACCGAGTCTCAGCTTTCACGGAATATCTAGGAGAGAAGATAACCATAGTATTTCCACCCAACATCCTCAACCATCATGATCAGCCATGTTTCCACCTTGCAAACATACAAGCTCTCAGGTAGGGATGGAAATGTATCAGGCCGCCTACCAGGGGCCTTAGGCCTAGCCTATTTAAGGTCTGACCTGACCTGACTTGTTTATTAAAAAGGCTAGACTAAGGCTTTTTGAAAAGTCTGTTTAGATAAAAAGTCTAGGCTCAAGCTTTAAAAAAAGCCTGTTAGGCCTATCAGGCTGGCCTATTTAATATATATATTATTGAATTAAACTTACGATATTTTATTTAGCTTATTTATTTTGTTTATAATATTTTGTTGAATACTGAAAGTGTTATAATTAATTTTAACTTATTTTTTCACGAGGGAAGTATTTATCTTTATTTATATTAAATTTTAAAAAGTACTATGCAAATTTTCAAAATATCACTAGTTATTAGATTTTCTTTATATAATATTTATTATAAAATAGGTTTTTTAATAGGCCTCGTAGGTCAAACTAGGCTTTTAAATAGGTCAGGCCAAGCCTAAAAAAAAAGCCTATAATAGATAAATAGGCTAAGTCAAACTTTATGTTTTGAAATTGGGCCAAGGCCAAGCCTAACCTATTTTCACCCCTACTCTCGGGTTGACACATATAATCGGTAGGATTTCCACTCCTTCACACGGTGCATCCCTTCAACCGTCAAATGCAAAAATTTGCACATACTTTTAATATTACAATCATATTAGAATTTAGACATAAACTTTAGTCAAACTCAACACATCACCGTAAGCATTTTTGAAGATGATTTTTCTTTTGAAGTGTGAAGATGATTTTAAAGTTTTAACATTTCAGAATGTTACATATTTGGAGTGAGCAAAGAGTGAAAAGAAAAAGGCACTGCATTGAGTTTTGATGCTTTCTATAGGGTGTCTTAGTGTAAAGTAACTAAGGAGAGTGAAAAAACATACATTGGTGTAGGAGTATGTGATGTTTAGAATAAAAAATGAGGAAATCATTTTGGAGGTTCAAAATATATTCACTTATAGGTATGGAAAAAAAAGATTTGACAAATAAGGTTAAAGTGCCTAAGTGTTTGAACAAGACTATGCAACCAAAGCTAACTACAATTGCTAAATCTAAGGAACTTACTATTATTGTTCTTGTCACTCTATTTGAAAAATTAATGAGCTTGATTGCTTAGTCTATAGCCAAGAATTGACCAAGAGAAAATAAGGATTTGCTTTTAAAGTTATACCTTCTATAAAGAATGACGAAGAAAGCTTGATACATTGATGTAACATTTTTAAGAAAAAAAATCATCATTTGTGTATTTTATTTAAATAAAAAATATTATTATATTATTATTGTATTTTTTTAAGTATCACTTTTGATCACTTTTATATATATACACACACACACACACACACACACACACATATATATATATATATATACCAATATTTAAATATTTTGGTATCTACACTACACTCAATGTAAACTTTGTCTATAAAATAAAATGTATCAATATATCTAAATAAGAGTCACTAATATAATTGAACTCTTTTTTAATCTTGAAAAATTAATTTACATTTTAGGTTTAATTATGCATTCAATTCATATAGTTATATCTACTTTATCTTTTAACCATTATACTTAAAAGTTATCCATTTTAGTTTTTATATATACTATTTTTAATATCTTTTTAATCTCTATAAGTTTAGATGATAAAGATTAAAAGAAATTTAAAATGAAATATACAAAGACAAAAATATATTAAAAATGGTATGTATATGAATTAAAATAAATCATTTTTAGGTATAAGAAAAAAGATAAAATTTGTACAAATACATGAACTTAAGGAATAATGAAATCTTGTTTTTATTACTGAACATTAAATTAGTTTTGATTTAATTTTTTCAAAAAACTTTTTTTTTTTTTTCAAAAACGAGACCATTCAAAAGCACATTACAAAGTACAAACCCATACTTTAACACTATTTTTTTTGTTTTAATAATAGACTAATACAAAGTTTGGGCCGGTTCCAGAAAACTTTGGGCCAGCAGAACCACCACCAAGGAAACCCTAACCAAATCCCCTCACCCCACAACACGAGTATATAAACCCTCCTAAGCACCATTCATCTCTTCTCACCCCCAAACCCTGCATCGGAAGAAACCCTAGCCACTCTCCCTGCGTCACGATGCAGATCTTCGTCAAAACCCTAACGGGTAAAACGATAACGTTGGAGGTGGAGTCTTCGGACACTATCGACAACGTGAAGGCCAAGATCCAGGACAAGGAAGGCATCCCTCCGGACCAGCAGCGCCTCATCTTCGCCGGAAAGCAGCTGGAGGACGGCCGCACCCTCGCCGACTACAACATCCAGAAGGAGTCCACGCTTCATCTTGTTCTCCGCCTCCGTGGCGGCGCCAAGAAGCGCAAGAAGAAGACCTACACCAAGCCCAAGAAGATCAAGCACAAGCACAAGAAGGTCAAGCTCGGCATTCTTCAGTTCTACAAGGTCGACGATTCTGGAAAAGTCCAGAGGCTCCGCAAGGAGTGCCCCAACACCGAGTGCGGCGCCGGCACTTTCATGGCCAACCACTTCGACCGCCACTACTGCGGCAAGTGTGGCTTGACCTACGTCTACCAGAAGGCCGATGCCTAATTTGCGGTTTTAATTTTATTTTAGTATTTAAAAGTTTTGGTTTATGTTTTTGTTCAATTAGTGTTATGACTGTTTGGGCTTTGATTAAACCTTTATTCTATACTGTTTTGCGTTGGATTACTTATCATCCGCTTTAAATATATTGTTAGTTCGGTTTATAAACTGTCAATGCTTGCTTCATTGGATGTGTTGTGTTTGTGTTCGCTTTACAATCAAATTGTATGATGGAGTTGCCTTTGTTGACAAAAGCTATAGTGTGTTTGCTTGCGTATTGTTTTGGTTTTGTGCTATTTCTGTTTGGTTGTTTGTGATGCTCGTTATGCAATTAAAATTAGTGTATGATCGAATTGGTTATGTAGGTTTGTTCAAGAGCAAGGTTTTAAATATCGGTCACTGTTTGTCATGATTATTGATTTTGTGTGGCAAATCACGGTCAAATGCGGCCGATATAAATCGAATTGCAGTCATGTTGCGGTGATGGATAGTTAAAAAAACTTGATGTTGCGGCCCAAATCATGGTTTGGACCGTTTATTAAAACCTTGTTCAAGAGTGTGGATTAGGAAATGGAACCTGTATGTTTTTCGATTGTGCTGATCGATTGCCCAAAAGATGTTTGATAAATTTTTGGCCAATTGATAAGTTGAGGGCTTGTTAGTTGTGATGTTTTTGCTCATGGTTGTGTGTTTTTGTTGATGAGATTTTCTGATCCTCACCATTGCGATGGTTGAAGTTCGGGTTAATTGACAGTGTTGTATGTTTGGTTGGTTCTTGGTGAAAATTGGAAAAGAGTAACGTTTTCCCCCTTGAAACACTTCTGATCAATGTTAGTTTGATTGGATGTATGCTTATTTGCTTTTCCAATTAAATTTTGATCATCTAAAACACCAGTTTACTAGACAACCAGATTACCTTCCAATCTGTGTTCCAGTGGTTGTGCTTTTGTAGTTGGTGCTTTCTGTGGGTAATTTTGCAAACTTGGTTGGGAGTGGAGGATTACTGGTTGCTTTTAGTGACAATTAGGACTGTGTTTTCATCGAAACTCTTTTTGATTGTGTTTTGTTTGATTGATTAGATAAACAAAGAGATGCTATTTTTATCACTTTTTCAAATGAATACCTAATAAAAAAACTACACTATTTAACTGGACAGCTATTTTTTTTTCTTGAAAATAAATGAGTATATATCAGCACTATCGTATCTTTAGTGCTTTGTTTCAGAACATCACATTCTAAATGTATAAAAAAACCAAATATGCTGAAAGTCTGTTTGGGGCGCAAAACAATAAACATGACTGGTGGATTTGTGTGTGTGCTTCTATTTGCGAGGAATGAAACCATATGAAGCACTGGTACTATTTTTATTGGTCAAAATTGATTTGTGGTTCATATGAAGAAAGCGTTTCAAGTGTTTTAAAAACAGGCCTTCTAAGCTGGAATTTAATTCTGTTTTACTATAGATTAAAAAAAATTAAAATGTAATTTTGGTGATTTTAATCGACTCAATTTGTAAATTTGGTCTTAATATAAATTTGAAATATTTAGTCCCTCTAAAATAGAAAATTTTGGTTCCTTTAAACTTAATTGGGTCACTTGTAGTTTTTGTTTTGCATTAGTAGACTTAAAAAAATTTAATTGGGCTGAAAATGCAAAGTTGTTTTTGTTAGAACAAATTGAAAGAGATGATAAATGACAATCCACTCATTAAGAAAGAAGAAATAAAGAGATTCTTTTTTTGGAGAGAAAAGTTGGAATGATAAGTGTGTTGTGCATCATTTAATTTTTTCTAATTATTAGGTATTATAACACCACTCTTTTATACAATTCAACACATAATTGATAATTAGTTATCATTATTACTCTCAACATTTCATTAGCTTGTATTTTATCATATTTTAACATTTCCCTTCAATATAAATAGTTTACAATTTCTAGTTTATCCTTGATCTTTAAAAATTGATCCACTACCATTGGTTTGGTAAGTATCTCAGTTGGTTGATTTGGGTGGGGCAGTAGATCACTTCAATTATCCCTTCTTAACTTGCTCTCTTAGAAAATGGAATCTTGTTTCTATGTGTTTACTTCTTCCATGTGCATGTCTCTTCACTTTAACTTTGATATCTTTCAATAGAGAATCAAGCCAAACTGCTTGGCATGATGCATATGTTCCAGCAATATATTTTGCTTCATAGCTTGACAATGCCACCACTGGTTGTTTCTTGGAACACCATGAAATTGGGGCTCTGACAAGTTTAAACAAATATCTTGTCGTGCTTTTTCTGTCGAATTTATCACCACACTGTCCGAGTCGCAATATCTTATCAGTTCATCCATTTTCTCATATGTTATTAGGAAATAGGATTCCTAAGTCTTTTGTACCTTTCAGGTATCTAAGGATCCTCTTGGCTGATATGAAGTGTGACTTCTTGGTTCATGCATATGCCTGCTAGCTACTCCTATTGCAAAACTAAGGTTAGGTCTTGAGTTGCAGAGGTACCTTAGTGAACTAATGAGTTGCTTGTAGTGGGTAGGATTCACCTTTTCTGCATCTTCAGTATCTTCCTTCCTAGAGTTTAATTCAGAAAGAGTATCCATCATTTTGAACCACTTTAATACATCAGTGATATACTTTCTTTGTTGCATAAGGATTCCCTTATCAGTGTACAAAAATTCCATGGCTAAGAAATATGCCAATGTCATAAGGCCAGGCATTTCAAACTCACTCTTCATTAAATCCTTGAACCTTTCAACCTCACTGGAGTTACTTCCAGTCACCAGTAAGTCATCTACATAAAAGTAAATCAGTACTCGACTTGATTCAAACTCTTCCTTGTAGTACACTCCATATTCAATCGTGCACTGTTTGTATTCATGCTTGATTAGAAATGAATTGATTTTTTGATTCTAACATCAAGCAGTTTGTTTTAGGTCATATAGAGCCTTATTCAACTTGTAGACTAGCTTTTCTTTCCCTCTTATCTCAAATCCAGGTGGTTGAGTAACATATACATCTTCATTGACAGATTCATTCAAGAAGAAACATGTCACATGTAGGTAATACACATGCCAATTTCTTTTGCTAGCTAAAGTCATAGTTAGTCTGATTGTTTCAATTCTGGCCACTGGTGCAAAGACTTCTTTGTAATCTACTCCAACTTTTTGTAGAAATCCTTTAGCTACAAACCTGGCTTTATGTCTGGCCACTGATCAATTAGAGTTTGAGCTTGAAAATCCATTTCACCTTTATTGGTTTATTCTTTGGAGGTAATTTTGGCAGTTCCCATGTGTGATTCTTCTCAATTGATTGCAGCTCTTCAATTATAGCTTGTTTTCAGGCTTGTTTTTTTTCTAGCATCTTTGTTGTAGTTTACAGGTTCAGTATCAACAAGCAAAGCAAAGTGAATTAGATCACCATCATCTGTCAAATTTGGTTGGCATGTGCCTATCTCTCTGTGGTCTCTGATTTGCACTAGTTCCCTCTCTGACTTCATTACTCTCAGGCATTGGATTAATATCATCTCCTCCCTCAATGTTTGAGTCATCATGTTCTTTATTTCCAGTTGCACCTTCTTAGTGTGAATCAATTTCAAGAATTACTGTTCTCAATTGACCCTTTTGTGTCTAGAAGATAGGTTGCAGTAACAACAGCCTTACCCCAAAAGGACTTTGGCAATTTCTTCTACTTCAACATACTTCTGCACATGTTGAGGATTGTCCTATTTCTCCTCTCTGCAAGTCCATTGTGTTGAGAAGTATAGGGTGCTGTCATTTCATGTTGAATGCCCATATTCTTACAAAAACTTTCAACTTCTCTGGATGTGTATTCTCCTCCACCTTTTGTCCTAAGGATCTTCAATTTCTTCTCACATTGTCTTTTAATCATAGTTTTGAACTTCTGAAGAATCTCAAACACTTTACTCTTGTGCTTGATCATGTAGAGCCATATCATCCTACTTTACCCATCCACTAGTGTCACAAAGTACAGGTTTCCTCCTAGTGAAGGAGTTTCAAAAGGTCCACAAACATCAGAATGAACTTGTAATAGACCTGTAGCTCTCTAGGTAAGTGGGAATTGAAACTTAACCTTGCTTGTTTACCAAGCATGCATGATTCACATGAATTATCAGGTGCTATGATTCTAGGCAAACCTATCAGCATTTCATCATTGTGTATCTGACTAAAACTTCTAAAGTTTAGGTGGCCACACCTGAGATGCCACAACCAACCTTCATTAGTTCTAGCTACTAGGCACTCCACTTGTGCATGTTTGATTGATGTTTGAAAGGTCTTGTTTTTGGACAATGGAGACTTTAGTATGAGCCTTTGCCTTGAATCAAACAATTGCAAGTCATTCTCCTTCATCACCCCTAAAAACCCTTTTTCTATTAATTGTCCAACACTTATCAAGTTGCACTTCATAACTGGTGCAAACAAAACTTCCTCAATTATTGACGCCTTGCCATCTCTTCTCTGAATTACAATTTTTCCATGCCTTCTGCCATTAGTGGTATGCTATCAGCAAGTTGATTTGAGTCTTCTTGCTTGGATCAAACTCAATCAACCAATCCCTAAAACCAGTCATATGGTTTGAACATCATGTATCAAGATACCAGTTTTCACTATGTGATTCACCTTCGCTGGTTGTCATCATCAACAAAACTGGATCAGAATCAGACTCATACTCTTGGGCAACATTGACTTCTTCACTATTTTTTATACTTGATTTCCCTTTCTTGAACCAGCACTCATAAGCATAGTGACCATATTTTTCACAATTGAAACATTGCACCTTCCTTTTGTCATACATTTTTTTTTCATCTTTACCATTTGAATTCTTCCAAGACGCTTTGCTAGAGGATTATGGTTTTTCTTCCTTCTTTTTCCTATCTTTCCAGTTTCTTTTTGAGTATTTTCCTTTCTCTGATCCCTTCTTCCAGTTCTTTCTACCATTGTTTCTTTTAGAGGTTAGGGCTTGTAGGGCTTGGTCAACAATCTTCAACACACTTCTCTCAAGTAGTTTCAATTCTTGAGCTTCTAAAGAACCTTGTAATTTTTCGATCTTCATAGCTTCAAGATCCTTTGATTCTTCAATTGCCACAATTATGTAGTCAAATGAGGGGTTAAGGTTCTCATGATCTTTTCAATCACTACTTGATCAGGAACTTTTTCACCACAATTCGTTATTTGATTCACAAGATTTAATACTCATGTGAAGAATTCAGAAATCCTTTCACTGGATTCCATTTGAATCAACTCATATTGCCTCCTTAGTGATTGAAGTTGCACTTTCTTAATCTTTTCATCACCCTTGAAGCACACTACAAGAGTATCCTAAACCTCCTTTGCTGAACTGATTTTTTGAATTTTCTCAACGATATTTGGATTCACACATTGGTGGATTAGAAGCAATGATCTTCCATCAATCTTAAATTCTTCTCTATGGGCTGCTATTTGTGCCTTAGTTACACTTTCACTCAATGCTTTAATTCCTTTATCAACAACATCAAGCACTCAATGCTTTAATCTCTTCATTAATTTTTTATTTAAACCTTTCAAATTTTCATTTTCTACTAATTGTATTAAGAATTTGAGTCAATTAATTTCTTTCGAACCTTTTAGAAAAAATTAACTATTGAAAACATCTAATTTCACTCAATTAATCTCAAAATTTCCCACCTTAAATCATATTTTCACATTTTATAAATTTGTTTATAGTTGATCAAATTCCTACCTAATTTCTTACATGTATTTATTTTAATAAAATTTCTCTTTTATCATCACATTATTATTTTTACTTATCACATTATTTTAATTATTTATTTTAAATTTTTATAAAAATATTTAATTTTCACAAATAAAAAGTTTTATTAAAAAATTAAAATCAATTAGAAAACCTAAAACTATAATTATCTAAAAATATATATATGTGGCTGCCTGTAATGTTTCTGCCTTTTTCTTTTTTCTCTCTCTTCAGATTAAGTATTTGGCATATTTGTTTTGTCATTTGTGGAACAAATTTGTTGAAAATATTTGCTATCCAGACCACAAGGTGAATATGAATGTACCCTAATTTTGTGGGGAAGGGAATAATTGTGAGAATCTGTTGCCATGAATAGGTTAGTATTAGTTTACACTTACAGTAATTCCTATGTGTTATCTAACCCATGTAAAGTACACCCGAACTTTAAAGCAAAGTAAACATAAATTAGAGAAAAAAAATAAAGGCACATTAATTTTATTCTTGTAAGTTCCGTTGCACTACCATCAAACTAAATCAAATGATCTATTTGTCAATCAAATTAAGGACTAAGGAGTAGATGGAAACTTTTGATCCAACTTCAATTGACAACAGTCACACCTCTCAGTGTATCACTCCAAGGCTTAATGACATGATATTTGACATTTTGACTCACCCGTTTTAGTTCATATTTCAAGACTTCAAATACTTAGTCCCTTTCTTGATGTTAAACTACTACATCCCACAATTATGAGATACCCTTTTAGGGTTCTGATCATATGTGTGGTGAAAAGCTCAACTTATACACTATATTTCTTTGTAGTAATTTATGCCATCAAAATGGTGCATGGCTTTATGCATAAATAGTTTTCTCAGGTTCATTTAGAAATCAGACGTTTCTGTGTGTCAAGGGCTCTAAGGCTTTTCATATGAGCAATGACAGCTTTTAGTGGACTTTTTTTTACGACACATTAAGAAAATGATAATTTTTCTTTGTAGTAATTTATGCCATGAAAATGATGCATGTCTTTATGCATAAATAGTTTTCTCAGGTTCATTTAGAAAGCAGAAGTTTCTGTGTGTCAATGGCTCTAAGGCTTTTCATATGAGCAATGACAGCTTTAAGTGGACTTTTTTTTACAATATATTAAGAAAATGATAATTTTTCTCAATCAAAGTGCGACCAAAAGTTGCCATCTTCAGATAGATGTCATGGACAAAGAAGGTTCTTGTTCGTGTTATAGTTTTTATTTAATTTTTTTTATATAAATAAAAAATGAGAAAACAAGATATTGGGAATCACTTGCTTATGCTATTACTTTTGCTTGTGAAATGAGCTACAAATAAAAGGTACTCTTGGAAACAAAATAATATTGCTGTTTTTTTTTTTTTTTTTTGGAAATCAGAACCCCAAACTTTTCATTTGATGTAAAATAATTTTATTCTGTGGATTCTTTCCATTTCTATCAAAAATGTTTGTCAAACTAATTCTGATGAAAGGTTTGGGGTTCTGATTTCCAAACTCTTCTGATGAGTTACAAATGAACTTTAAAGTAGGATTGAGTGCACGTAATGAATGAACATGGAACAAACAGGACCACCTTGCAGGATTGAGACAAAATCTTCAAAGCCAAGAGAGCCAAAATATAGACTATAGAGGGTGATTAAAAAAATGAGACTATAATTGCAAGGAGACGCAAATATCTTCATAGGTTATAAAAATGACTTAAAAATAATGCAGATATTAGAGAAGTGTATCTTCAATCTTCAGTACTTGATTCCTACCTACCACACAGCTTCCGTTCATTTTGTTTGTAGGACATGGCTATTGATTACAACATGTAAAAGATTTTCAAACAATTGGTTCTTTGTGGAAAGAAATAGTCATTGTCACCCCACATAGTAAGACTAGGCCTGTAGGAACTTGATTACCAAAACCAAAGTTAGTTGTCTGCAATAACGTTGTAAGGGCAATTTTTACATTAAAATTTAAAACTCCACCACATTATTTTCATATTAAAATTTAAAACTCTCAGGGTAAGTGTTTGGTTAACTCTCTCCTTACCAGTTCCCTCAAGAACAATTGAGCTCAGATACCACTAATTGAAAATAAGAAACAAATTTCAACAAAGACACAATAAAATGAAGGCTGAAACTCTGACGCTTTACTTCATATTTTCCAATCTTTAAATACAAAAGTTTCATGTAGAAAATAATGACAAATAAAGCTACCCATTAATTTGTAACAACCCATAAACTCTAATTAAAACACAAACTTGTAACAACATAACTACATAACAGTAGAAATTCTAACATAAACTCAAATAAAGTATAATAAAATAGATACTAATTCACATTCTCACCATCACTGTCCTTTAGAATCAAATGTTGGACAATATTTATTAACTATTTAGATGATCGGCAGAGAAAGTTGGTGTATTAATTCATAGAGTACAAACACATGATATCCACGCCATCTGTGGGTTACTTGAGGCATATGTTAATCATTTGATGTGTGGTTCTCTGTGCAGATCCCGAATATAGGCAAGATTTATTCAAAGAATGAAGGAAATTCCAAAAACTGGGACAGTCCTACCGCCACGTATGCTTGAATTCAGTAATGTTATAATGTTTTCAGGCACAAAAGTGCAATTTTTGCCAATCTTGTAATTTGTTTTTCACTTCTGTTCAGTTACGTTGGCATTGCAAGTTTCCAGAAGATGGTTCATTGCCAAAGTCTCAAGATATATTGGAAGGTATCATTACATTCTCAACCTTTGAGTTTCTAAGACGGTTAATTGCCAAAGTTCAATACTAAATTAAATTTTCAGTTCTCGTGCCATTCATTCTGGGATTCCGCCTCGTGCCCTCTATTGCTTCCAACCTCCGTCGATTTCGCTTCTCGTGCCCTCTTCCCGGAACTCCAATAACGGTGAGAAGGCCAAGTGCGCTCAGTGTTCCTTCTCCCACCCACCTACTCCACAATGAACCCCCTCTCCCTCCACCTCCTCCACTCAATCTCCCAAACCCTCAACAACGCTGTTTCGAGAACTAACCTGG
This sequence comes from Glycine latifolia, assembly GCA_013407115.1. Taxonomy (NCBI): domain Eukaryota; kingdom Viridiplantae; phylum Streptophyta; class Magnoliopsida; order Fabales; family Fabaceae; genus Glycine; species Glycine latifolia. Next base: position 3,623,519 of record CM023941.1, read on the forward strand.
AGCACTTTCTCACAGTCTGCAACTTCAATCGGAGATATATAGTGTCTGTGAGCGACGACATGCTGGTTTCTATTGTTTCCAATTGCCCTAAGCTTTCGCTGCTTCACTTGGCAGATACCTCGTCGTTTTCGAATCGTAGAGAGGAAGACGAGGGTTTCGACGGAGAAGACAATAGCGTTAGCCGTGCTGCTCTTGTGACTTTGTTGTCTGGACTTCCGTGAAGAGCCTCGTGATACAATTGAGTAAAAAAGCATAATTGGTTTAAAATTAACTGAAAATTAAGTGGATTTGTGTAATATATGAAAATTTAGTAATATTAAACTAATCAACCATCAGCTTAGTCCTTGAAATATTATCTTTTCTCTTATATAATCTTAAAAGTAATAAAATTATATAAGTAATTTCTTCAAGTCTTGAATATTCATTATATTAGTTCTTAAGTTGTTAATCCGAGTTGTAATAAACAATCTCCATTTAATTTTTTAAAAAAAAACACCTTAAACTAAGATGTTATTAAGGAAAACCATCTTAAAAAAATGTTTTGATTTTTTTTTAAAGAAAACATATGTTAAGACGAATAAAGGGAAAATTATCTTAAAATGTTACATTCTAAAACGGTAAAAGACGATTTTTGACAAAAATCATCATAGAAAGGATTTTTTACAATTTCTTTATTTAAAAAACTCCTTTTAGACAATATACTTTTTGCATCCTACTCAGCTATATTAGTCTCTTTTTTTTTTGTTTTCTTTATTATTATGAATAATTCATGTATTGCCATTGCCATATCTAGAGCAACAAGCATTCATGAAGTTGATGAATTTTGGTTGAAAAATCCTTCAACTTGTTGGTGTCCCCTTTTTGAGATTCATTTGAAGTTGGGATTAACAGGAGCAAATGGAGTGAATTCTCTTAATAATATTGGATGTGTAATATTGATTGTCGGTATTATCTATTTTTTCTTTCTTTCTCATCTACATATATTTATTGTAGTCAATTGTTAGGTTGTCCTTCATTTGAGTTATTAATTTCTTGAAATGAAAATTTAATATATGAGATATATAGGATCCGTTTACACCAGGTGTAAATCTCGGGTATAAGTTTTTAGAATTGTAGAGTTTGTATCTTTGGCAAATGAACGAGTTTGGAATTGTAGAGTTCTGGAATCTGTTGCTCAATGTTCTAAAATCAAGAATTGATCTTTCTTTTTTCTTTCATAGATCAAGAATATTTGCAATTAAAATACGTTGTTCAATTCCAAGATTAACTATGAATCATTCTTTAAAAATATTTAAATTAATTAATTGGTAAATTCTTAGAAAGAGACGTAACAAAAACATATTATTAGAATAAGATTCACTCTAATAACAAATAATTTGGGTTTGCAGGTGTTGTTATGCATGTATGTGATTTAAGGAATATGGAACAACTGGGTTTCATCATGGCTACACGAAGGAACACAAAATTTATAATAAATTCATAGTCCGTTTGATGATCCTACTCACAACTCGTGTGCAAGGTACGCGTGAACGGAGAATAACACATTTTCTCATATTGAATTATTTTTTTCATAAGGATAAGAGTTTGAATATAAATAAATTAATTTGGCTGCTAATAATTATATCTTCATATAAGTTTTTGCTCTTGCCTCTAGTTGAATGACTTGAATATCTAAATTGTATTATCAATGAGTATGAAATGATTAAATTCCCAATTGGGTTTGGGATCCATGTGTATATTATTGTTTTTATGCTTAATTTAACACATGCCCAATTCTTTTTTTCAAATTTATTTTAGTTTCACCTAAGCTTGATTTTTAGTTGAAATAATATAAGAGAAGAGAGCAAATTAAAGTATATGAAAAAATGTAAATTCATATTAAAGTAAAAAAAAAAAAAGATGTATAAAAATGAATCTCTCCATTTTCTTTTCTCTCCATTTCAACAAAGTGAAGCTTCAAAAAATAATTTTAAAAATATTTTTTTTTATTTTTTGTAGTAGAAAGATATATATGTGCATGCATTAAATTATAAGCACATTGGAGAACAAATTATTTATACATCATATAGTTATTAAGAAGATAGAATATCTAAGTAACCAAATTAATTTATTTGTCTTGAAATGAACGTAATGAATCTTATCATATTTCAAAATGGTAGTCTTCTCCTGATTATTGATCAATTAGTTTAATCCAACGACTAGGGGGATCCTTTGAATTAATTGATTTGTGCTCCAATGTATGCAATATCCATACTCTTTCTAATAGAAAGAAACATTGACCTAACCAAATTGACACCCCTCTCAACCCACACTTCATTTGATCCCGCAACAATGTCATGCATTCTAATATGTAAAAACGACTCCTTTTGGACTTACTTTAGTTACCTCATAACCTTTTAGTGAAATCATTCCTCTTGTGGTGCTAAAGCTCATAGGAATTGAATTTCTAGCAGTGGATTGCAAGAGGAAGGATTTAGTTAAGGTTTTGAGAGTGACTAAAGTGAGTCCAAAAATAAAAAGTTTTGCATGTAAGAATGCATTCTGTTGTGGTGGGTTCTGATGGAGTGTGGTGGTTGAAAGGGGTGTCAGTGTGGTTAAGTCAATCTTCCTTCCTGTTGGGAAGGATTTGGATATTGCATACATTGGGGCATCAGCTACTTATTCAAAGGGTACTCCTAGTCATTGGATCAAACTCATTGATCAATAATCAAGAGAAGAACACCATTTTCAAATATGATATGATCCATTATGTTCATTTCAAGACAGATAAATTATTTTAGTTATTTAGATATTCTATCTTCTTGACTAACAATATGATGTATGAATAATTTTGTTCTCGTATGTGCTTATAATTTAATGCATGCACATATATATCTTTCCACTACAATAAAACAAGTTTTATTTTCTAAAATTATTTTTTGAAGCTTCACTTTGTTGAAATGGAGAGATTCATTCTTATACATCTATCTTATACTTTAATCTGAATTTACATATATGAAAAATGTAAATTTATATTAAAGTAAGAATTAAATAAAAAGTCATGAAATTTTTTATCAATCGATATTTTATAGAAAAAAATGTAAAAAAATTCTCTTATGTTATAAATCATGAAACTTGATCAAAGAAAAACTTTACTTCAGCTTAAGGACAAACCCACTAGTTTTTGCCTAAAGCAGAGGAAAACCAATTAAACCATAGCATAGCCACACTACTAGTTATTTTGTGTCTCAAAATTAAAAACTTTTCAAAGGCATATCATCTGTATAGAGACCGGATCTTTCCAATTATGCAATAAAAGAAATTATGAATAGTTAAAAATAATTGTGTTTCACAATATATTTTTTTTATCTTAAATCTAAAATATAATTAACATGTTTCAAAATAGTAAAAGCTTTTATCATGAGCGCGTAAAACAAGCAAAGGCTCAACAGACGAAAAAAATGTCAGTTTTCCTTTTAAAACCCCCAACATGTCCTATGCATTCAAAAAGTGATTACACATATTAAGCCATAGACAAGGGCAATTGCATATCTTCTATTCTATATCATAAGAAAATTTTGAAGCAAATAAAATTAGCATCAATTGACTTAGGTTTTTCATTTTTCACTATCAACATCAATTGATAAACTAAGCTTAAGAAAAATAAACTAATTTATAAGTTACTATTTTTTTCTCTCAATTTAATTCTTATTATTTTATTTGAAATTTCATTTTACTCTTTTATTCAATTTAAAAATCCTCATTTTTTTGTTTATTGTCTAGAAAAATCCTAGTATATAATTTTCTTTGTTATTATGCAACTTGAAATTCTACTTTTTCTTATTAGTTTCTTTAATGTCAAATTATTTATTTTAATCAATTATTGTATTGTTTATTTTAATTTATATTTACAATATTTGGTTATTAAATAAAAGTTTATAAAAAAATAAAAATTATACATACTCCATTATATGACAATGAAATTCCAATAAAAAGAGATTAAATTTTTACCAATTATAATTTATATCATGTTTTTTAATCATATAAGTCAAAGACTCACATCCAAGTTATTAGTGTACAACTGAATGTTTTAAAAAATTATAGAGAAAAAATACTTTTTTATTTTTTGTTTTAAAATAATATTATTAATAAAGTATTTAAATATTAAAAATAATTTTAAACAATATAATTCTAATAGTTTATTTTATTTTATTTTTCCAAAAATAAATGAAAATTAATTTTACCCTTTTTTTATAATACAAAATATAAAAGTTATCCTACTTTAAACATAATACAGTATAAAATTGCTAACTTGTATTCATCACATTTTACGCTTTAGATATTATATATTATCAATGGTGTTCGTGATCGTGCCGTTAAGAGCCAGTCTGCTACTCAATTAACATTTGGGATGGAATTTTCTAAGGTTAAATTTTTTACATAAACTCATCCCCAAATTAACACTACACGCGTTATATATTTTTAAATGGCAACATGCAGAGTAAGTCAGGTAGCAATATTCCTAAATATATAAATTTTGGACATGCATTGGTATCAATGTCGACATTCTTAAAATAATCAGATTTTTAAAATACGGGTCAGTCTTCTAAAGTATGGTAGACATATAATTGTGTATGAGATATTAATATCAAAAGACAGTTTCGCATCACACTGACTAAAAATGAAGTAATTAACATAAGCTGCGCCTTGTCATAGCCCCTTTAAAGAACGGATAATCATAATTCACATGAAGCAACACACAACCATGACCAGCTTGTAGCAAAACAATTCAGAAAAGGAAAAAGATTGTTCATTGGCCAGATAGCATGGAATGCAACTGAAACATCTTGGTCATTCTTTGTTCCTTAAGCCTTCTTAACTGGTATCAGACTTGTCCAGAGCTGCAACCAAATGTATGATCAGTACAAACCGATTGATATTTGAAAATTAAAACACACGAAAGTATAATAGAGGGAACAAGAATTACTGTTGTAATTCAGTAACTTCTCAATGAGATCGACATGGGTCATAAGCATGCGCCTACAGCAATATCGAACCAGTCCCAAAGCATCCAGTGCATCTCTGCAATCCATCATTATGTTAAATATTAAAATATTAAAACTAATCTTTTCCATGAGGTAGACAATAAAATTCCATTAAGGAATCAAGTATTTCAAAATATACAATTCAAGTATTTCAAAATATGCAAGAGGGTACCCTATATCCCTCAAGGGATGCGGTTGAGGAGAAATATTATATGATAAACTATACTTTTTGACAAGTTATGCCAAATGCAAATACAATCTTAATGTATGATCTTTTCTTGTCTTGAAAATAGTGCAATGAACTTGGTCTACATCTGTGCTTAGCTTATCGCTTAAAATTCTTAATTGTGCCTTTTATTTATTTATTTTTGGGGTGACAAGTTCCAACAAGTTTATTTGCAGCTAAGCCAGACATGCTACATTGTATATCAATGCATGTTGAACTGACAATAAGATAGAAAAGGAAGTGAATATGAACTTCACCACTCAAATGATATATATACTACCCAGCAATTAAAGTTATTACACGTGACCAAAGTGTAACAACCAACAGATACAACACAACTATGACAAGCAAATAACATTTGAATAGATCAGCCACAAACACATTTATTTACTCTCCAAGGAGACAATTTATTTACACAAACAAGCGAAAAAACTACAGTTTTTTACAGAGCACCATGATCAGCCACAATATTTATGATAAACTGTAAATTTAATGAAAAATACCAACAATACAAGTTATATATATATATATATATATATATATATTCATACATCATACCTACGGATTATATACAGAGACTAATCATGTCACTACGTAGGCAATCTTACCTAAAATTCAGCTAGACAAAGCAAGAGGAAGCCACAATTTAATTCAAAACACAAGATAATGACGCGCACATCCACAAAGACACAAATTTTGAGAAAACAATACATTTAACAAGAAGTTCACAAGTAAGCACATCAGCACATGGTCATAGCACCACTCTCTCCCTCCAACAAAACCCTAGACGAACAATTACCAAGTAGCATAATAATCCTTACAAATAAAAAGCTATTCATATAGATAAACAACTAAAAATAGTTCAACTGTTCTGTCTCTGCAACCCCATATTCGGAGAGAAAAACAAGTAAAAACAATAAATCCTTCAATTATTCTTAAAAAATTGAAAGAAAAAAAAAGGAGAGGAATTAGGGTACCGACCCTTCACTGTAGTCTGACTGCAGAAGGTCCAAATAGGTATCCCATTTGTTTCCAATGACCTAAACAGGAGAAAACGAAACAAAATGATCATTAATTAACGAAAACCCTAAACCCTAATCCCGCATAAAGGCCCAAACTTTTTTGTCTTTAATTTACGAAAAATAGAGTGAAAAGAGGAAGAAACAGAGTGTTTAGGATGCGAAGAGACCTTTCCGCAGGTGAAACAGCGAACGGGGATGATCATCTTCCTTTCTTTCCGCGTGCTCTTCTCTGCTAAGTACTCAAAACCCACCTAAACCCTTATTCACCATATTTATATTGGCTTTTAACATGTAATAAAGGAAAAAAAAAGATTATATAAAAGGGAAAAAAAAGATAAAGATAAAAGCTTTTAGGTGTATATTTCACTTTAAAAAATCAATTTATTATTTATCTACGATAAATGAATAGGCTCTTTTTGACGGAAAAGTTTACCTTTTCATTTTTCTTTGCAAAAACTCAAAAGTAATATTTCACTACATAACATCTTTTTTGTGCCGAATGTCACCACATAACATCTTGTATTGTTAAATTGTTTATATTATACATATCTAAAGGTATTTTTATAAGATCGTATTTAGATAAATTATTTAATTAAGTATTTGTTTAATTAACACTTATTACATATGAGTTTATATCTTATTTTGATAAGCTTTCATATTTCAATTTCACCATGAAACTTATTAAGGTAAATTAAAAGGAAATTATACAGAAGTTATAAGTATTCACCAACAAAAAGAAAGAATAGAAATTATAAGTTGCTTTTATAAGTTTAACCAAATATCTACTTGAATGCTTATAGAACAAGATAAATCTAAATAAGTTTAATACAGTTTTCTTCCAAATATTCACAAGATTATGATAAAATTTTATTATGCAAAAAAAATCTATATATTAAGCAAAAAATATACAGTTATACTTATTTCCCATTTAATATTTTTATTTCATGAAGTGTTTACATTTTTTAATTTATTCAGAGAGAATATATTAAAATGGCAATGATGGGCATCTTATTGACATAATTAGGTAGGTTTATAGGTATCATCATGATCATACTTTGGTTTAGTAAACAACCTCTTTGCATGGTTTTGTGTTTAAGAATTTCTAATGTATTAGATGCTTGAATTATAAAAGCATTTCTTTCAAATCATTCAGATATAAGGACCACTGGCCATCAATATTTAATATCATGGGTACATGTTATCTGAAGGCACTTTTACTTTTTATATAGTTAAGAAAAAATGACTGTACATTATAAAAAGTTTAAAATATTTTTTAAATAATTTATTTAAAATATTTTTTAAAGTAATTTATTTAAAATATTTAATGGTTTCGTATTATATAACCATGAACAAAATTTAAAATTTCTTAAAAATTGTTTCACGAGTAAGCTTTTTTATGTTATTTAATTGGAATAAATAATAAGTATATTGTTTTCTTTTGTGATTTCAATTTTTTAAGATAAAAATAAGAGAAAAATTATCAAATTAATTATTGCCATACTACACAAGAAATTCATTGTTTTTCTGTAATTGCTAAGAACATGTTTATTTATTTTTCATTTAAACCCAAGGAAATGGAAGATATATCGAAACAAAGGCTTCAGATTTCCTTAAACTGCAATGTTCATCAAGATGATGCTGTCAATTAGCCAGTATTCCAAATCCTAACCCTGTGTCAACAGGATTGAGGCTTTCATATGATGATGATGAGCGTAACTCATCTGTTACTTCTGCAAGTGACAGCATGACTTCCACACCGTCTATCATATTGTCTTTTGGTGACAATATCAGAACTGAGCTTGATAGGCAGCAAGAAGAGTTGGACCAGTATGTTATACTTCAGGTAATATATGAAGATTGCTATCTGTTTTTTCATTTTTTGGTGATGTTTGTTGGAGGTCTTCTGGGTACAAATGATTTATGTTCAAAATATTTCTGTTCATTAGAAAGGCATAAAGGACTGGCCTGTGGCTTAATCCAATGGGAAAATGGGGAAAATACTAATATATTATTGCAGTCATTTTGGGTAGAATTTTCTGGTTTTGTTTGTCCAGTCATTACCTAATTCATTAGGAGTTGCTCTTTTGAATTTATCTGAAATGTTCTAATCTTTGAGTAAGGGTGATGATAGTATTGTAATGGAAAAGTTTTAAATGATTGTTTTTTCTATTGCACAAAGCTCTAAGAACCAGAAGTTCTACTTCAATTACGGAGTTATGAATTTTGTAATTCTTGATTCATTCTTCTCTGAAATGTCATTACAATTGTTTTTTACACAGAAGGAACAACTGTCCAAGGGAGTGAGAGACATGAAGCAAAAGCACGTGGCAGCTCTCCTTACCTCCATTGAGAAAGGTATTAACGCAAAGTTTAAGGAAAAAGACGTGGAGATAGAAAACATGAACCGGTAAAATAGGGAGCTGGCAGAAAGAATAAAGCAGGTGGCTGTTGAAGCGCAAAGCTGGCATTACAGAGCAAAGTATAATGAGTCAGTTGTCAACACTTTAAGGAACAACCTTCAGCAGGCAATCTCAGAAGGAGCTGAACAAGGGAAGGAAGGGTTTGGAGATAGTGAGGTTGATGATGATGCCTCATATTTTAACTACGTATTCCATTGTATAGAGGCACCTCGCTATACGAAGATAAGAGAGATAAATATTATACGCAGCCTTATCCTTACATTTATAAGAAGACTTTTTTCAGAACCATGATTAACAAGTCACAAAAGACACAATTTTACCACTGTGGTAGGGCTCACCCTCTATATAGATCCTAATAACTTCTTGAACATTCCGGCGGTGCCCACAAACTCTACTCACAATAACTACCAAGATATGGAAAATCTGACCTGCAGAGGATGCAAGACAAAGACTGTTTCCATGTTGTTGATGCCTTAAAGGCACCTGTGCTTGTGTAAGGATTGTGAGGGATTTATCAATATTTGTCCTGTATGCCAATTGATAAAAACTGCTAGTGTTGAGGTGTATCTGTCTTAACTTACAAAGTGTAAGTATTTAAAACAAGAACGGGATATAAGTCATTGTTTTTTTTGTGTGATTTATCCGTCTAAGTTCTTAATGATCAACTCAAAGTAATTTGTCTCTATAATAAAAATCGACTATATCTAAGGATATTATTTGTCCTTTTTCTCAGTGAACTTTACCTGAATGATGGCATTCATATTATTACCATCATGATGAAATAGAGAAATTGGGGAATATAATGATGCCTTGACATTATGAAATGGAATTTGTATTATAAGTACAGATTTTTATTTTATATTGACAAATAGGATTAGCTTTGTTTCTAAATTATTTGGATGACTATCTCCTACCTAATTGTATGACCATTGACCCGATTTTCACCAACTTATATGTTGCCCTCCCTTACGCCATTGCATTCCTTGCGGCTTAAACATTAAGAACATATTCAATGGCTCCAACTGCACTTTTTTGTAATCGAATAAAATGCTACAAAAGGGTATTAGGAAAATTATTTTAGATAATCAAGGGTCTAAATAAAGAATTATGACCCGGTTGCCTCTCTGCGGTGACATTTATTTTTAAGCATTTTTTTTATTGAACTTGTTAGCATATCGGTTATGAATATAAGAACACTCGGTTTAAGCCTTTGCCTTTTCTTTTTCTTTCTAAAAAAACTCGTGTTCACATGGATGTAAGAATACTAAGCAAAGATAACATCAAAATTACTACAAATGGTTTTTTGTTAAATTTCTTGGATCTATTGGATTCTCCTACTCCTCCTCCTATAATGTGTACCTAATTTTCAGTTGTTCCTTAAAAAAGGGTTTACCTATATAAATAGGAATTAACAAAATCCACTGTTGTAATTCTTTTGTTTCAGAGAAGCTCATTTCTCTGTATTTCCACTACACCCTCAACAATCCTAAAATATTCGTAAAATAGGGAAGATTGATCTCCCTCTAGTCCATGTCTACTAACTCTATTAGTGCCAGAAAGGTTGTTGCAGGGGCTGCCTCCAATGATGAGGTCAAATCCACAAAACTTGGTTATCCACTGCCTCAGCTCATTTAAAGAGACTTTCTGTACATCTTCAAACTTAATTAAGTTTCCCCTCTGGTTTGTCTGTTCCCACCAACTGCGAATGATGTTTCTATTCACCTCAGCTATTTTCACATATACCCCATTTTTAAGCATGATTCCAGGTCGATGCAGAGCACATTTGGAAAAAGAGAGACACCACATTAATGCCATTTGGAAAAAGACCCTACAGCACTGAAAGGTGGTAGGCAACTGTATTTACCTGAAAACAATTCCATTTACATGCAGTCAAAGAGATTTTTCAAAGGAAACTAAGAGGGTCTTTGAAGAACTTTTTGGAAAGCTTATTTAAGCTTATGTATAACCTATGACTCTTTTAAGTTATTTTAAACTTATTTCAATTATCTTCTTGGCATAATTTGTCAAAATAAGCTCTTTTTAGCATATTCTAATAAGTTTCAAGGTCAAATTTATGGCATAAGCCCTTGTGAGCTTAATGAATAAGTGCTTAATCATGCTATTACACCTAACAGAAAATTGAAATGCAGCTTAATTTTAATTAGAAATTATTAAAATTATCATTTATGAGTTGGCCTATAATAGAAAGAAGTTTGATTTTTTATTTTTATTTTTTCATTTAGTTATCATATCATCACTGTAAGACTCTTCTAATGATACCACAAACACTTAAAGGTACATATAGTGTAAGACTCAATAGCATACCATCCTGAAATGCATTGCCAAGTGACGTGTATCTCTCTGTCCGGGTGACTCCACCACCTCTGGTGTGATCCCTTGGGAATCCCAGCAATATCTCATACTCATCAGGTTCAAGAGGCACCAATTTGTTTTTTCCAACCCATACCAAGTTCCGCTTTCTAATCTCTAGAAGTACATTTTCTTGGACATGTAGAGGAGGTTCATCACCAAATTTTTCAAGGAGTTTCCTTATTCTATCTGTAACTGTGCCAGGAGCTACTCTAGTTAGAAGGCAATTGAGGTTTGTTCTTTTGTCCCATCAAGGTCACCACTTTTTAGTTGTAGGAAAAGTCTCTTGGATAGTTAGGTGGGATAGGAAGCAGGGGGGATCGGTTGTGGTTGGGAAGATTGTGGATATATCCTCTATTCCTTGCTGCAGCACAAAAGTATTTGGAATCAACATATTCTGGCTCAATATCATATAGAAAACGTGATATATTTTTCCAAACTCCTGTAGGAGCAAGAGCCACGTTTTCAAAATAGAAGTATGGTTTATTTGCTACTTCTATTTGGAGCTTTCTTGAAATCACCGGACTTGCTTCATTGGGTATACCAAATCCTGTCATTGGACCAGAGGGATGTATCATGTCCATATCAACTGCTGATGTTATCTTCTCTCTTGGCCAGCAGGTTCTGTCCTTCCATTTATTATTGAGGAGTTTTACTTTCTTACTTGTATGAAGATAATATTCAGCACTTGGTTGGCAGGGCTGAAGATATAACATAATTTGAGAAAACTACTTGATTTACTGACATTTTAATTAGAAGCCTTAAAACTAATTTGGTAGGATTGTAAGCCACACCTTTTCATGTGTATAAACAGATGTATCACGTTTATTGTTAGGTGGCTCTTGAGGAGAGTCAAGTTCCTTTATTAACTGAGAAGCACTAGTGAAATCTGCTAGCTCACTGATATGGGCTTTAGGACCTGCCAAATGAGAAACCAAAATATTAAAGAACCATCACTAGACAAATTTCTACATGCTACATGGAAAATAGGAGCCCTGTATCCTTGCACTACATGCTATGTTAGTAAAACTCATTTGGTTTCGTGACTATTAATTTGCATTGTGTCCAAACCAAAGACATGTTCATAATTTGACCTCATCTATCCTATGTTGAAATTATCACTTTAATAAGGAAATGTGTTACAATGCAAACAGAGCAATCTAAGCTCAATTGTTAAACTAAAGGTTTGTTGGCTCATTTTTAAGGATTTAATTATCCATCTGAGATCATTTAATGCTGCTGATTGTGGAAAAAAACGGAAGAAAAAAGAAATAAGAAACATAAACAGTGTTAATAACATATAATGAGTGATGCGAAAAAACGGAACCAATTGTATTCCTAATCCGCCTTTTCGGGCCTGTTGTAGTGCTCTAGGGGGGCTAAGGAGCATAAATCATTAAATCTTAGCATCGATTATTTTTGTAGTATTTTGTTTGCCACTTCTTGTGACAATCCTCTTTTTAATTAATATTGATCCTTTTTGCTTTGAAAAATAAAATATAGAGATAAATGACGAATTAAACATGTATTTGATTCAAATGAAAAGAAAATATAGAGATAAATGATAAATTAAACGTATTTGGTTCAAATAAAAAGAGAGTGTGTTTCGATTCAATTTTGATGCCCTAAAAAGGGGTGTAGGCTGAGGAAGGATGAATTGATGACGATACATGACATACTTATTGAAGGTCACGTGATGTACATAAGTGAATAGATTAAAATTGTCAAATTATATTATAATCAACTATTGAGAATTAGTGTAACTTTTTTAAAACTTTTATCTCATGTCTTTATTCGTTTATGGTTTGATATTCTGGTGTCCTAAGCGTGGAGGAACCACACCAATCCATCCTGAACTTGGTGGTTAAACTCTAATGCGGTGATAATACTATAGGGGAGATCCTGCGAAAAAATAGCTCGACGCCAGGATGATAAAAAGCTTAACACCTCTCATTCTTATTACTTTTTCAATATTGAAAAAGTAATAAGAATGAAAAATGAAAAGATTGACTTATTCAAAACCCCAACCAATTATGAAATCCCCAATCTCTCACTTCACCGTTCTTATAAGCTTTCACATCTTCTTAGGCTGGGAAAAAGAGATGTTCTCATTTTGTAGGATACTTTGGGAAACAGATATCCAATGGAGATAACGGAGTGGGACCTGTAGCTTAAAGGATTAGAGCATGTGGATACGAACCACAGTGTCAAGGATTGGAATCCCTCCTCGCAAGAACAATTAAATTACAATAGTATAATTTTGATTAACTATTATATCATTTAATAATTTTTTATTAAATAATATTTTCGTAAAATCAATATATACATATATATATATATATATATATATATATATTCAAAATTAGTTTATAATATTTAATTATAACTTGTTAAATGATTCAATTGATACTAGTATTTTAGCCTCCATTTGTTTTTGTGTAGTGAAAGAGTTGTAAATGGCTACAAAAAAGAGAGGTGGAACCTACACTTATATTATACTTTAATTCAATTTTTTTTTATCTCAATTTACTTTTATTCATTTTCATTCATTCCACTATATCAAACACACTACAAAGTTTAAGCATTGCATAGAATAATTTATATAACTAAAATTTGTAATTTTACAATAAATAAATGTTTCTAAATATATAAATTATGCTATAATTCAAATCTTAATAAATAATTTGTTAAAATATAATTATATTTTATATTTATTTTATAATAAATAAGTTATGTTGTGATACATAATTTTTTAAATTATTGATAATTTACTAAAAATAATTTAAATTTAAATTTAAGTTAAAATTAATCATTAAAAATATAACTTATTATATTATATGCATGTCATGAATATATTTGAATTTTTTAAGATTATATATATATATATATATATATATATATTGACGTGATACTATAACTTATCATTTAATTATTCAGAAAAAAAACTTATCATTTAATTATTATGACTAAAATTATATAAAATATTATTTTTTTTAAAATTTTATTCAACATTATGTTAATTTCCCGACATTTTAAAAATAAAGGAAAAAAAGACCGTACATGTCGCAGGCGCTGCACTTGCACACTAGTTTCATTCGCTAAACCTTTGTGAGTGAGTGAACAGCGAACCTCAGGAAGGATACACCGCCACACGCTGCAGACCCTTTACCTTCTGCTGCCTGCGTTCCTGTGAGAACCGACGTTCTCTAACTCGCTTCTCCTTCAAAGTTCAAATTCCTATATATTTGCGTAATCGCTTCTCAAATCTCAACAAAATTATTCCCAAAAAACCCTAATTATTATTAAACATGAGGCCGATTTTGATGAAAGGCCACGAGAGGCCACTGACGTTCCTCAAGTACAACAGGGACGGCGATCTCCTCTTCTCCTGCGCCAAGGACCACAACCCCACCGTCTGGTTCGCCGACAACGGCGAACGCCTCGGCACCTACCGCGGCCACAACGGCGCTGTTTGGTGCTGCGACGTTTCAAGCAAGCTCCTCATCACTGTTTTCAATTCAGCTTTTTAATAATTTTGATGCTGATAGTAATTAGTTTGGATTGTGATGGTGCTGCAGGAGATTCGGGTCGGCTCATTACGGGGAGTGCGGATCAGACCGCCAAGTTATGGAACGTGCAGACCGGCCAGCAGTTGTTCACCTTCAATTTCGATTCCCCGGCGAGGTCCGTGGATTTCTCGGTCGGCGATAAACTTGCCGTTATCACCACTGATCCCTTTATGGAATTGCCCTCTGCAATCCATGTCAAACGCATTGCTGACGATCCTGCTGAACGTAAGTTCCTTTTTTCCTTACCGGTCTAGGTCTAGGTCTTGTTTGGATAAATTTCTCATTAAACGTGTACTAGAAGAATAAATAGCTTATGCACAAGTTAAAATTAGTTTTTGGGAGAAGTTAAGTGAGAGAGTTTTGATAAATTAGCTAATGAGAGAAAATTGCTTTATTTTAGCTTCTCTTGGAATTGTTTATTGATAAGTTTACCCGAACAAGACTTTTCTTCGTTACAACTGCTAGCTATTGCTATTCTTATTGCTAAGGTTAATGCAATGCTAATGGTTTGGTTTCTCAGAGACTGGGGAATCTGTGCTTCTCATTAAGGGTCCTCAGGGAAGAATAAATAGAGCTATTTGGGGACCTCTCAACAGAACCATTATTAGTGCTGGTGAAGATGCTGTTATTCGCATTTGGGATTCTGAGGTGATTTTACTTCCTGCCTGACCCTCTTCTTTCTTTCCATTATATTTTGCTAACACTTTTACTTCATTTATTTGCAGACGGGAAAACTGCTTAAAGAGTCAGACAAGGAATCTGGCCATAAAAAGACTGTGACATCACTTGCTAAGTCTGTGGATGGTTCGCATTTCCTTACTGGCTCCCTTGACAAGTCTGCTAGGGTATCAACTTTTTGTTTCCCTGATTTCTTTTTCTGTTAATTCTCATGTTTTTTGTTTTCTTCAT
This sequence comes from Glycine latifolia, assembly GCA_013407115.1. Classification (NCBI taxonomy): domain Eukaryota; kingdom Viridiplantae; phylum Streptophyta; class Magnoliopsida; order Fabales; family Fabaceae; genus Glycine; species Glycine latifolia. The sequence goes on from CM023941.1 coordinate 3,639,059, forward strand.
GACTTGATTTTATTCACTTAATATTTTTTTTTTGTTTAAATTTTTATTTAGCTTTGGGATACTAGAACATTGACTCTTATCAAGACATATGTCACAGAACGGCCAGTCAATGCAGTTGCAATGTCACCTCTTCTTGATCATGTATGTATCTGTGTGTTGTAAATTAGTTAACCTTGTGTTGTGATATTCTTGTCATTTATCAATGCAAGTAAGTTTCCTTCTACTTTATTTGATTGAGGTCTTTATCCTTGAAATTGGCATCCTATAATTTGGGAACCTGGTTAAATATATTTTCAACACTTTTCTTTCTTGGTAGAGATATATTCCACATAGACCACAGGCATGATTCTTGCACATTGCCAATGCCCTAATTTATAAAATAAATGCACATCCAAAATATTTCATCATTGGTAGTACCCCATGAACATCTTCGACCTGCTTTAGTTTCCTTATATTTTTTTATTTGGTCATATGGCCCTGTGTGTAGGTGGTACTTGGAGGTGGTCAGGATGCATCAGCTGTTACTACTACTGATCATCGTGCTGGCAAATTTGAAGCCAAATTCTATGACAAGGTAAGTTTTCTTTTTTTCCTTCCTATAATATGTTTAGTTCTCTAATGATATGTAATGTCTACTTACTTTGCTTTTTATTTCATATTTGTTTTTCATTTGATTAGATTCTTCAAGAAGAAATTGGGGGTGTCAAAGGGCATTTTGGACCAATTAATGCATTGGCTTTTAACCCTGATGGAAAAAGGTATATTCTGTGTTCTTCAACTCCCTTTTGTATTTTATCATGACATACTTTTATTCTTTGAGACCTTCTGTTCTTTGATTTGTTAGACAAATTGATAACCATGATTTTGTTAAAGTTAAACCTTATATTTTGTATAACGAACATGCACCGTTTTTTTCACACAACTGTTAAAAATCTTAATATCTGGTGTTTACTATGCATAGTTGTCCAATATGTATGGTATAAATATAAACACCTCTCTGTTTTACTAGGTGGGATCGACTACATTGATCAATCAAAACCCTGATTTTGTATAATTGTTGATATATGTATAATGCATAAATTTCAACATTTGGTTATGCAGATCAATATTTACATAAAATTTAACCTTGAATGAAGATCCCTATAGTTAAATATAGTAGTTATGGTATGTAGGAAGAATGCATAATAACATGACATGAACTGGTTCTGATTTGGTCTTTGATCGTGAACGGATGAAATTATTAATATTCAATTTCTGTTGCCTAATAATTTATTTCATCATTTGCCCTTCAAATTAGGTGGAACTTTTAAATTTATGCTACAAGATGTACTTGTTCTTTGCATTATATAACTGTATTACTGTAATTGCCATGAGCTTGAAGAGAAAATTCCTAACAAATTCCAACATTAGCTTTCTAGAGGTCGATCAATGTAGTAAATTGAAAAATTTATGACTGTTGTAATTTCAAATCATGTTGCAGATGTAGCTCTCCATTTGATTTCTGTGACATTTGGTTGGTTTTTTTTTTTTACAATTATGTGTATCAAAATATTTAATAGTTTTGAGTCTTGACTTACCACTGCACTTCAGTGATACAACTTTCTGAATGGTCTCATTTAATTACTGTCTGACTGTTTCTTTTACTTCTATACTGGTCTCTCATATTCTTCTTCTTGTGTAGTTTTTCAAGTGGAGGTGAAGATGGTTATGTGCGGTTGCACCACTTCGACCCAGATTATTTCAACATCAAAATATAGTGCCGGATGGTTTGTGGTTACTGGTTAGCATTAGGTGTGGTTCCTAGAAGTTAACTTTTAATATCTTTCACCTAATATTTTTGTAATGCCGATTTGATTACAAATGCTGTTGTATTGGTAAGATAGAAGAATTTAATGAATGAAATTATGCATTTTTAGTTTATGCTGTATTAACATTATCAATTTTGGTTGGAGTGGAACTCTCAATTGAGGATTTTTTTTTCTTCGCAAGTCACATGATTGTGATAAGATTATAAGTTTGACATCTATTTGGAGTAAAGCGCTTCACCTCACCTTTTTGACAGGCTTTCACTCAGATGAGATGTGTAAAATTTTGCCCCCAATAATCGTCGCTGGGTTCATTTTGATTCTAGAATACTTAATTTGATCCTCAAATTATTTTAAACTATTCAATTAGGTTTTGATATTTTAAAAAAATTCAATGAGGTCCTCTAATTTTAAAAATTGTCTCAATCAAGTTCTTCCCGTCCAATTGAGATAACGTGTTTGAATGATATCTTGACGATTTTTTTCTTCATTTGAAGTAACGGATGTAATATTAGCAAGAAACAGGTTTGGCCAATGGCCTTACATCATCATTCACAAGAACCAAATCTGAGGAGGAACACCCTCAATTCAAACTAACTCATGACTTTAAAAAGGTAGCTTTGCTAAATTGCCAACCACAACATTGATTTGATGATGAACAAAAAGGAGGGGGGGGAGCTAAAACAATGGGAGGACAATAAAATCACAATCATGAACAAGCCCCTCAAAATAGCTAAAACCTCTAGTAAGACCTCCTCTTCCAGGTTAAGAAACATTGTTGACAATCGATTCAAAAATAACCCTGGAGAAAAGAAGTTATTGAGATAGCTCAATGGCCCAACGGAAAGCCAACGATTATGGTATCTGAAAATTACCCCAAGGTCGGTCCCTTTTTCCTCCAGGATTGAGGCATCCATATTAGCTTTGATGAACCCCTGAGAAGGCTTCTCCCACTTTATAAACACTTATATTCTGACTGGACAAACTATCGTTGCAATACTCACTTATTCAGGGAACTGTCATGTTCAAAGAGAGCCAGATTGGAACTCTCTTTTTGTTGAAGACCTATTCATTCCTCCCTTTCCAAATGGCCTAAAGCAAATCACAAATTTTGGCCATAGCACTCGGGTCAAGCCTCTGCAAGTTACCTTAAAACCAATCAACAAAAGCATAGTCATCTTACACTTAAAAAATGCCACCGAGGGGAAAAACAAACCAAGTTCTCCTCACAAGAGAGGAGAGCATGGACCACAATTTCAGGTAGGCCTAGGCAAAAAAATCTGGTATCTAAATGTGATCCAATATCTATCTGGTCCAATCTATTTTATTTATTTTTAATTGATCAGATTTTTTTACTTTGTCCATATTTTATACCCATTTATAAATCTGAAATCCACTTTCTTTTTATACATATTTTAAGCAAAAAATCCAAAGTCCATTTATAAATCCGCAGAAGGCATCTTCTCTCACAAATCCAAAGTTCATAGTTTGCGTCTGTGCCTTGTCATTGGGCGTACCGAAATCAGGTACGAATTTCTCTCTCACTCTCGTGATTCTAATGATCTTTACTATCCATTTAATGTTATTTCAATATTATTGTATCATTTTTATGTTTATTGTTTTGTTTATGATTTGATCATCCATCTACATATACGTTATAGTGTTTTAATCATTGAGAAATTTTTTTTAATAAATTATCAATGATTAAAACACTAATGGTGTTAGACATGGACAAACCTACATACAAGAGAAGGGCGGCAAGTACCCCCCCTTAAATTTTGACATGAATGATGAAAATATCCTTATTTTAAATTGATTTCACAAATTGTCCATATTCTGCTCCATTGGATGTCTGCATACCTCAGTTCTATCCCTGACCAATGAGTGTTCACCCTTATATTTGAATTATGGAGTGTCCACCATTGTTTAGAATTGTGGATCCATCCTTGGTGTTAGATTTGGTCTTAGTAGACAATTAAGTGTCAAAGGAAAATATTATTGTGGAATTACAATTTTGAAGGAGTTATAAAACTGATTTAATGACTTAGAAGATTTAAAAGATGAAAAAGAAGGAGAAAAAATTATACGTTCAAATTCTTTCTCCACTAATATTCTTAAAAAAAACTAACAATTAATATTAGCTTATAAAAAACACTCATTGCGTCTCATTCAGTCAAGTACAATATTTTTTTAAGAAACAAGTGAAGGTGCTTGGTGACGAAGTTTGGATTCTCGTATGAAAAGATGTAGCTTAGCTTTAGGTTATGTTGTTGTGTCTTTCTTATATTTTCTACGTCGGTTAATGGCAGCAGTGTTTTAAAAAATTGGGTCGAATCGATGAACGGTAGTATAACTGCTTAAATGACAAATTTTTATGTTCTTATTATTGGATCATTGTTGTACAGTTTATTTGAGTTTGAAGTTGGTAAAAAAAGGTCGACAAATATAAATATTTAAACCTTTACATGAGTTAAATTTTTTTAATTACCTTATCAACTAATTTCACCAAATATACTCCATGTCCAATAAAATTAGGCAAATTTAACTAAAAATTAGTTAAAAATTCAAAATATAATTTATTAAATTATAAATATTTAATAAAATTAATTATTGAAGTAGTTGAAAAATATAAAATGACATAAAAATAAAATTATGATATATTTAAAAAAGCAATAAAATTTAAATAAATATATTAAAGATAAAAATTGAATAAAATATAAAAATTAGAAGTTAATGTTATAAAAAATTCTAAAAATTATTAAAAAAACATGTTTATTAAATATTAGCAGTCATTTTTTTTTCAATTAGTAAAAAAATACAGAAACTAATTGAATTGTCTTCTTCAACCTAACATAAATTCTTCATATAATTTTATAAGTATTTTAAATAAAATTAAAAACATTAATAATATTATAATTAAATATATTTTTTCTCCTTTTAACTGGTTTTGACGTATATATGTGCTTGGAAGCTTCGAAAGAGTTAAGAATTCATAGAGAGAGGCATGGACGGTGCTTCTGGTTGGTTTCTTAAGTTTATTTAAAAGTAAAAAGAAGGAAATAAATAATTCCCGTAGCTTTGTTGCTCTTATAAAATCTATTCTGGTTAACGCTTCTCTCACCATCCCCATTTCGCGTTGGTGCAAAGCATACTTTGTTTCAATCTCTCTCTCAGCGCTTTCTGCAACGGAACCTTTCATCTCCAAAGGTAATAATCACAAACCGCAGATCCTATTCTTTCCGTTTTCTCAATCTCTTCATTAAATCGGATTTTAGATTTGCACTTCGCACTTCAATTTCTGATCGAATCACTTTTTTCTCTACCGTTTCACCTCTTCGTTTGCCGTTATTCTCTCTCTCTAGGCTTTGATCTGAGTGTTTCCGGATCAATCTCTCCAGATCCTTCCCTTTTCTTTTGAAACTATTATTATTCGTTGCGATCCGTTTCGATTTTCATGCTACTGTTTTTTCTCGATTTGTTTGAGATCTGGTTGAATCGGGTAATGTTGACGTGTCTGTGTTTTGATCTGCGGGAAAAACTGTGCTGTTTGATTAGAAGCTCCTTTTCGTTTTGGAGTTTTTTTGAATTGATTTTTTTTTTTTGAATTGTTAAATTAGGGATCCACAGGTCGAAGGAGAAATGGGGCTGACATTCACGAAGCTTTTCAGTCGGCTTTTCGCGAAGAAGGAAATGCGAATTCTGATGGTTGGTCTTGATGCTGCTGGTAAGACCACTATCCTCTACAAGCTCAAGCTCGGAGAGATCGTCACCACAATTCCTACCATCGGTGAGTTTCTAAACTATGCTTCTCTTTTTCTCCTACCTTTATAGATGTATTGTAATTGTTCTTTACCTGTAGGAATATGGCTTACCGGTTAGATTATATAGAATTATCTTAATTACTAACGCTTAATTATTTAGGACTCATGATAATAACTGACTTCAGGGCTACTAGGCCAGTTGCGTCGATGATCTCTTAAGATGGAGTGTGATCAACATGTTTCTAAATCTGCAAAAAAACCTTAACAAATTGAATACCGAGATCCCAAATTATGTTTGTTATTATGTGGTTCTTGATGTGAGATCCTGGATTGAAGATGGTCTACTTGCTGTATAAATAAAATAATCTTCGAGACAACGTTAATATTACTTTTCACAAACGTTGGGTGTTATGGGTTTACTATTTGGTGCATATGAGTGCTGGAATATTGTGAATATATATGCCTTGATGCATTTATTTTGTTTCAGGGTTCAATGTTGAGACTGTGGAATACAAGAACATTAGCTTCACTGTTTGGGATGTTGGTGGCCAGGACAAGGTGAAAATTTTGATTCTCAAGCATCCCTGGAAATACAAGATATTTAGTGCATATATCACTTGCGTTCCACTTCCAAACAACACAAGATTACTGGAAGAATTTGTTGGTATTCTGTGGCTGAATACTAATGTTTGCTTTGCAGATTCGTCCCTTGTGGAGGCACTACTTCCAGAACACTCAGGGTCTCATTTTTGTTGTAGACAGCAATGATAGGGACAGAGTTGTTGAGGCCAGAGATGAGTTACATAGGATGTTGAATGAGGTACTCTAGTTAATTTATTTTGGACTTTTAAGCCATGTCTTCATATTCAAAGTTATTCATGTTAGATGATATCCTGACATTTAGAGGGAACTCATTCTTATAGATAAGGTTTGGGATCACATAGGGGCAAAAGAAAGGACCTGTAAATTAGTCGAGATAGAAAGGTTTTAGAATCATGTTGTGACCTATAAAGAAGATTCCTTTATGTAGTCTTGAAACATTCAAAGACGACTTCTTGGGTTTTGAGGAAGGAATGAAATGAATTTTCATTTTAAGCAGAAAATGTAATTATTTTGCTTATCTACTATGACTCTTGTTTTTCTAGCGATACATTAGTCTAGCACATGATGTTCATATACTCAATGGTTGTCTTTATTGATTGTAGTGAGAACTTTATTTGAATTTATGACTGAAAGCATATCTCACTGCTGTTGTTAAATTGATCTGTTTTTTGTTGGACCATAATTTCTGATAACTGTTGTATATTGATGGCCACTATGACATCGTTTGGAAATTGAATGACCAGTTCTTACTCACTCAATCTGATGGAAAATTTAGTGCTTCTAATTGAACCTGCCTCTGTGTCTGTCCACTTCATTGTTTACGAGGATATGATCCATGGCTAGAAGTATTAGTCTCCTTGTTCGTTTGCTCTCTGTTTTATGTATTCTTTGATGAAATGACAATGTTTATAAAATGTTTATTTTAAAATTTTTCAGGATGAACTGAGAGATGCAGTATTGCTTGTGTTTGCCAACAAACAAGATCTTCCTAATGCAATGAATGCTGCTGAGATTACCGACAAGTTGGGTCTGCACTCTCTCAGACAGCGCCACTGGTAAATTTTTTTAATAACAATGCCCTTTTTGTCCTGTATTAGTAACTATCCTATTGTAATGTAACTCACTTCGGGGTTTTCCAGGTACATTCAGAGCACCTGTGCAACCTCTGGGGAGGGCCTTTACGAAGGTCTGGACTGGCTTTCCAACAACATTGCCAATAAGGTAGCTATTGGTTTCTTTCCTCCTTTATAGTAAAAAAGCATTATTGAAAGTACTTGTTTGTTGCCCTTCCAAGTTTCTAGTTCATTAAAAAAAATGAATGAAAAGATGTCCTCTTACTGAGGTGATTTTCCCCTTTTTTTTCCCCTTCACAGGCTTAATGCCTTTGGGAGTCTTGCGGATTGGTAATTCTGGATGCAGGGGTGAACATTATCTAGCTTTTATTTCTTGGTCCTCTTCCAAGACAACTCGAATTTGTGTTCATGTAATGTGGTTTAGGACATCTTGGTGCTAAATTGTAGTAGGATTTTACTTCTTGGGATGCGTAATACTCTGATCTTTGTATTGGGTTTGGATGCAATGTCCATAACTGTAATGGAGATACTAATTCAATGTGCCACCCAATTCTGTCTGATTTATAGTTTTATTTTAGTCATGTATCATTCATATATTGAGTATGAAATGGAGATTTTGTTTATTGTTTTGTAAGATACCCGGAAAAAAAAAAACTATATTCACTTCGTACCTTTTATGTTTGCTTCGTGGATAGCATAGGCAATGGGCAACACTTCAAAGGAGTGGGCCTTGAATCTGAATTAGGTTCCCAACAATCCGTAATGATTTTTTTTAACAATTTTAAATATTACACATACAGAATGGACTCAAGTTTTTAAAATTTCGGTGTGATGTTGATGTTTCTCGCTCATTTATTTTCAATTCAAATGTAACAAGATATCCAAGTACCTTTTTGAAATTTCTCCCAGAAATTCAGTTTTTGACATAACTAATTTCAATAAAAACAGGTACACATAAACAATTTAGGAAATAAAATTGTGAAAAATAATTTGTGCCTTTTCATTCTCATTAATTTACTACTGTTCCGTTTTGCCTCAATGAAGTACATACTCGAACTAGGGGCACAAGAAAAGCTTAAAACAGTTAAAAGTCCAAGGGGCTTGAATCGTTTTCTTGAAACTCTAATTCCTCGACAGGGTCTTCTTCGAAAAGGAAAGGTGCGTGTTCTTGAGAATTGTAGGACTTCTTGTCGTTCATCTCTATAACCGAAGCAATTCTTTCCTCAATACAGTTTTCCACAATTTCTGTTCCAACTTCTTGGGACTGTAATCCAAGAAGAGAAAAGCATTCTCCCTGGAAATCCAAGTCATTGGAAGACAAGATCAACCCAGCAATTGTCTTTGCGAGATCAGGGGCATAACTGCGAATCTGAAAGTGAAAGAACCATTTTTTTTTTAAATATTAGGTCGCAAAGTTGGCCAATGAATTCAATATAAGGCCAAAAAGATAATAATCCAGAAATTTACACTAAACATTCGGTGGAAAATTTTCAACAGTAAAAATACGAGGTTCTACACAGACCACAAATGTGTGTTAGAGAGAGGGGAAAAGAGAGGATGTTAGAGATGAATTTACCTCGACGGCACGTGAACTTAAAAAAGACTGGGAATGATTCGCCTTCAAGTCATCCAGTGAAAGTTTAACTGCTTTCTTAACAAGGTTTCTGACTAGTGGAGACATTTTCCTTGGAGCTGGTATTGTGGTCTTATCAATATGTCAAGGAAGTATAGATTACATACAAATATAGAAAATTCAGAAGATACATTACCATACAAAATCAAATGTTCATACATATATAGGGAAATATGTATGCCCGAGAAGAACATAAACTACAATTATGATACACCAGATCTGGCAAATTGTAAGTAAGGATTACTGGATCATTACTTATTCAATGAATAAATATAATATAAAAAAATTCAAAGAAAATAAAAAGATGTGTTTAACACTTTAAATGTCTCTGATAAAGATAAAAAGGATCTGTCCAGTGCTGGATATTGTTTATGATATGAGTGGAGCACAATATCAATGTGAGTATCTGTAGGGAAGTTTTCCCATTCTAGTAATGTAACGCCATCTTGCTCCACTACGCCTCCTAAATTCAAACCATATGTTTTCCAGTCAATGCTTTGCAATGCCTTCACAGATGATTGGGAGATTGTACAAGGTGAAAAGTCCTTGAAATACAAAACCTGATATTAAAAATTGTCATCATCCAAATTAAGTAGGAGATATATGAAATTTAAAATATAACAAAACAGCTAAAGCATAAAATTCAAGGGAATTGTTGACAGACCTCTGTTTTATTACCATATTCCCTGAAGCACGTTGTGTTCTGCATTGATATATTACTTATTACTATGACTGCTTCCATCACCAGTTCAATGTCTAGTCGATTGTCAGTGCAGCAAACTCCCCCGCTCCCAACTTTGCGCTGCTCCCTAACAAGGTTAAAAAAAGAAGACACTTTCAAATCTCTTACTGCTATATGATTTAAGAATATAGAGGCCCTTATTATTTTTATTAAGCATGCCTATCCACCAAGAAAGTAAATATTTTGAGAAGGCTTAGAAAACCAAGTTCTTGCGTTTACTTCTAGATGTGACATTTTGTTGGGAGAACTCGGTGGTGCGCGTCACCTTTCTCCACCAACTCGGCCTTCGTCTGGGGAGTTACAGACTCCACCCAGAATCAATCAAACAGTAACAAATGCGGAAACGTAAATCTGAAGCGAAAGAGAAGAACAAGAGATAAACACACATAAATGGTTTTACGTGGGAGAAAACCTCAAAGAGGAAAACCCACGGGACCTTGTCCAGAAATCTCCACTATCACAATAATGGTTACAAGCACTCCACGGCCACACGCCGGAGTAAACACTCGACCTCACCAACAATGGAGGGAGCTCTCTCTCTCTACAAGGGTTGCACTCAACCTCTCGGAGACTCTCACTCTCAACAGCCTAATGCCGGAGAAACACTCTCAGAAACAAGCTCACTGCTCTCTCAGCCTTTGCCTTTTCTGATGTCTGTCAAGTCTGCCTCCTCCATCCATAAATAGCTTATTTATAGAGAGGAATTAGGTTTAGGGATTTTGCATTCCCTAAACGGAATGGGCCGAGGTTTGACCTTGGGAATTGGGCCCAAGTCAAACATTCCCATTTTCACCACATGGGGATTTGGGCCAGCATTGATGACGGAATTATCCAACACATTTTTCCTCTGCAATTAGTATAAAATGTTACAGATCAACAATTTAAATGGATCCAATTAATAATAACCTGCAACAATTCACATGTAAAATAAGCTGAGTAGCTGATAGACACTGAAAAATATCTAGATTCTATCATACATTAAGGGTTCTTCTACGTAACAACTATGACCACATATAAAGAACTGAAAACTACAACGCATTTCATTCCCTAAGTACAAAGTGTTGTAAATAGGGAATATAATGTTCAAGTGATAATCAACAGATCTCATGAACTTTAGGATGATTATGATACCTACGAATGATCAAAGCATACAAAAGTAGAAAAGATCTCTTCCTGAGAGACTTAACCGCAGGAAAGTACTCAATCTACCAAGTCTAGAACAAAAAAGGTTAGGATTCTAAATGAGAGCTGACTTGAGATTATGAATTTACCAACTTGAGAAGCAAGAGTTACACTCGTTACTTAAATTATTTCCATGCTTAAGTACATAGTCTTCAATGCCTGACTTGAGAAGTTCTAGATTTGATGCCAACATTGGTAACTTCTTGCACTCATTTGTAAGAAAAACCTTTTCATATCGTGATTCAGGAACATCGCAATCTTCAGCTACTAATTGAATTGCAACATTCTGGACAAAAAAATTGAATGAATCACTAAAACTGTGCCAACTTCAAGGGTTCTGTATTATATTTGTAAGTTTGCTTTGGATAATGTCAACGATATGGAACTGGAAGTGCAAATCAGCAATATGATTTGGTGGAGTTTTTAACTTCTGATAGCATGAGATAGAAGGAAAAAGCTCTCCAACAACAGCATTGATACACTTCAAGTTATAGTGCTTGAAAAAAAAGTGAACGCATTTGAGAATTCTTCACTTGTGTCAGTTTAACTTACAGGAATCTTTAAAATTAGCATCTGCAAAATCAACAAATGAATAAAGAAATTGAAAGAATAAGAAATTTGATACATGAGTATAAACAGAAGATAGTTTTGTAGATAAACAGAGTGATATTAAAACTTCAACAAAATCATTCAAATAATATGGCCTTAATTTTGACATGCATTGAAGAACAAAGCTGCAGCAAACTTAGCACATTCAGGAACATTAAAGCTACCTTCATATTTCTGCTTGCTAATGTTTTATCTCTCTCTCTCTCTCTATCTTTTTTTTTTTTTTTTTTTTTATTGTCAGGGGAAAATTTTTCTGTTTTTTGTGTTGGGATTTTAAAAAATAGGAGCACTCACATTATTGATTTCTCAGTATAGCAAATTTTGATAAACCAAATTGCCTTAGACAACACCCCAGTGGAGAAGTGCAAAATCACACAAATTTCTAATGTATAGTCTTAGCACTGTCTACAGCTGTCACTGCTTTCTAATAATTGAAACATTTGTTATACCGCAGACCAATATTATTTTAAAGCAATAGCTCTAAATTACTTTGTTCAGTAACATTTAACTTGCTCAGTGTACTTTCAAGTTCCAACAAAAAAATATGGCCTAATAGTTTCGATATTGGTCCATGCTTAAATTTTTTTATAACGATAAATGCAGTGATTGCCATTGCTATAGGACTATCACATGACTGAGGCTGCTATTTGATCAAACACATTTATATTGAAAATATCAGCTTAGTAAAAGTTTCTGTATCTCGAGTAATTTATTTTTTGCAACAAAAGAGATTCGACAAATTAGCACTAGAAAGTCAACACATACCTTCTGTAAAAAAGTATGAATATCAGCCAGCAAGAGATCAAGGCTAACAAAAGAATACATACAAACTTCACTACCACTGCAACATAAGACAATCCCACAATTATTAGAAAGAAACTTAACCAACAAATTGATCTTAATTTAATGTAGTTCAAATAACTTGCATGCCTGAATTTTGCCCCATTTTTTGTGTTTGGAGTTAGTCGAGTTATTCTAGAGGAACCAATTCCTTTAAGGTTTATCTGATAATTATGTATCTCGGTATCGCTGATGCCTACAATGTCCATAGACTGCAATAAGAATCATGATAATAACTAAACTAAAAGTGGTAATATAATATATAGTTGAAAACCAGCTTTACTCTTGAACAGTGACGTAGTATAATTACACAGGCACCAAGGAAACATAAAAATTTGACAAATTTCCACATGGCCGGTGAAAATTGACTTCATATCAAAAGTACCTATACCTACTATTAAATTAATATGAAGAGAGAGATTAAAATCATTTGCCTTAGACAAAATGGGTGGCCTAGCATATTACCTCCCACATCAATGCAAGAGCAATAGAGTTGACGCGGATACAAGAATTGTTATCTCTTTTTTACTTTGTGCATGTGGATATCTATATTCTCAATGAGATCATAGCACAACTAACATGAGAACATTACACTTACCGGTGGTTTTGAGAGAAAGCATGCCATCTGTTTTACAAGGAGCAAAATAAATAAAATAAGAGATACAAAAAAGAAGTCAAAACAAGCCATCAATAAACAGTTACAAAAAAAGAGAGGGAAAAAAATTCAACTCAGATTGTAATAATGAATTGTTCAGTTACCCCATTTGTCAGCAACATCCGTGGAAGAAAACCTCAAGTCCTGAAATTCCTCCAAGCAGCTCCCAATGCCAGTATCAGAGACTGCTCACAAGAAATTCAAATATTATTACAAAGAAAAAGCTCACCACTCTTTAACTAAACAGGATTTCTTAATTTGGTGAAGCAGAACAGGACTTATTAATTTTTAAAATCATTCATCATTCATGCTGAACAAGCGACATCGTTTTGATTCATTGTTTTCTATTAACTAAAATAAATGCCTGAAAAATGAAACAAATTGTTTCGAATAAAATTTATCTAATAACAAAATGCGCAATAGATAGAGCGTGAATAAACACTTGCAAACATTTTCTTACTAGAGATTTGAAGAGAAGGATGCGAAGATGAAGAACGAGTGAGAATGACCGCAAGTCTGCAAATCTGCTCCGATAATCGGCATCTCTGATACGCTGAAGATATTAACTGTAACCGCAGATGCACGTCACACACATAACCAAACAAATCGCTAAACTCGCATGCAAGGTAAGCTCAGATTTACATAAACGAACCAATGAGAAAATCATAGGAAAAAAAAGTTAAATATAATTTTAGGAACAATTCGCAGTAGAAGGAGAAGAAGAAGCTCACATGTAAGCACAGTTTCTGAGCCGAAGAAAACTCCATTCAGAATCAAAACTCTCTCTGGAATTCGCGCGCAGAAATGAGTAACGGTTTTCGAAAATCAAATTTATGTGTCATACTGAAAGCGGTGGGCTCATGATACGACCCGATACACAGGCCCATTAACGTGTGGATGGGCTTTAGTGATCCATAAGCAAGTCTGGCCCATACTATAGAAAATTTTTCTTTTTCATAAAAAAGAAGGATGACATGACAAAGATTATTTTTGAAATGAATCTAAAATTTACTTTTTGCAAAATTAAAATTAAAAAATGTGCATCACACATTCTCTTGTGTTGTAAAGGGTGAGATAGAAGAAGCATTTTGGGTCCCCAAAAAAAGTGCTTTACATTCGGATGTTACACTGAAATTTCTGACTTCTTGCACTCGCAAAGACAAGCAAGTATGAAATCCTTTTGCAGACAAATATGCTATTGCTGACAAATGTTGTTGATGACGATGCTTCTTGTTTTGACTGAATATCTGCCATTTAATTTTATGTTTGGCTTTATCAGTTGTCTAACTTCGGAAAATTATTCTAATTCTATCATGACCAATGCAAATTATAGTGGGTTAAGAAGCTTGCTTTTGCCAAATCTAATTGATAAAAACAAATCCCTTAATGGGGGAACAATTTGTAGGTGGGACGATAATTAAGGAACCTACTCAGCATATGTTGTGAAATGCCAGGTACTTATTTATAGTTATTACTTATTAGGTGACATTAACAAATATTTGAATACTCATTCTCATTAACCCACTAGAGTTGGTTTAGTGATTCTTTTTATATTTATTTATCAAAAACTGATCCAAATCAAACAAAAACTACTTTATAAAACAGTTTGATTCTACCTAATAGATATAGTTTGGTCAAAAAATTTTCTCTCAAACAGTTTAAGTTTTTATTGTTCAATTTAGTTTTCTTTATATACTTATGCTTGATTTTTTTTATCCATAAGAATTAAAAATCAAAATTTATAAATATTTATGCACTCCAACTCAACCAAAACACTTTATAAAAGGGATTCTATTCAAATCGAATCATTTTACAGAAATAGTTCATTTCAATTTTCTCTCAAACACTTTATTTTTCATGGTTTGGTACAATTTTAAAATGATTTAGTTGGATTCAATTTTTTTTCACACCTCTTACAAAAGTTTTAGGTTTAAATTTCATTACATAAGAAAATATACACTCTTTAGGCAAATTAGCACTGGCCTACCTACATGCAATGACGATAAATAAAATTTAAAGGATAGATTGTAATGAAAGTTTTTACAGAACCATTTTCTGAAGTTCTCATGAAAAATGCAGGCATGTTAAAGTTCTATTCTAGTACTCTCCTTTTGTAAGAACTCACATGATGCCAGCCAGAGGCATTCTGGGAAGAAACAGAACCGAAACTTTGCACGGGCAATTATATTCTCATTCATGGAAGAGTGGGAGAGGAATTATTCGCCTTTTGTTCAACCCTTGCTGGCTTGCTTAATGGATTTATCTAACCATTTTTCAAAGTGGTTGCTTCATATATACTGTTTTCTCGTTACTCAATGGTGACTTTCTCCATTGAAAAGATGTCAGGGTTTCATGTCCTATTCATCCTTTGGTGGTTGATATTGATTGCCATGGCTAAGTAAAGAATGACATTCCAATTCACTTTTTTGTAAATAAAATAAAATCACTCCCCATGTTCAATAAAAATAACCAATTTTTTTTACAAAGGTCACATTCACGATCAAACCTAAATTATCATATATCTACTCCCAACTTCCACCATTAGGTTGATCCTAATGAATTTATAACATGATTTTAGTCCTTGTCTAGGAATAAATACATTATTATTATTATTATTATTATTATTATTATTATTATTATTATTGGTGTAAAAAAAATGTAATAAAATGAGAAGCTACACTCAATACTACAAGGAAAAGAGTCAATAACATAGAGACTTATCTAAAAGATAATTACATATGCTGAACAACAAACAATTTAACCTAATTACAACTATTCAACTAATTGTTAGACTTAACATGTGATTTATATTTCAAAAAAGAATATAGTTTAAAATTTTTAATTTTAAATAGTAAAATCAAAATAAAATTTTATAAAGACTAAAATAAAATAAAAAGATCCTATCAATAAAAAAACATTTAACCCGTAATTCTTTTATCTGAAACTTCTAACTTCTAATGCCTGAAGATCATTTTTACTCTTTTTTTTTAATATAACACTCAAGTATAAAACCTGACTTAAGAAAAGAATCATCAGGACACTGATTTAACTAACTGAAGTGTATGATATAATGATAATAAAGTTAACCTATCTGAAATTAATATCTCAACCAACTCAACAATCACTAGCTGATTCCCCTCTTTCAAAAGGAATAAAGGGGCAATTGGGGCAGGGTGACCCCATCAAGCTTATAAAAGCAATTGGAATGGTTAATGCATGATACTTTTGCACAGATCCCTATATTAATAAAACAGGGTTAGTCTCACTCTGTGCTTCCCCTTTCACAGATTTCGGAGAAATCCTTGACTAGATTATTCCTTTATGCATCACATTTGGAACATTTTCCTACTCCTAAAGACAACTCCTAAAGACAATTACTTTGTTTAGACCCTAGGTATGTATTTTGTACGAAAAACTGACCGTATAGTACTGTCTAAGATAACAGAATAGTCTATGGCCTAGAAATTATTGCATAATAAACAAGTCTCTAACATGTATAAAGAACTTTTTAAGCTTTACAAAATGTCTTTCATCAATAAATTATCAGATAGCTCAGGTATCTATGATCTTTGTTATGATATCATCACATAATTTGTGAAAAAGTGTTAATAATACTTCATTATGTACTATGTAAAGATTAATTGAATCTATAAAAATCTCAAATCATGAAATAATGTCTCCTCTATATCCCTTTATAATTTGTTGCAAGAAAAGTAGCACTTATCAACAAAATATCATGACTATTTGGCATGTATTGACTACACAGAGTCATAGATTGTCTCATTCAATGATTATGAGTGGGAAAACCCCAGTAAACAAAAGCTGCAGTTTCATGGAGCCTTAAGAGTGTAGTGTGTCCTGATGCTGCAAGATCTTGCTTTCTCTCCTTACAAAGCAATCATAGGAGCCAATAAGTTTAAAAAACACAGAATATCTTTAGTTGCCTTCTTTAATAAAGAATGTTCCCCTCTCCCCCTTTTTTCTAAATTCAAAAATTCCTACTTATTAGAGAGCCAATTTACATAACCACTTCTCACACCTAATCCCCTTGAGTGCTTGAGGAGTTAAAATCCAAATCTATCTTGGTCTGCACTCAAAGAACAAGTGCTGCAGCTTTAATACCAAATCCACCTATTCCCCACAATTCTCATACCCCTCAACACAACTATTATCTCTTCTTCTCAATTCTCTCATTGAAGATGTCTTTACAAGTTCAGCCACAGACACAGACACAGACACAGCCACAGCCACAGCCACTGATGCAGCAGCAACAGCAACCTGTCCAGGTCTATCCTACCAGTGTCACATATGAGTCACCACCCCACCATTCAAATGGCTCTTTTGGGTCAGTTTTTGTTGTTTTGGCCTTAATAATAGTCATTTCTGCAGTTGCTTGCTGCCTTGGAAGGCTTTGCAACCGTCGCGGTGGCCATGGCCACAGCCACAGCCACAACCAGAAACATGTTAAGCCACAAAAGCAGCAGCAGCAGCGGCAGAACCACCACAACTTCCGTCCAAAAGAAGTGGACATCGAATTCGGGTTTGACAAGAGAATCGCGGCTTCCAAGCCTAATGGACATGGAGCAGGCAGGGGAATCAAGCCACTTCCTCATCATGGTGACATGAAAACTTTCGAAATGAAGCTTGGCCACCAAGGAAAAATAAGACCAGGTCCATGAAGGGAATTGTTAGGGAACATTATTATTTATGTAGACATGCCCATCTTCTTGTTGGCAACTGTTCCAACTCTATACCATTGTGTTTCTATTTATCTTCTCTGTTTTTCTGTCTCTTATTAGATTTGCAACTGCAAGATGAAATGTATAATTATCTTCTCTACTCTTTTTATGGCCTTGTTTTGATATTTGAAAACAAAAGCTTGTGTTTCTCTCTGCAATATGGATTTGTAAAAGTAAAGGGAGTGTAAAAAATAAAAATTACTCATTTTAAACTTGATGGGTTGATTGGATAAAGAATAATGATGGTTTTGAATGATTTTATATGTAATTAAATTGATTTAGATTTTTTCCTTTTAAGAAACTTAATTTGAACTGGATTTAGATTAATAAAAGCAAAAGAAACAAATATTTAGAGAGCCAA
This sequence comes from Glycine latifolia, assembly GCA_013407115.1. NCBI lineage: Eukaryota > Viridiplantae > Streptophyta > Magnoliopsida > Fabales > Fabaceae > Glycine > Glycine latifolia. Next base: position 3,657,062 of record CM023941.1, read on the forward strand.
AACTACACCAGAAGTTGTGCTGCAAACAAACATAAAAGAAGTTAAAGAAACTAAGCCAGATCATATGAATTTATAACCTTTCTTTCTGCATTAAAGAAACCAAGGTCTTCAAGTACGCGTAACGAGAAACTGTAACATTTTACCATGTACTCATACCATGATTTTAAATTATTTTTTTAATATCTCCTTAGACACTCCTTATGATACTGATAATGAGGTCTAACTTCTTACCAATTATACAACTTGGCAGTACTAAATGAACCCAATGGTAGATATGAAAAGATTTAAAAAAAAAAGAAAAGCAAAGAAAAAAAAAAAGAATGGGAAAAAAAAGAGAGGGAGATGAAAAGGAAAACGACTAAAAATGGACCATCTGGAACATATAAATAACAATGAGTCTAACATTCCACCAAACTTATAGTTTTTCTTCATTCCATCCTAAGACACACTGTCCGCCAATTTATATTCTACTCCATTAAGTCTTATTTAACTACCATTTTCCAAGTAAGTTTTGGTCTACATCTACCTATCTTTGTGTCAAACTCTTGGTAACAAACTTTTGTTCTTACGGGAACATCCAGGGGCTATCTCATTACATGTCCAAATCACCTCAATCTATGTTCCCTCATCTTTTCATTCGCTGGTACTACTGCTATCTTTCATCGAATGTCTCCATTTCTTATCTTATTCATCTTCATATAACAACACATCCACCTTAACATTGTCATTTTTGCTACCTCCTATTTTATGATCATGTTGTCTATGTGTTGGTCAACATTCAGCTTCATATAACATTATAGGTCTTACCGTTGTTCTATAGAATTTTCTTTTTAGCTTAAGGGGAATTTTGTCATCACACAACAATCTAGATGCACTTCACCATTTCATCCACCCTGCTCTGATTCTATGATTTACATTCTCATTAATCTCTTCACCCTTTTGCAAAATTGATCCCGGTATCTACAAACATCTTTCTTGGGTACTTTTTCACCAAATAAATGCACGAGGTCTGATCACCATCTTTTAACAGTGAAAACTCACATTTTATATACTTAGTCTTGCTCCGACTTAAAGTGAATCATTTAGACTCCAAAGTGCTTCTCCACAATTCAAGTTTCCTATTAACACTGTTTTTTGTCTCATCAGTAAGCACAATATCATATGCAAAAAGCATATACTACGACACTTCCTCTTGAATATTTTTTGTTGGTTCATCCATCATTAAGGCAAAGAGATAAGGATTAAGAGATGAACCTTGATGTACAACCTACCGTGATAGGAAAATAACTTGATGTTCCATTACAAGCTTTCACACATGTTGTAGTCTCATCATACATATCCTTGATTTATTTACATACTTTAATGAGTTTTTTTCTTAAGAATCCACCATAAAACTTTTATTAGGACCTTATTGTATACTTTCTCAAGATCTATGAACATTATATGTAAGTTTTTCTTCTCGATTTTCATTAATTGTTGCATCAAGAAAATGATTTTCATAGTACATCTTCCTAGTATAAGTCCAATTTGATTTACATAAACACTAATCTCTCTCCTCAAGCGATGTTCAATAAATCTCATAACTTTATAGTGTGACTCATAAGCTTAATGTCTCTATAGTTAGAACAATTCTGGATATCTTCCTTACTTTTGTAAATAAATACAAGTATATTTTTCCTCCAAACATTAGACATCTTATTTATTTAAAAAAATTTAAATTTTCAAAAAAAAAAAAAAAAATTTTACGATTTCCCCCCTGTTACCCCCCCCCCCCCCCCCCCCATATTATAAATTGCCTATAGTAATCAAAACTTAATAATCACCTCGTATGTTTCAATTTAAGAATTTAAAATATTTTTCCTAAAATTGAAATTCTTCCACTTTTTGTTAAAAATAATCACTTCAATTGACGCCGTTAAGGAGAGATATTTCATTCTATGCAAATTTCATAATTTCATCTTATTTTGCTGTACTGCACAATGGGTTCTATTCTGAAACTGAAAACTACATTCTTCTTGTGGTTAGAAGTCTTGCCACTTTGAGATCCAAAATTTCAATTTTCCCGCAAGCATGTTTGAAGATTTAAGTGCTTCTTCCTTTCACCCAAGTTCACAATGAAGTTTAGTATAATATAAGCTTTGACAACATGTACCTCTACAATGTTCGGATGTTTGTATTGTTTGCTTTTTTGTTTATTGAATCTCCTACATTTCTTTTATCAATGTATTAAAAAGTGGATTTGTATGATTTACTACTTTATTTATTTTATTTCTCATGTCTTCTTATCAGTGTATTTGAATTATTTTATATGATTGAATTGATTTGGATTTGTTTTAAGAAACTTTAGTTTGAACTGGATTTAGATTAATAAAGCAAAAGAAACATCTACTCTAGAGAGCCAAAAACTACCCCAGACGCAAACAGAACTTGTGCTGCAAACAAACATTAAAAAAAAAAAAGAAGTTAACTTAATGGAGTTAATACTAATCCATGCGAATTTATAAGCTTCCTTTCTGTATAAAAGAATTTAAGGTCTTTAAGTTCTCATAAATTCTATAAAACAATGGAAAATTTTCATGCTACCAATTCACTATTATGATCTTCAAACTTCAATATTTTTTTTATTTAATAATTTCTCCTTAGACGCTCCTTATAATAATTATATTGAAGTCTAAACTTATCATTTCATACCATTAGCACAACTCTAACATTTGATGGTTCTAATAGTGGTCAAATTAATTAACAGTTGGTTCGGTTTGTCTATTTCCCTTGTTGGTTGGCTGTAATAGCAATCAAATTGGCTGCTGAATAATATTAGGATATGCAGAACTTTGTGGCCAGATGGAGATGGTGGGGTGGTTCATTTGGCTGGTCTGCTATAGAGTTTACGTCAATATATTGTCAGTGGAAAAATGTGAGAACCATTTTAGAGCTGTAACGGGTTAGTGAGATGAGTTAGCCTAAGATTTTCAGAACTTGTATAGTTGTGTGTGAAATAGTTATCAGCTAAGTCATCATTAATTATTGTAAACTGAAAGATCATGTTATCTACAAATGCCACTTGCATTCCACTACTGGAGATCGAGAAGAAAAGAAAATTGGACTATAAGCATAAATAAGTCTCAAAACTGCTCAATATTTGCAACTCACATACTCACTGCCAATGATAAAACAAATTCAAAATGGCAAAATATAATGCTTCTTATCAGTATTATGAATTATATAAACTCAATCTATCATTGCAAATGTGCATTAAGAAACTCAATCTTCCTAATCCCCCCATCAATAAGAGATATCTATAGTAATAGATATTAAAAAATAGGTTTAAATATATATTTTTTTGCCTAATAAATATATGATTTTTTGTATTTGTTTCCTAAAAAAAAAAATTCTCTACATTGAATTTCTAATAAAACAAAAAATTTATTTTTGGTCCTTAACGTTTATTTTTAGTCTCTCATAAATTAGTGAATTCTATGTTTACTTCTTGATAAAAAAAATTCAATTGTTATTAATCGAGACTAAAATAAAATTTGCTAATTTATTAAGAAACAAACATAAAATTCACTAATTTATCGAGACTAAAACAAAATATTAAAGACAAAAAACATAAGTATTATTTTATTAAAGACTTAAGACAAAACAAAAAGTTATTAGAAAATAAACACAAAAATATATATTTATCAAGGATAAAAAAAACATATTTAATTTAAGCTTAGAAAAGTAAACTCAACAAACTTATAAGTTACAAGCTTTCAATATCCTTAGATATAAGAAGAAGAAAAAAGAATGGGGAAAGAAAACAAAACTAAAACTGAAGACATACAAAAGAAAATAATGTTTTTGATTGGCACAAGTCAAACAAAGGCAATCTCAATATATTTTTCAACTTTCATAGTTCCAATTTCTATAAACCAAAAAATTTCCGTGGTGCTTTGTAAGATGATGCAAAGGCCTGAAGAGTAGTTTGGTGAAATCAACTTTGGCTTTAGGAGAAAGTGTTTGGCAAAAATTAGTTTAATTAAAACCACAAGCCTTTAAACTCCAATATGCCTATGCACAGCACTGCCCTAGCATGTGTGTTCCCTCAAGACATGTTCTGTGTATTGCTCCGTTGGCCGTGGAAAACTCCAAAATCTGAATCACTACCTTCACTATATAATCCTTGATGTCTGGATCCAGACATTTCTCTTGAAACAGTTGAACGGTATTCTACGCTGTTCATATCAAACTCGGAATCATCAAAGCTGCCATTAACCATCCTTTTGAATATCGTAATGTCTTCATTATACTGGCCAGAATCATAAACAGTGCTCTGACCATATTTCACCCCATTTGATAGATCATATAGTTGGTCGCTACTATCTAAGGATCTAGCCACCTGATAAAAACCAAGGGACATATTAGCAAATGATTTGAACGAGTTAAGAATTAAGATAGATATGTTACAAATGCAGATAATCATAAATAGATAGATGAAGGTTTTGATGAACACAAAATAATTGTCTCTGATTGTTATCACCTGAACCATACGAGGTCGTTTCGGAGCAGAATGGCGAACACATGCTGCAGCTGTCTCAATCATTCTGAACATTTCACTGTCCACATATTGCCGCTCAAGCCTGGGGTCTACTAGTTTACCAAAGTCACCTGTCTCAACTGCATGAAGGAGAAGTGGACGAGCCTGTGGAGAGAAGAAAACTTCATTTCAAGTGTAGTTGATCATGTTAAAAATTGTTTGATTTGATGCACTGTGTTGAAATATGGAATTTTAATTTATTTTTGTTTGTGATTTACTTGATCCTATAGTTGTCTTCATTTTAAAATTTAGAAAACTGTAAGTTAATCCCTACACAAGTTCTTTTTGTGACGGTTTATCATCGTCAGAAAATTTTTGTAGCAGTTTTACCACCAGAAAGTTTTCTCTGGTATTAGCAATAGGGACTAAAACTTCAACTTTTGTACAATGTGTAGGGACTAAAACTTAAAATGACGACAAGTATAGGGACCGAACGAGTAATTTAACCAAATTCAATACTAAGTGTATTTCAATTCAAAAACTAAGAAAAATGTTCAGACCTACCCACTCAACCAAACTCTCCTCTCCTATGGGCTGCATTGGATCAACAGGTTTCCTTCCAGTTATAAGCTCAAGGAGGACAACTCCAAAAGAGAAAACATCTGATCTGTCTGTTAATTTTCCACTTGTTGCATACTCTGGAGCCATGTACCTGCGAAATGAAGCTAGAATGAGTAAGTGTGGTAGTTTAGTTTAGCATTTGGCATTACTGAAGGTTTTCCCTGATAAAGTTTCCATTATAAAAATCAAAACCTGAAAAAACCAGTTCACTCCCTTTAAAGAGTATGTCTACTTGGCCTCCAAAATAACAGTGATAAACAACAATCATTGAACGAAGCAATATTTCAATTTTCAACTGAGAATAATTCTCTATAGAGTATTTTCAGAATACTTTGTTCTAATAACCACCGATTTTATACTATATCATCATATAAACTTTTGTTCTCCTTTCTTTTTCCAACTAAAGAGGTGTTTGTACTGATAGCAAGTGATAACCTTCATGAAAGTCCATATACATTAGAATGTTGTGCTTTATGTTTTAGACAGAGGAAACCTACCCAAAGGTCCCCATCACCCTGGTCGATACGTGGGTATTAGCATCATCGGTTAGCCTGGCAAGTCCAAAGTCTGCAACCTGTGTTAAAACAAGGCTAAATTAGGATCCAGAACTCCATCAGGGAGCAAAACATAGGTAATTAGATTTTTAAAAAAAAGTATATGCTGACCTGTGCCTCATAAGCATTATCCAATAGTATGTTTGCTGATTTAATATCTCTGTGAATAATCTTTGGGTTGCCTAGAGTCAAATAAAATACTTTAGCAATTAGCTTTTCAAAATTGTACAAAATTATCATTGAGATGATAATTGAAAGATAGAATAGGGAGAAACTGCACAAGATTAGTTAGCACTTGTCAGTGTCACTTTTGTTTGAAGAAATGTTCACAACATCTAACACTGTCAACATCCCATGAAGAGACGAGTCTCAAAATTAACACGGAATTCATATAGTGTCATGTGAACTTCATAATATAGTGTTCAGATTTAAAATAAATTCATATTTTAAGATCCCCTAAGCTTCCGGCCAGTTCTCTACTGTAGAATTGATATCTTTTAGTAAATTTCGTCAAACATAATACACAATGAGAGAGGGTAACAGAATCAAAATTAATAAGCACTGTTTGGGGTGATTTTCTGTTTTTAATGTCGAAATTTGTAAAAACTAAAATCAATTTTTGTTTTGAGTTTTAAGTTGCAATTTATTTTGGTTTTATAGAAAGAGGGAAAAAAAGGAAAGGAATTTCTAGAGATGAAAGAAAATTTTGACTGGGTTGACAAGGATAACAGGCATATCCAATTTAGTTATGCCATTTGCACCACCTTTAGACCACCATGCCCATTAGAATCTAAGATTAATTGGATCCACTTAAAACTGTTATAGGCCACATTTTTCTTTACACTATGTGCAAAAATCATTTCCCTATCAATTGTTCTAGTGAAATGGCACCTATCATTTGCTTTAATGTATCGTATGTAAGAATAGATAATGTCATAGCATAAATGCAAGATATACATACAGCCATCATGGAGATATGCCAGGCCCCTTGCAGAGCCAATTGCTATCTTCATCCTCTTTGGCCAATCCAAAATTGGCCATTCACTTCCTGTGAGCAGAACACACACAAACAATAAACACATGAGAATCACTTCATACATATAGAAAAAAAAACACAAACTCATATCTTAAAAAATAAAAGAAACTCACGTTACCATGCAAGTGCTGACTGAGATTTCCATTAGGAACGAATTCATAGATAAGCACTCTTTGCTGTTCAGATATGCAATAACCAATTAATGACACCAAATGGCGATGATGGATTCGGCTGATGATGTCCACCTCCGCCCTGAACTCCCTTTCTCCCTGCCCACTTCCAGCCTTCAATAACTTAAGAGCCCCCACTCTCCCATCAGGCATGGAAGCCTTGTAAACATACCCAAATCCCCCCCTCCCCTATTATGTTTTCACTAGCAAACCCGTTCGTGATCTCTGCAACCTTTTCGTAGGTAAAAACTAACTGGCCAGTGTTCATGTGCTGAGGCGTTTCTGAAGGAGTTTTTAAATTCATGGCACCTAGTGCACCACTCCCAAAACCTGGCTCCTCTACATAGTAATGCACGTCTGCACTTGATGAAAGCCATACCAAAATCATTAATTAGGCATGAAACTAGATGCACAAAGGGATAATTGGGTAACATCACAACAATTCTAACAAGACCATAGTGCCTATAAGCACAACTTCAGGATAATATAGGGCTTTAATTCCATGCACTGCAGTTACAAATTTCTAAACTACTAATCAATCAAAAACCAGGTATCGCTTTTAAGATAGTTATTATAAAAGTCAACATATTTATATATGTCAAGTTGTGATTCAATGTCAATATAAAATATATTACTTAGTAATTGAGAAAATCGACAAATTATATATGATAATTTGTGATTTTAAGTTTTATCCTATCACATAAACTATCATTAGGTTGTTGATACCAAGGTGACCCCTAATTGGTTAAGAGTTTAAAAACTTATATATTGGCTGCACAAGCCTATTGAACTCATTAAAATACTTTAGAAAAAGTTTAATAACTTTATTATTTGTATGATCTTGAACCAAGGATTGGTTAATACCAACTCATTGCCTCAATCTTGACCTTTAAATTTTGATTATGCCAATATAAATATAAACAATGTGCTTCTGAGAATTGCTTATAACACCAATAACATTGAAGATGATCATACAAAATATATATTATACCTCCTCCTTTCATATGAGATTTCCTAGGGGGTGGCATGGCATAGACACTCGCACGCTTTTGCTTCCTCCTGAATATACAGAAAATAACTAGAGCAAGAAACCCAATGATGAAAACCCCGGCGAGAGCAAGACCAACAATTTCTCCTGTATTATTACCGGAGCTAGGTGATGAGGACGGATGATCGCTTTTTGGGGAAGTACCGCTTGGTTTCGGTTGGGTAGACGGCGGTGATCGCGGTGGTGAAGGGTGGTTTGGCCCTGAACCCAACGGCGCCGGTGGCGGAGTAACATGGGAAGCAGGTGAAGGTGGAGTTGGAATTGCAGTTGGAGGCGAAAGGGAATGTGGAGGAGGGGCGAGAGATTGTGGTGACGGAGGAGAATTTTGTGGGGGTGGCGGTGGCGGCGACGGTGGTGGCTCTGACGGAGAGGGTGGAGGAGCTGAATCTTTTGACAGCGGGGGAGTTGATGGAGGCGGCGGAGAATTAGACGGAGACGGTGGTGATTTGTTCGGCGGTGGAGTTGGCGGAGAAGGGGAAGGTGGTGGAGAATGAGGCGGAGTTGGTGGCGGGGATTGTGATGGAGTTGGCGGTGGAGAATGCCCCGGCGCTGGGGGAGATTCTGTTGGCGGAGGAGCAGATATTTTCGGCGGTGAGGGCAGCGGCGGCGATGGTGGCGGAGACTTCGATGGTGTGCTTTTCGGAGACTCTGAGTCATCCGACAACGACAACGAAGATGACAGCAACGGAGCGGAAGCCTTGTCCTTGTCGGAATCCAATGAAGACGACTCATTTGACGATGTATTCTTAGCCATTTCTGATTCTATATAAAATCTCAACTTGATTCTCAGAAATGGCAAGAAATTCAAAAAATGCCAATGGGTACTAAAATGAGATTATAATTCGAAACAGTCGTTTCTCAATGCATTTTGAGGATCAAAGCAGAAATATCAACAAAAACAACATGGGATTCTTGCTGTTCGAAGAATGGAATTGAATTGGGGTGATGATGATGAAGTCTTCTTGGCCAGCGAATCGTTGAAAATAGGAAACCAGAATGCCAGCACGTTGCTACGACACGTTGAAATGGAAGAGGAAAAAAAAAACTAATAATTTTGAAAATTATCGGTGCATGGCCTTGCAAAATGCAAAACAATATCATAAGCATAAGCCCTGAACATTCATTCGTTCTGTGTTAGCATTATTTTAGGTAGTTTGTTTTCATGGTTGCATAATGCATAGATGCATGTTTTTTGTCTTTTCTTTGGTTCTCTCCTTGAATTTCGGGTTACCGCGCAACATAAAAGTATAAACCGGTTGAGGGATGCATATAACTAACAAGTTGCAACTTCCAACTCGGAACCTAACTAACTAACGACCAGGGTTTGCCCGTCACTGCATATATGGGTCCCTTATGTTTGATCTTGAGCTTTGTCGGACTCGGACCTAACTTATCGTTGTAATATTGGATTGGTCTTAAGGTAAGGGGCCTTTAAGGCCATTGCTATTGTCACTACCAAAATTTATATTGGCACTACCAAGATATAGCAAATGACCATTTTACTTTTCTGAGTTTTCCTACACCCCCAACCCTCTCCCTTCCTCAATTACTTTTCCATCCTACACCCTCAACAAATTACACAACAACGGAATATGTTTTCATGTGTATTTTTTTCACCCCCAAATAACACACCGAAAACATGATTTTGTTGTGTTGTTTGGAGGGAAAAAAAACTACACAACGAATCTTGATTCCATTGTGTTATTTGAGGGTGAAAAAATATACAACTTAATCACAATTCCGTTATGTTGTATGAAATGAAAAATTACACAACAAAATCATAATTTCATGGTGTTATTTGGGGTGTAAAAAATTATACAATGGAAATGTGATTTTGTTGTACACTTTTGCAATGGAATCGTGTTTTCACTGTGTTTTTTTTCTACCCCCATATAGGCAACTGAATCACAATTCTGTTGTGTTTCTATCACAAGAATATTTTCAGAATAATGTTAAAAGACACCCATGTGGATAGTACCAATAACAAGAGTGGTAGTGCCCAAGCAACTCTGGGCCTTTAACCCATTTAACTACATCAATTCTCTTAAAAAAAAGAAACACGACATTAATTAAAATGTTAAAGAAATTTTCAACAAAAAAAAGAGTGGGCAAATGAATGAAAAAGATAAATTACTAAAAAATTAACATGTGTCTAACTAGAGATTTTGTTCCATGCACATTTCAATAGGTGTCTATACTTGGAAAAGGAAAGAAATAGAAGAGACAAAATTGATAAATGATGTGATGTGGAAAAAAATGATAGAAAAAAAAAATAAAGGATATACTGATTGGATGTTTGTTCTGTGGGATGAGTTTATAATTATTTTTTCTTGTAGTTGTTTTACATTCTTTTGTTATGTAAAAATTGTTTTTTTCATCCAAATGAAATTAATTATTTTTAATACACTTATCACCTAAACAAAAATTGATTTTAATTATAATCAATTATAATAATAATTAATTATATACAATTGATTATTGAAATAATCTAATTTTCGCAATTATCCAAACACACCATAAATTTGATAGGTTACAGCTTACAAGACCCGAAGTCAAACACAAGGGCTCAAAAAAAAAAAAATCAAAGACAAAGACAAAGGAAGGAAAAAGAAATGAAAAGAAAAAGAAATCTTCTAAATTAAGAATACAAGAAAAACAAGTCAATGAAATCATGGGATTGAGTACACGAGTCCAAGACCAAGATACTAGAAAAACATTTTTTTTCTTAAGAAATAATGTTGAGTGAGTTGGAATTTGTTGATGATTTTAGGAAATCAAAGTTTCATAAAGAGTACTGCTATATACAGTACGAAAAAAAATGCATGAAAGGTATAAAGTATCAGTTATAGGTTTTTATATTTTAAAAAATAATTATAAATTAAATATTAAAAAAGATAGAGTGATTTTTGTTGACGAAAAATAAGCTTCGTATGATTAGTATTAAATACCCAGTATATGTTTTGATATGCATATTTATATATTTATTTTATTCTTATAATTATATTCATAAGTTATTATTTTATTCATATAATTACCTTTACAAACTATCTACTAACTTTTTTATTATTTTTCTTCTAATTAAAAAAGCATGAAAAAAGTAATCGGTCACGAAGTACCTTTTTTTTCCTAGTAAAAATATAATGGATTTGACGTAAAAGTTTAACTTTAGAAAGAAATCGCTATAAAAACATATACTGGGTATTTGCAACAATAATCTAGCCATATATGTCCTTTTTTTTCTGAATATCTAGCCATACATGCGTTAATTGCTATCGGCTATTTGAATTATTGCACTGTATTAAAAATTAAATTGCTTGCAAGACTATATACTAGATTAAAAAAAATTAGATTAATGTCTTTTTTTATATAGTTTTATCTCCTCGATCTTTTACCACGTAATCTTTCATTTGTTTTCCCTTTTATCAGTCTCTAATTTTATATTATTAATTTTTTTATTTAAAAAAGTTTGTATTAAATTGACAGAGGATTGGTATGGAATAAAAAAGATAATGTTAAAAAATACAGTTGACTTGATTAAAAGTTGACACAAATGAATTGTCAGTTAATTTCCTCCTTTTTCTCCCAATCGGTTACTTTCAAACTATTACTACCATCAGCTATCATCTATCAATAGTAATAACGTTCAACAACTTTTTGTAAGTAGATTAGTACTGAATATTTGAACAAATTGCAATACTATGATGAGACTTTCCTATGACGAAGTACAATGTTATCTGTTTATTTGAGTCAATTTCTTCAACATCTACAATTCTAGAAGCAGAAGTTTATCGACCTCTCATAAATTTGAAAGTCAATGTCAATAAAGCCCAACGTTGCTAGATATGGAAATATACGAGTCAAACTTGGGTTAGGACCCATTAAATTAAGTTTAATATGTCAGCGTAGTGCTTGGGTTAGGACCATACGAGTCAAACAAGGAATGGGATATCAAGATACTACCTCAAATTCTTTTTTATCTTAAGAATCTTTTTTTGTTTATTTCTTTATATAAGATTCTTTTTATATTTTTATTAACTATTTTTTTATCGAAATATTTTTAATCATTTATAAATTTTTAGTTAACAAATAATATAGAAAAAATGTTATGCATTAAAATATAAATAATCATACATTACCATTTAATCACATTTTTTATTCGTGAAAAATGAAGATAGTGGCAATGAATTTATAATAATTCATGTGTCATGCTCAACCAATTAAGTAAGACCCTCTTGACATTTTACTAAGTATAAGATTATTGATTTTTACAAAAATTATCTTAAAAGTTAAAACAATTATAATTTGATATTGAATGATATTGTATACCAGTTTTACACGATTACACATTTCCTTCCTCTAATTCTAATTCTATTTGCTTAAAGAATGTTGGTCCTTTATCATTGATCATCGACAGAGTGATCAAGGAGAATTAACAATTAGGTGGGTTGGTTTATTAAGTTAAGTGTGAATTGAACAATTTCAATCTAGCTTGTTGGTTATACTTATACTCACAAGTGAATTATTGAAGGGAGTGAGAACGAGTGCCTTAAGCATTAGAAGAGGACAAGAATTTGAGGTTCAGGTTTTGTTTGGTTTTCTTGAGAGATTTGTGAGTAATTGCATATATATGGGAGTTAGGGAAGTTTTATTGTCATTGTAATGACAATAACACACAAATTGACAAAATGGGAGTCACGATAAATAAGTAATTCCTCTAACTAATTATTTTATTTTTTCATGGTAGTTTTTATTAGTAATATCAAATGAGAGTTATTGATTGGCTGGGAGTTGAGAATTGAAGGGGACATGGTAAAGGTCAATGAGATAATAGGTTAGTTGAAGAAGACAAAATGACACATCAACAAATCATGTGATGTGGCAAAAAAAATATATGAAAATAACATGTAAGCGTATTATGTCATAGCTCAGGATTTAGATATTGTAAAAGATGAAATCAAGAAATACAATTTTTTTTTAGGATAACTTGATCTGTATGAGCAATCAATTTTAGGATATTGTTATTGGTAGAAGCGAGTGATGCTCAACCTTTCACTTTAAGTATATTGATTGTCATTACAATTCCCCTCGAGTTCAAAAGGCATTAGATTTCCAGTCACGAAGGTTCCACCAAGAACTGATCAGAATTTAGTTGACCAAGCTTTTCATGAAGTACTTTTTTTAAAGACAAATGTTAGTAATTAATAGATTATGTTAGTGAGAAAATTTGAATCCATGATTCCTTGTCACTCCAATCTTTATGTCCCTCTTCTTAATCCATGGCTCTCAATGGTGGTGTAACTTACTATAAAGTTGTGAGGTTTATGAGAACGGATTTGGGTGATTCCAAAGAGAAAGTGTATAGAGGATAACTTACTATAAAGTTGTGAGGTTTATGAGAATGGAATTGGTTTTATAAAACAGTGCAGTCATTTTTTCTTGAATTAGTTTGAGAAAAAATCAATTTGATATAGGTTCACTTATAATCCAGTTCGATCCAAACTGATTTTTTTTTTTTGCACACTTGTTAACAGTTGCTTTTAGAACTGCTATTATTTTGAAATTATCTATTTATTTTATTTTAAATAAGAAGTCAAAGTTTGTTTTTCATAATTTTAGGAGGTTGTTCAGTTTGTTATGGATATTGCCTTAATTAAAAGGCAAAATCTTATTATGAAATTATATTTTCAGTTGTTAGTTATATTTTCAGCCTATATATGTAGTTTTTGAATTCAATAAAATTATCCTCTTTCATCACACTCTCTGTTTTATTCATTCTCTGCCATAATTAAAACCAACAATTGGTATCAAGAGCCCTTTTCTTATGGGACCTATAGAATGGATTCTGAAACAAGTTTTTCCCAAGTAGCTCTTCCAGTTTTCAATGGGGAAAACTATAATCTTTGGGCCATCAAAATGGAGGCTTACCTAGAGGCTTTGGATCTTTGGGAAGCTGTAGAAGAGGATTATGAAGTCCTTTCACTACCGGACAATCCCACCATGGCCCAGATCAAGCATCATAAGGAGAAAAAAAAACCGAAAAGCAAAGGCAAAATCATGCCTTTTTGCTGGTATCTCTACAACCATTTTTACTAGGGTCATGACTCTCAAATCGGCAAAAACGATTTGGGACTATCTAAAGGCGGAATATGCTAGAGATGAAAGAATTAGAAGCATGCAGGTGCTTAACTTAATGAGGGAATTTGAGCTTCAGTGGATGAAAGAGTCTGACACAATCAAGGAATACTCAGATAAATTGTTGGGCATTGCCAACAAGATAAAGTTACTAGGCGGTAATTTTGCAGATTCCAGAATTGTTGAAAAAATTCTGGTAACAGTGCCAGAGAGGTACGAAGCATCTATTGCTTTATTGGAGAACACAAAAGATCTGTCTAAAATTACTTTTGCAGAAGTGCTACATGCTCTCCAAGCCCAAGAGCAGAGAAGATTGATGAGGGAAGATCATGCTGTTGAAGGTGCTCTTCTAGCCAAGAGCCAACAAGCTAAAAACTATAAGAAGAATCATCCAGGCAACAGTCAGAGCAGTGCAACTAATTACAACAAAGGAAAGGGTGAAAAGAAAAGTTACCCACCTTGTCAGCATTGTGGCAAAATGGGTCACCCTCCATTCAGATGTTGGCAGAGACCTGATGCTAAATGCATCAAGTGCAATCAAATGGGGCATGAAGCAATCATATGCAACAGCAAAAATCAGCATCAAGAGGAAGAAGCTAAGGTCGTTGATCAATAGGAGGAGGAGGATCAACTCTTTGTGGCCAGGTGTTTTGCAAGTAGCGAAGAAAGTGAGAGTTGGCTGATTGACAGTGGTTGCACAAATCATATGACCAATGACATGAAGCTTTTCAAAGATTTAAAGCCAACCAACATCACCAAAGTCAAAATAGGCAATGGTGATTATATTTCAGTCAAAGGAAAGGGGACTGTTGCAATAACAAGTAGCTCAGGTACAAAGTTTATTCCTGATGTCCTTTTTGTACCTGAAATTCAACAAAATCTGTTGAGTGTTGGCCAATTGATTGAAAGAGGCTTCAAAGTTATTTTTGAAGACAATTTTTGCCTGATTAGAGATGCAGTTAATCAGGATATCTTTAAAGTAAAAATGAAAGGGAAAAGTTTTGCTCTAAATCCGTTGGAGGAAGAGCAAGCTGTTTTTCTAATCAAAGAAAACATCACAGAAGTTTGGCACAAAAGACTCGGGTTTGATCACCACCAAGGGTTGCTGCAAATGAATTCCAAGAGAATGACAGCTGATTTTCCAGAACTTGATGATCACATACCAACATGCAAGGCTTGTCTATTCAGAAAGAAAAAAAAAGAAGCCATTTTTGAGGATAGCAAAAAGAGCCACTCTTAAGCTGCAGTTAGTCCACACATATATATCTAGACCTAAAAAAACTCCTTAATTAGCAGGTAATCGATATTATGCTGCCTTTATTGATGATTTCACAAGAATGTGTTGGATTATTTTGTTAAAATTCAAGTCGAAAGTGGCTAGAGCGTTTTGGAAGTTCAAAAAAATTAGTAGAAAATCAAAGTGGCAAGCAAATTCAGATTCTAAGATCTGATAATGGCAAGGAGTACACCTCAGAAAAATTCAACCAATTTTGTGAGGAAGCTGGCATTGAGCATCAGTTAACTACACCCTATACTCCACAACAAAATGGAGAAGTGACTTAAGTCTATTGCAAGTCAGAAGATCAACTAGCAAATTAGCAAGTTTGAGTTTTTAAGGCAGAAGATTGGAGTTTGCAGTATCTAAAGCAAGGATGAGTGTTAACAGTTGCTTTTAGAATTGCTGTTATTTTGAAATTATCTATTTATTTTATTTTAAATAAGAAGTCAAATTTTTTTTTTCATAATTTTAGGAGGTTGTTCAATTTGTTATGGATATTGCCTTGATTAAATGACAAAATCTTATTAGGAAATTATATTTTCAGTTGTTAGTTATATTTTCAGCCTATATATGTAGTTTTTGAATTCAATAAAATTATCCTCTTCCATCACACTATCTGTTTTATTCATTCTCTGGCATAATTAAAACCAACAACACTCCTAAGTCCTAACGGTGGGGGAGGGAAGCAATGTGAGCTTTTGGAGAGCTAAATACGTGTGTGGTGAGAGTTTGTGCAAGAGCTTTAGTAGGGTCTTTCTAAACTTAGTACAAAAAGAATGTATGGTTGCGAATACGGGGAATTGGCATGAAGGAGAGTGGAGATCGAATTTGCTTTGGAGAAGATAATGGTTTAATTGGGAACTAGAAGTGATGAACAAAATGTGGGAAGCTATTGGGTGCAATGGACCAAAACTGAATGTGCTTGATGGTTGGGTGTGGACAGCAAGCCTGTGAAAGACTTACATGACAAGGAAGGTGTATCAATTGTTGAATGCAGGGTAAATAGGGGCGACGAAGAATTCTACCAACAACTTTGGAAGTTACCTTTACCATCCAAAATAAAAGGGTTTATATGGAGGGTAGCACATAATAGGCTACAAACTTTGGATAATTTGGCAAAGAGGAACATTGTTGCTAATATCACTTACATGAAGTATGTGTTGTGCAGGGAATGTATGAAACTTCAAAGCATTTGTTCTTTGAATGTAGACTCACTCACTACATTTGGAATTACTGTCATTCATGGTATGGCGGTGTAAGGGATGCTACCAAAGGATTGTGTTAAACACTCTTGGCAACACAATAGGGCAATTCAAGGAAGAACGCATCGCTGACTTGGTGGATATTGTGGGCTTCGGTCATGTGGGGGATTTGGTTACATAGAAATGAGATTGTATTCAACAACAAAAATTGTGATATTGAAGCTTTGGTGAATGCTTTTAGGCTAAGAGCATGGAATTGGGCAAAGGCTTATGTGAAAAGTTTTAACACATCTCTCTATGTTTGGAATCTGCAGCCAAAGGAAATGCTAGAACAACAAGGATAATGATAGCAATGCTACCCAGCCCAACAGCAGGCCCAAGAGGACACTACAGAGGTCTAAGCATCTCAAGGATTATGTTTGACACCAGCTAGAGATAAGGATAATAATTACCAAAATTGTTGAAGATATCCCTTTGCTCTGTCAGCAATCTATTATAACAACCTAGGACTTATTTCAACAAATTCTGTTATTTTATTCTCTGCATTTAGCACATGTACAGCTGGCTAATGATTGGCTAGCAACAATCATCAGCTATGCTCCTATATATATATCATCTTCTATGAATAAAAGGGATAGAGAATATTTTCCCAACAATTTATCTTCTTATCATAGTATAGCATAGTAGCAGCACCTAACAATTGGTCGGACCTGCCTCCTTCCTACCCACAACCACCATGCCTGACCAGTTTTTATCAGCCTACTCACCTTTCAGACATACTCCACCACTTCCCATGTCCAACCAGTTTTTATCAGCCTACTCACCTCTCACACACACTCCACCACCTCCCATGTCCAACCAGTTTGCATCAGCCTATTCACCCCTCACATACACTCCACCACCTCTAATGTCCATCCAGTTTTCATCAGGCTACTCACCTGTCACACACACTCCACCTCCCATGGACATTCTGGTGTCTAACCACTCACCACCGTCTTTGCCTCTGCCACCACTGCCACAGTGGTCGTCACCACCACAACATCTCGCTCTACACTGTGGGATCGATTTTGAGAGCACTTGGAACCGATTGCTAAGCATGTTAAGTCCCATGGTACCTCTTCATTCGTTATCTCCTACTTCAGGCGCTTCAGCTTCCCTACCCCAACCAGATCCCGACCCAAATCTGCAGCCACGAACAGACACATATCAATGGTCATCAATGGCTTCTGCAACAGTGGCACAACAACCAACAGAGAAGAAGCTGCAATCGGCAACTGCTCTGCAGAAGAAATTGTTGTCGCTGACAACGATTGCTCCGATGCAAAAGACATTAGCCACAACGCACTCTCCGATGAAGCCACCATTGTAGTCAACACAAGAGTTCTTGTCGGAGGCGATTCGAAATCACCGTAATCATTGTCTTCTTTTGCTCATGCTTCCGTGACATTGCTGTCATCTCCAGAAACATCATCCGCAACACACCCGTTCACGTTGTTGCCGGTTTTCAAAAGGTCGTCCACAACGCCATCGAGGTAGATTTCGCAAAGGTCCCTTTCTTCATGGAAGACGCACTCCCCGTCATTGCACTTCCTATGTGAGCATGCAGCCTAACAGAACCCAAGCTCCAGTGGGCTACCCTTCCCTTTTTCCTACATTTCTTTTGTTGTTTGATTTTTTTGGTCCTCCCGCACAATGTGATCTCTGCCTCCCATGGATTCATATTGTCATTGTTTTTTCTGGCCACCACAATAGCCATGTCTCCACCTCCACAATACTACCCTTCACAGACCCCCGCCTCTTTACTGCAGTGGCCAACACAACCACAACCACAACCATCACAGTCAGAACCACCATCATCAGATTTCCACCACAAGTATGCCACCTCCCTTCCACACTTGACCTTTTCCCCAACTTTTCTCTTCACTACCCCACTCAATATTTCAACCGTCCCCGCCACAACAAACACCCATTTTCCCACTCAATTGCTAGCAACACCATCACCTCACAGGCCACCTATGGCTACTGCACAGTCCGTACAACCACCCATAGAGAAGAAGTCGACAATAAGACAACCTCTGACGAAACAAAAGACACAAGCAGAAAATATCTTGTTGGTGATCATCCCCAACGGTGTCGCTACACTCTCTATAAAACATCGCCATCGCCATCAAAGTCGTCATGCTCTCCAAACTGTCCCACGACGTCATCGTCATGTGCCACAAAATCGTCTATGTCACCATTGTCGACCCCCGCACACCCGTTCGTGTTGTCACCATTTTGCTCTACCATTTTGCTTTGCAAGCTCGTCCATGCCACCACCGATTCCGGCCAGTTCCTCGTCTTCACGGAGGTCTCGCTTCCCATTCTCGTACCCTTTGTACACACGCGCATCTTAGCGAAGCTCCAGCTCCTTACCGTGTGTGTAAAAGTGCCCGCCATGGTTAGGGACACATCCGACGTCGATGTTGTCACCGCCGCCGTCACCGCAAGGTTGCACATTTCTCATTCCCTCTTCAACACAATCGCCGTCCAACTTTTTGGGTGTCTACGGGGTGACAAACACAATCCATTCTTCCTTAAAACCCTCATAGCAATGGGCACTATTCCCTCCAGCTTGCACACTCTATGTCTACCCCTTTCATTTCCCATAATAAATCCCAACCATCCATTATGTCTCATCAACACAGGGCTTCGTCCAGTCTGCCCATCAACACCATTCAAATCAATTGCAAAAATATCCCAAATTTCCCCACTCGCTTTGATCCAACGACTCCTTGTAACTCCACCAATTTCCAAAGCCTTATCTACACCATCCATTTTTCAATTCTCACTTTGCCATGCCTTTGGACCCCACATTAGTATCACCTGTCCACCTTCACGTTGCAAATCTCTTTTATATCTTCCACTAACCATTAATCCCCTACAACCTTGAGGACAAGGTTGTTTTTTCCAGCGGTGGATAATGATAGCAATGCTACCCAGCCCAACAGCAGGCCCAAGAGGACACTACAGAGGTCTAAGCATCTCAAGGATTATGTTTGACACCAGCTAGAAATAAGGATAACAATTACCAAAATTGTTGAAGATATCCCTTTGCTCTGTCAGCAATCTATTATAACAACCTAGGACTTATTTCAACAAATTCTGTTATTTTATTCTCTGCATTTAGCACATGTACAGCTGGCTAATGATTGGCTAGCAACAATCACCAGCTATGCTCCTATATATATATATCATCTTCTATGAATAAAAGGGATAGAGAATATTTTCCCAACAATTTATCTTCTTATCATAGTATAGCATAGTAGCAGCACCTAACAGATAATCATACTCCAATGATGGGGGGTATTGGGTTGGGGTATAGGGGGTATCAACTGTGTCTCGTAATGGTTGGAAACCTTGTAATTTATGTGCTTTTGGTTATAGACGTTTCTATAGGGTGCAGACATTTTTATCTCATATTGGTATGAATATGAGGATTAATCCTTAACCTCTGTAATTTGCGATTGGGTTGCCACAGCTTGATGTGACAATTTCAATCTTTCATTAATATATATATATATATATATATGTATATATATATATATATATATATATATATATATATATATATATATACGAGAGATGAGATCCGTTTACACCGGTGTAAGAATTGATAGTCTTACATCATTTAATAACTTTTTATTGGATAAATATTTTACAAAATCCACCGTTAGATTGAAATTTTATATCATGTAGATCACATGTCTCAAATTTCACAAAATTTCAACCTCAATAGGAATGTAAACAAATAGTCTAATTTTCACATATTTTAGAAGTATATATTAGGTTAATTTTTATATATATATCAATTAGGTATCAAATGATTTCGGATTAATATGAAATTTGAGACATGTGATCTACATGATATAATCTTTCAATCTAACGGTGGATTTTGTAAAATACTTATCCAATAAAAAGTTATTAAATAGTGTAAGACTATCAATTCTTACACAAATGTAAATGTATCCCACCTCTATATATTATATATATATTTGCTTTGAAAAGAAAAATAGTTAAAATGGTTGAACATTATGATCCTTAAGAAAATATTAAATCAACAGTACTAGTAAGAAATAACTAACATAAGCCTCCCCCAACTACTCCTCTAATGACACACGTCAGATGGACACTTCTTAATCACCTAACACGTTATCCAATGATGTACGCGTGTGTGTGCGCACGTGCTAAAATCTCTCCTCTGTGTAAGTTTTCTCCTCCACCACTAGTTACTCTATTAATTTACTGACTTAAACGTTCCACTATTGATAACTTCGACCAAGCCCTCCCTTCCTCTTTGCCTCAGTTAATCCCTAGAAACAAGATTAGTGTAAGTGACTAAATAAGCAAGTTTATTTTTCTTTTTTACATTATAAATTTATAATTTAATCACATGTCTGAACATATGAAATAATGTAATACGCGTAAAACTACCACTTTCTATTTTTTGCTTCTATCCCAAGAACTTGACTGATCACCGTGTCACCTCGTGATTGACTTCCAAAAACACATATGAAGAATTGAACGAGTCTATTCATATTATTATACTTTTTAACAATCCTTGCATCGGTAATATAAAGTGTTATTATATTTATATGAAGGAAAATAATTTATTTAAGAAAAAAATTTATGATTGATTTTTATTTTATATAAAATTTTCTTAAACTAACAACTATATATTACAAATAAAATTTATTTTTATCCAATTGATTAAAACATCCATGATCACTAATCTAAGAAAAAAAATTATATTTTTTTTAGCTCACCCAAAAAAAAAACATTGATATACTCGTACATAATCTTTTGTAGGTGCATAGTCCTCGTAGTGTTAGATTTTTCAACGCGCATAGTAAATGTAAATCCTTGGACGATGTCTTGGAATAAACTAATATTGTTCAATGTGATGTCAAAATCAATATTTCTCCATTAGACATTAATTATCAATATATACTATCTAGAACATCAACTCCAAAACCCTTCGTGCGTGTTCTCATTAAACAAAAACTTCAATTTCATATCCTTCACCAACAAAGCAACTACGCAATAACACCTAGTGAACTAAAGTCATCACTGAGATCAGCTAGTGCCAATTCCATTAATTAAAATTACATGAACCCGTGATCTCTGCACGACCATGGATAGTCATGCACAAATTTATTAAAGTATTCAATCTTCAATAGTATCCCAATATTACTAGAAACACCGCCATCCATTTAAAAAAGAACCTTTCAAACGCTTCTTATTAGGTAGATTCCTGACTTCTGGAAGGAGAGGTGAGTCTACGTGTGTTATTTTGAACGAACACGTGCAACGTGTGGAAACACTTTAAAAAAATAGGTGAAAAGACCAAATTACTAGAAAAGTTGAAATTGAAGAGCCTCCCAACCTCACATATAAAAACCGAACCATGTATCATTTTTCCTTTCTCAATTCAACATCTGCAAACTCCAACCAACCAACCACCTTCTTAATTAATAACCGTCGTCGTTTCAATCTCGTTACACACCTCAAAACGCAGCAGCACGCTCACTAAAATGCAAGCCGTTTCGCTCTCACCTTTGTCGTTTAGGGATTCTTCCGACGAGTTCGCTGGAAAGTTTGAACACGATTTCATGGCCAAGCTCAAAATCAACGAAGAGAAAGTGGAAAACGAAAACGAAAACGAAGAGAAGCATAACGAAGATGAGGTAGAAGAAGAAGAAGAAGAGGAAGAGTTTAGCTTCGCTCTCACGAATTCCGATGGATCGCCGATCTCCGCCGACGACGCGTTCGACAACGGCCAGATTCGTCCTGTTTTTCCGATTTTCAACCAGGATCTTCTGTTCTCCGACGATTACGACGGCGGAGAAGGTCTCCGGCGGCCGATAAAGGTCTTCGTCGAACATACGAATGAATCTCTGGCGGAGGCGGGGCCAGCGGAAGGACCGTACTGCGAGTGGAATCCGAAAGCGGCGGTGAAGAGCAACTCGACGGGATTCTCGAAGCTTTGGAGGTTCCGCGACGAGAAGCTGCGGAGCAACAGCGACGGAAAAGACGCGTTCGTGTTCTTGAACCACGCGCCGGCGGCGAAGCCGGCGGAGAAGGCGAGAAGCGTTGTCGTGAAGAAGGGGAAAACGACGACGACGGCGTCTGCGCACGAGAAGCATTACGTTATGAGCAGAGCGAGGAAAGAGAGCGATAAACGCAAGTCGTATTTGCCGTATAAGCAAGATCTGTTCGGGTTCTTCGCCAACGCCAACGGATTGAGCAGAAATGTTCATCCTTATTGAGAATCTGTTAATTTGATTCATAAATTTTATTATTTGTATGTAAATTAATGTTTGAAATTCACCAACCTAACTAAGGATTAGGGAACTATCTCTTCCTAATTTGTTACTATTATGTAATTATATTCGATGGTGATGTTCTAGAGTTGAAATATTTGGATGTATATTTTTTGTAGATGGAGATATGCAGAGAAATTCAATTACGTAGCATTTTCAATAACGATTAGTTATTCATTGAGAATTTTTGTTGTCTGATTTACTTGAATAAGAGACAGTATTTATTCTAATAATAAAAAATTATTTGGTATATATATTTCATAAAATTGTTTTATTCTTTTGTTATTTTTTAAATTTTTATTATTTCTTTTTTAATAATTACACACTATTCTCATTGTATTAGTTTTATTTTTATTTTTATTTTACTTTTTTTTCTTTAAAATAGATAAATAACATGAATGATCTGTCCAAAACGTGGGTGGTGAATCCGCCCTCAGCATGCGGCATCAATGTAAACAAAAGCAGCAGTGACAGTCGGAATGACAAACAGATAAAGTTTGACTTTGGGTTGGGGTGTTTGTATGTAAAATAAATTTAATTATATAGTGTGTTGGATCGATGCCATGTGATTTATAACTAGTTTAAATATGTTTTGATTATTTTAAGTTAGTGTTTTTTATTTTTGATATCTGTAAGTTTATTTTTTATTTCAACTTTTATAAGTTGATATTTTCTTAAATTTTGATTCTGTAAGTTTTTTCCTTTTAATTTTTATAATTTTGTATTTTTTTAATTTTAATTCTTTTAAGATTCAAAATTTTCATTTATAATTTATTTAAGTTTATATTTATAATGATTAAAAATAAAAAAATCATAAATTTATAGGAACTAAAAATGAGTTAAATATCTTATAGAGATGGAAATTGAAAAAATATAAATTTATAAAAACTAAAATTAAAAAAATAAACTTACAAAGATAAAAGATAAAAAAAAATATTAATTTAGAGAGTACAAAAATATATTTTAATCTTTATAATAATACTAATAGTATTCGATTTCTATATAAAAATAAAAGAAGGTTCAATTTAATGAGTATAAATTACTTTAGTTGTGAAATAAAAAGTTCGGTCAATGAACATAAATTAGTTAATAATGTGTATGTAAACACGTATGTGATTGTGTTTAAATATCTTTATTTTAAAATTAAGTTAATAGGAAAGCAATAATATATATTTTTGTCTAGTACAAAAATTATCACAATTATTTCAACTCAAAACTAGAACAAAATTTTCAGAAATTAAATACGTAAATATTTATTTAAATTATACTAATTGGTATTTTAAATACACACGAAACAAGGCCTAAAAAACTTGCCGAAAACAATGTACTCTGGTTGGGAGCCTATGTTCGTTCATTTCTTATAGAGAAAGAGAGGAAATAGCAGAAGCCGACAGAAGTTTCAAACAATATCACTTAGTTAAGGTGGTTTGGGCATAAAGAAGACTAAGTGAGACACCAATGATTTTTAATTCTATAAGGAGAAAAAGATCAGAAGACCTTTGGAAATGGTTAGTAAGAGAGATCTTATGATATAAAATTCTTGAAGAAGACTTTTATCTAAGCCAAACGGTTTTGGGTAATTTATATAATTGACCTTACTTAATAAGTGGATAAAATTATGTTTGTGGTTGTATATTCTTTAAATATATTTTTATTATTAATTAAAATTAAAAATATAATATTTGTAATGAATTTTTCAAATAAATTTCAACTAATAAAAATATATTTAAAATAGACATTATGATATTTATTATTTAGTAGTTATAACTTACATGAATTACAAGTTAAGGAAGTGATTCTTTGTTGATGATTTTAGTAAGAAGTTGTTAAAAAAACTTGTGACAAATTTTAAACAAAAAAGTGAATGGAATAAGACATATTAAAGTACTTATTTAATTTGATTTATTTTGTATACTTTTAAAAGACAATACGTATATAAATTAAGTAATATAATTAATATTTTTATCTATATCTATTAATAATGAAAATTATTTATTTTGATGTACACATTTTCTAGACAGTTTTGTCCTTCATTAACTTTTTTAACAAATGTCTCGCTACTTTTTAGTTAGTTACTTCTTTTTCTTACTTTTTAAACTTCTAAACCTTTCTTCTTTCTTTTCTTTTATTTTTATTTAAAATATCTAGAGAGGCAGGGAGTGCCTCTATTTCAATATTTTTGAATAAAAAATTCGTTTAACCTTTTAAAACAACCTCTACTATTATTCTCCTCGGATTTATCACAAATATGTAAAATGTTTAATAATTTAAAAATACAATTAAAAATAATAAATAATATTACTAGGACAAATAAATAAAAATATTTTTTCAAAAGTCCACAGGATAAATTGAATTGTTTGAATATTATCCAAATTTAATCCTTAATAAAAATAATTTTAAATAAGATTTTATTTATTTTTAATTAAATTCCAAATTAATTATGATCAATTTCTTTTATAATGAATAGAAGGTTTATGAAAAAAAATGTCTTGTATATGGCACTAGGATCCTGGAATTTGCACGATGAGCAGTGAGATACGTTACGCGGATTTGACATTACCTTTGATTCTTCTGTCTTCCTTCCTGGGAAAGGAAGAAGATTCCAACTCCATTAATCTCATATGCTTCTTTCTCAAGTATATATTCACTCAGAAATAACAAGAGCAATTTACGTGCAAGATTTGTAGGAAAAATAACAATTTCATGCGGGCCCTTAATTCTTCCGAAACTTCCCAAGTGAAACATGTCCACATACCACTTGTGTATGAGGGGTTACGTGACTCAAATTATTTGATCTGCGTTGAAAGGTACTTTCAGTGTCTGATTGGTTGATATAATAACTTAGATTCACGTTTGGGCAGAATAATTGTACCTTATGCATATCTATCACCACATCTCTGGTGATTTATGATTACTCCTTTGTTCTTAATGTTTTGATATGTTATTTTTCATATTTCAGATGCAATTTTCAGAAACTAATAATTATAATTTTTACATTTTTTTAATCTCGATTCCTACATGTTTTTTCTTCTCTTTTTATTATTTATACATCATATAATCTATTATATTTGTATTCTTTTTTCTTACTAGGCATGCATCAAGTAGATATGAGGTATCTATTAGTCATTTTCCATCTCCATTTGGATAGGTGGTGAGGATCTAAGAAATTAAAAATCACATGTCCTACCATAATGTTCCACAACACTAGACAATTGCTTTAAGGCTTTATCATGTTGTTTTAAACGTGTTTCCAAACAAGCACTCAATGATTTACCTGAATTAAAAATGTCTCTTCAAAGTTCAAACACACGCATAGAAAGTAGAAACTACGTACTATTGGTTATAGAGTTTGGTTTTTGGCGAACCCAAAAACGTACTCTAGTTTGCAAGTAAAACCAGACTCCAATGTACACTTTTAGTTTGTCTAAAGAATATACTCTTGGATCTTTTTAAGTGAAACTACAAGTCATTTTCAGGTGAAAATATGTACATAATAAAAAACCAAAACTATTAATAACTAAAATTTTGATTATTTTCTTAGTATTTTGACTCAGAGATAGAGAGAGAGGTACGAGTGTGTATAGCTTGGGATGCACATGCATCTGTTTAATTTGGTTTTGGAGTGAAAATATTTAAGAGAAATGTTATCTGACTCATTTTATTAACTTACTCTTTTTGAGTATAAAGAGTATGATCTTTATTTAATACTCTTTATATGGGTCTTATTTTTTTTATTTAATACTCTTTCTTATTATTTTAATAAAAATAATATAGAGATTTGTTGATATTTTATTGATATCAACCGCCACGTAAAAGTCCACGCGCTAGTAAAATTCCAACTTAGGGGCAATCCCAATTCCTTATAAGGATACTCTCAACTCCAAGACTTAAGTAAACATCGCTTATACCCTAGCAGCACTAACTTAGGGGCAACTATTATGGGATACAATCTCAACTTTACAACTTAAATCAACATCACTTATATATAAACGACACTGACTTCTTATGGGCAACGTGCTTCCCAAAATTACACGTGTTTACGGTTTTCATACATGGATCTGAATGATTCACAGATTGGTGAATCTATAAGATTTTTACAAATTAGCCAATCCATAAGAGTTTTCATAAGCCCAATTCGTATGTTTTTTTTATACAAATTAGCCAATCCATAAGAGTTTTCGTAAGCCCAATTCGTATGTTTTTTTTATGTACGGATTGGGCAATCCATAAGCCCAATTTGTAAGTTTTTTTTTTGGTAAGTTAAAATATATTTTAGAAAATAATGATGCACGTGGGTATCGAACTTGTGACTTTCAAGTTATTAACACAATACTCTAATCAGCTAACCTAATAGACCAATTATGTTAAAAAATAATTAATATTGATATATATATATATATATCACTAAATTTATTTAATTTAAAATAATTTATTATGTTAAAATTATATGTGTATTAAATATACATTAAAAAATTTAGTGTTACATATATCAACATTAATTATTTTTTAACATAATTGACCTATTAATTTATAGTTTAATTTATTATGTTAAATTTTGTGATAACATTATATGTTAAAATTATATGTTTAATTAATGCATGCATACACATCTGTAACAAAATTATATGCCAAAATTTTATAACAACATATAATTTTAACATAATAAATTATTTTAAATTAAAAAAATTTAGTGTTATATATATCAATATTAATTATTTTTTAATATAATTGGTCTATTAGCTCAGCTGGTTGGAGTATCGTGTTAATAATTTGAAGGTCACAAGTTCAATATCTGCATGCACCATTATTTTTTAAAATATATTTTAACTTACCAAAAAATAAAAACATACGAATTGGGCTTACGAATTGTTTAATTCATATATATAAAAAAAAACTCTTATAGATTACAAATTGGCTAATCCGTAAGAATCTTATTAGAAATTTACCTTCTGTATGAAGCGCATCCCTTATTATGATGTACACCTAAGCTATGGGTCGGCCCATTACAGAGGAGACCCAAAGTAGAACCTCATAAGAGATGACACGTACATTAAAGGCCCAAGAGGCTGAATCAAGGTTAGGGGAAACTATAAAAGGACCTCAATCCCCAAGAATCAGTAAACTTCTACTCACTCTCACATTACGAGACAACATACTCATTCAAAAATGACTCTGGCAGAAGTTCTCTCTCGAATCTAACTTGTCACTGCTGTCACGAACTCTTCAAATCATCCTCAAGCTTACATAACTTAAAAATCAATTAGGCATGACAAATAATCCTATATTTACAAGCACCACGGTTCAAGCATGACAAATAATCTCAAACTTTTGACAAAAAATACTTACTTTGATTGGGTATAGATACGGCTACATGTGTTATGCAAACATTTTAAGTGGGGATGAGGATTAAGATCAAATTATACCCGTGCTAATATCTGCCACCATTACATTTTTTTATAATTTTTTCACAACATATATACACATAATATATATATATATATATATATATATATATATAAGATTTTATTATTATAATTTTTAAAAATATAAATCAATTAGTTTAATAGTTAAATAATTAAATGACAAACTTAAAAATATAATTGAATTCTTAATTTTTTATCTTTAATTTCTTTGTTATTGATTATACTTATATATTATTTGAATTAAATATAATTGAAAACTTAATATATAATTTATTTTGAAATATATAAATAAATTAAAAATATAAGAAAATATAGTGGACTATCCATGGGTATACTTGAACCTGATAAAACTCGACGGGGATGATGATGCTTATTAAAATTTTAAATTCGCCTCTTTTATACCCAAACCCAGACCCACCCTATTTTCTATGGGGACAAGGAGAGTCAAACCTGTCCTCGACCCATCCTGTTGCCATCTCTAGAATCAATATAGAATGTCTTTTACAAAAAGTATTTTATAATAAAAATACCATTGTCATAAGTATTGGCATATTGTTATTTGTTATGGAAGATGTCATAAGTTTTTATTATCTTCGTCCCAAAATAAGTGTCACTCTTGAAAAAAAAATTGTATCAGAATATGTATCACGTTTGATTTCTCAATGTAACATTAATTGTTCTTTTTCACTTATACCCTTACTAAATGTTAATTTAGTTTTTGAATCTAATATTAATACTACTATCTTTCATCTATTTGATAAAGTTAATTTTGTAAAACTACTATTCTCTTTCATCTATTTATTAGCTTTTCTTGGTCTCTTCACTCCTAACATAGTCTAAAATAACCTAGGCTAAAATTTTATTATGGAAGTCATGCATAGTACTTTTGTTCTGACAGAATTATTACATAGAATTGTATCTTTAATTAGGCTGTGTTTGGTAAAACATTTAAATTAATTTTTAGCTTTTTTTACTAGCTGAAAAGTTCATTTGACTATTCGATAAACAAACTTTTTTAGTAGTTTCTAGCGATTTTTAAAATGCTATTTGAAATAAATTTTTATATTTTCTTCCATTTTAATTCTCAATATATTTATCCAATTTTCTAGTTACCCTTTTTAAATAAATCATAATTTTATTATTTTTCTATTATTTTACACTTTTTAACTACTTCAACAATTAATTTTACCAAATTTAATAAGCTAGCTTATTTTCTTCCGAATACCAACTTCTAGTTTTCAACTACAAGTTAGTTTTACATGTTTTAATTATTTCTACCTAATATAACCTTAAATAACCTAGGACCAACTTATTTTGGGATGGAGGGAGTATAACACTTATGAAAACAGTTACTAAATGTATAACAAATACGCTAAAATTTATATTATCAAATTATATTACGAAAGTCACAGAGTTACTAAATGTATAACAAATAGGCTAAAAAAATTATTATCATATTATATTATGGAAGTCACACAGAGTGCTTTTGTTCCGGGAGGCTTATTACAGATAATTCTATCTCTAATTAGTTTTGAAATTGTTTATTTCATGAGAGAAAAAAAAAAGAAAAGAAAAGAAAGGGAAGAGGAGTTGAATGGCTTTAAAATTAGATATGGCAAAAGTAGATGATAGGGTGGACTGTAATTTTGTTTGGAGGGAATGGTTCAAGCAAATCCACAAAAAAATTATCTCTATAATCATGAGGTGGGTATCTACATTTTCTTATGCTATTATGATGAATGCCGAATTATCATTGATCATCCTCGAAACTGGTTTTCACCTGAGAGGGGCCTTAAGCAGGAAGATCCTTTATTTTCTTACCTTTGCATTTGTGTTGGAAGTTATTTTAGGACTTTTGGAAGAACAAGTCAATGGTAACAAGGTGCATAGATTTAAAACCAACATAATTGACTTAATAGTGGAGGATTTAGATAGTTTACATGAAATCTTAGATTTTTAAAGTTTATTAGCACTATTGTATGCACACAAAAAAGAAAAGTTGCATGGAGTCATAGTTACAAGAGGAGCCCGTTCAGTCTCATTTTTTTCCCAGTTGATAGACTTATTTTAGGAGAGTTGCATTGGAGGGAGCTAACAAACAATAAATATGTATGAGCTTGTTTTTGGACAGAGTAAAATTTGAACTAAACAGATGGATCTTTCAGTCAAAATGTTCCAGTAAATAGTCATAATATGACCCAACAAAGGATGAGAGTCAAGGCCCTGAATTCTAATTTAAATTTAGAAGACTAATATATAATTTTACCAAAGAAAAATCCATGTAACTAAATAGATTCACCAAAAGTCAAAAGAAAAAAATAAGTTATTTACATTGAAGATGTTTGGATCTCAGTTGTGAAAATTTAAAAGTGATTTTACTCCTAAAACAATAAATTCTTCCTTTTTCATTTGTGCATTAGACTTCACAATGATGTATTGTAATTCATAAAAGTACTTTTCTAACATTAATCCAAACATAACCACTATTAGCAAGTAGTTAAAACAAATTGTTGACCTTGGCGAAAGTTAAAAGATTCAAGCGATAAGTTAAGCTTCATTTGGATCCCTTGGAAGGGGAAGAAAAATACTGGTTCTATCCCACATCTCCAAGAGATCAGTAAGGAAGAGAAACAGGAGTATCAGATAAAACTAAATGAAATATTGAAATATAGTATTCGATGAAATTGAATGCAATATTAACCGTGTTTTTTTTCATTTTGTCTTTTTTTGAAACAATCCAAAAAATGGAACCTAACATCATTCCATTAATTCAAATATACAAGATTCATGTAGCCAAAACATTACACACGTGAACAATTAGATAGTCTATTGCATCGATTTCTAAGTTTCAAGCATGTGATAGCTTGTTACAGCAACTTCAACCTTCTGGAATTCAAGCTGAACTTAGATGAATAAATTCTGAGGCATTGAGCTAGAAAGTAAAGTATCCTCATTAAATTTATTTCCTAAAGCTTTGAATTTAGCGTGGATAGTTAGTTGGTATCCAACTTACTAAACCTACCTTATTACATTAAACCAAACATTACAACTGTTGTTTTCAGTATTCAGCTTTTTTCTTTTCAGGTGTAACTGGACATTCCTTTGTAACTATGCTTCTATCTGTCATATGATACAGTGTGTTGTCATCAAAGTTATTTTTGGCGTAAATCAAAGATTTCAAACCTTAGATTGGAGTTTTTGTACACATTGGAGCAGTGCTCATATAAGGGGCTGCCATTGTCTGGTTCTTTGTGTGGGTGAAATCCTGTCTCCTGGCAATTTCTTAAAATATTCATTCCTTCAGGTTCGGTCAGGCGAAATAATCCACAACTCCTGGACAAATTTGAGTTCCAGAATGCTTTTATCAGCATTTGTTAAAATAATTCACACAATTCTTTTTCTCTATATATATTTTCTTTGCATTCCATAATATAACTAAAAGAATAGAAAATATTAAACAACTAGTGAACTTATTGCATCCGTGGACTACAACCCTTTCTTAACATAGCATTCTTACACTCGGAAATAGACTTATATTGTGGTTCAAGAGAAGCTAGGCACAAGTACTTTATCATTGTAGATCTGCACTAGGCTTATAACAATCCAATCAAATTCACAGGAACATGTAAGGTGGTTCTGTTCAAAATATTGTACATTGAATCAGCCCCCTTGTTATCTCAAATGAAAATTGGATTCAATCATATGTAAGGAATTACTTAAAAAAAGATAAGAAAAAACAGAAGACAAAAATGACAAGTAGAATAGACTAAATATCCAAATTTAAGATTAAAAACAACAGCTAATATGCCAGCGCAAATAAGAACTGGTGAGAATTCATCCATGTCTTAGAACAAGAGATAGTAGGTAACCTTGAGGTATCATTTGGTGCCAAGACAATGGCAAATGCCTCAGGAATCATCACCTGATAAAATAACATCAAACTTTGAGTCCAAACATGGTCTGCAATGGGAGAATAGATTGAGAATATATTTCAAGTAAATATCCATGCGAGTTTTAATGGTTAGGTTGATTATAATTATCACCTGCTATTCATTTTAAGTTGTTTTGTTAAAGGGAATATTTTGTAATTGTAATTTCTTAAATTAGATAGATAGGTATTACAATTCAACTTTAACCATCAAATTAAGCAAAACAAATTAAATTCACATTAATTACTATGTACAGTGATCTTCTTAAAGCTATTTTAAAGGGAATATTTTAAGTTGGAAATTTCAATTAAATTCCTCTAGTGAAATGCACTGCAAAATGTATGCTTAAAGGAGATAATACTCTAATGCCGTTACAAGTTGACAATAGTTGAACAAAAAAAAAATGCTTTTACAAGAAAAATGTGTAATAACATAAAAAACTTGGATCAATCACCTGGTAGGAATATTGAGTGTGCAGATCCACCGATGACATAAAACAACTTTGAGAAGGATGTGTCTATAAATTTTTAGAAGAGAAGGGTTAGAGAAGTCAAACCAGGAGGATATTGTCTTTTATAGAGATTTAGGTTTTAAAAGTAATTTGGGCTATAGTGATCCCTAAGATAATACCAGTGATGTATATTTTGATCAAAAGGTATAATCTTAAAGAAGGGGAAAACCATTTAATAGATGGATAAAAACTCCTAGTATGCTTTAGTACTTACCATGCTTCAAACAATAATTTTGGACAAAACAAGGTTGATGGTCAGTTTTGAATTTAATATCGCAACCTGTTCCCAACACAGTGAGGGCATGTTTGGGTAACCTTCACTAAAAACACTTCTAAGAGAGAAAAAAAGAGATTTCTTTCATAAGCTAAAATGAATTCTTCATTAGTTAATTTGTAAAAGTTCTCTTGTATAGTTTATCAAAAGATGAAAGGACATTTACAAATTAGTTAAAGAAGAGGTCATTTTAACTCATAAAGAAACTCATTTCATTCTTTTCTTATTTTATCATTCTAGATGTGATTCTACTTAAGTTTACCCAAACAGCCCTGAATCTAATTCCCCCCCTTACCTAACCCATCCAACCCTAAGATATTTGCTTTGGATGTTTCCTACTGCAACCTCACATGTATGTAACGCAACATCTGTCTTCCTTATAAGAATTGTGGTTTTAGACCACCAATATGAAGTGACATAGATATGATCTAAACACGCTGTTAATTGTTGGGTTTCATTCCTGATCTGATGATTTTTTCAGCCCAATAGTTGCCAAGTTAGGTTTGATATTTTCTCCCCAAACCTAACCCATCCAACCATGACAGAATTGATTGCTAAATTCCCTCAACCTAACCCAACCCAACCAGCAGACACCGCTACTCGTAATTAGCATTGCAAAATAGGTTGGAAGACATACATGGATCCATCCCACAGGATAAAGGGATCTTTCATTTAGAATTTTAAAAACTTCCTCCTCATTTGTAGCTTGACACTGTGATTCAATGCAGCAAGTTAGCAACAATTAATAATAAAATCATGCCCTCTTGAAAATATGAGCTAAAAAATATTGTAAAACTGGATACTAACAGAATTGGAAGCTGATTCCTGCTTTGGTATGATCAGGGTGGTCAAATAGAGGGTTCCTTTCTCCTGGATAATTGAAGGATATAATCGTATTTCAGTTTCAAATTTTGTAATGCATATGATCAGATCAGGTTCCTTATTTTTTTCCATAAAACAAAACCTTACATGATAGCCAAAGGCAATAAGTTACAGGTTTATACTTTATAATGAATATTCTTACAAGATAGGCACCAAGTATACCACAAGTTTCCAAATCCTTTTCTGTATTTTCTTTAGCAAGATCAAGAAAGTCCTCCATTAACCGGATTGACTGGAAAACATGAAATGAATACTTATTAAACATAAATAGCCTGCAATAGTCATGGACTGTATGATGTTAATAGACAATTTTGATGTTAAACACAAGTTCAGCATTGCCACAAATTTGAAAATAGACAATTTTAATGTTCAGTGTGAGATAGGTTCAGACATGGAGTACTGGTTCTTACAATATGAACATCCCGTACGATCTTAGACGAGGTTGAGTCGTTGTCCGAATTTGAGGATCCATCACCTGAATTAAAAGCTGTAACATGACAACTTTGTGCATCTTGAGGCACTGTCTCCACAAAACACAAGGCAGGGGAAGGCCAGGACTGAGTTACTTTTTGAAGCAAGAAGTATCTGTTGGCTGTCTTAGTAGCAGCCGGTCTACAAACCAGTGAGCACCAACTAGTACTCAAATTTCCTGATGAGAATGATGGAATCTCAGATGTGTCCTTGCGATCGACACTCGTGCTGCATCCCATTCAAACAAAACAAATTACCATTGTATGTTAAAATATTATAATTATGTTCTAATAACACCTACACAATTTGTGCGCTGTTTTAGGAAACTCAGAAAAATCATTGCTCCTCACCTCCTAAAAAGATGAAGTAAGAAATAGAAGATGTTGAATATTATATTTGTACCTTTGAATACTGATTTCTGCTGTATCACAATTTCTAACCTGTCATAGAAAGTACTATAAATGACAAAGACCACCAAAGGTAATTTAAAATGGAAAAAGGGGGTGGGGGATGTGCAGCTTTACCTTCTTAATACTTAAATCCTTTTCTTCATTAGATCGTTTGTACATCTGAGAGATCAATAGTTGAACAATCAATTGTATATTTCAAACACTCAAAACACCTAAATAATAGACAATGATATACTAAAGATAGTTTATCCTTTTTTTTAACATCAATCCTCCTTTCTCAGCCCAAGGCTAATCCCTTTGTGAGCAGCATAATTCAAACCATTAGAAGGAACCAATACTTTGCTACCTAGGATATCCAAATTAAACCACCCTTTAACAAATAAAATAAACTCATGCAACACAACCAGAGTCCAGAAAGAGAAACTGGGAAAACGGTTGCTCAGCACATTTTCTAGCATAAATGAATTGTGGAAGCCCTTTATTTGCAAAATTATTGAGTTTGCCAAGCTATCACATGCTAAAGATGATCAATACCCGTATTTTCTTTAGATTCCCCCTCTTTCTTGGTTTTGGCTAAAATATCTGTTAGTTTGTTTCTGGTACTCTGTATATTAGATGAAACATGAAACTAAGGAAAAGGATTCATATTTGTTACCTTTGTTACGGTGAAGTTTTTCTTTTATCAACTGAGATGAATGATTCAGTTGCTGAGATGCACGTGCACCTTGGAGAGAGTTTACCACTGAATCAGCCAAAAACAAGATCAACCTCTCCTCTATCCTTCCTAGACAAGGCAAATATATGTATTATAAATATCATCTACAATTTTCAGGAGACCGTACATAATCTCAATCCAGAAAATTGTATTATTCTATAAAAAGATAATTAGATAAATCTAAAGTTCTGAACTGTTGAATACAAAACTGCGCAGCATATGGCTCCATTTGTACATTATCTATCACTACAAAAGCCACGTGGAACTCCAACATAGAGTTTTATGTAAATGGGTAAATAAGTTTAGTTGAAAAAATAAATCTGTCCTTACCCAAATATCTTTTGGAACAGAGACTAATTGTGATTTGTGAATACCTCTTTTAACTGAGATTCAAATTTTGATTTACCATATTGTTGATACCAGTCCCCTCTAGCAGTTAGTTGAAAGAGTTAATTTTATCATAGTGTGAATGTTTTAATTTTGAATAATAGAACATTCCAAATAGTATCTGTAATAAAGGAAGTAAAATCAAATTGCAAAATCAGAAATGAGACGAAAAAGTTAGGCAAATGTAAAATCTATGCAGTTGAAACGAAAAAAAAAACACTATCCAGGCCGTGATGAGTGACAAGTTATAAGTCATAAAGGTGGTTTGGTAGTTGAGACTGGGACATCAGGATTGGAGTTTTTTTTTTTAATAATTGCATTAGGGTGTTAGAGTGATAAGGAGGTTATGAGATTATTTTTTTTATTAATATAACATGTTAATAATTAAAATCTATCGAAAAAAAATCTTAAAAATCATAGTTATATTATGATTTAATTATTAATTTGATCTCCAAATTTAAAATTTTCTTGGGGAAGAAGCCGATAGTAGAGCAAAAAGAAAGAAGGAAATAGTTTTATTTTTAAAATAATAGTAAATATAGTGACGATTAAAAAATCGTCATAAACAAAAATTGTTTGTATTTGTAATTCTAACGGCATCAACTTAAGATGATATTGGTGCATTTTAACAAAAATTAAAGATGAAATTGAATTTTTTAAAAATTTAGAAACCAAATTATATCTTTTAAAAGAATTTAGGAACCAAATTGATAATTAAATTTTATATTATTCCTTAATGTATTTTTATAGAACTTTTTTATAACTTACACAGTTTTTATTTTTATCATATCAAATTATCAATCACCTTCTTTTATTTGTGTTTCATTTTATTGTAAAAAAACCTACGACAATAAATTAGTATTTTTTTGTGTGATATTAGAAGCTATATAGATTTTTATTTGGCATTGAATTAATTTCCTTTTACTTAGTCAGCCCATTTTAATAAAATGATATTTCTAGTTGCAATGTCATTTTCAAACCAAAAATAAATAAATCTTAATTAGACATAACTCAAATATTGAACAACTCTTTCAATAACTTTTGGTTAATAAACTTGTGATATGCACAATAATACACATATAAGTGACAAAATGGGTTATCCAACACAATGTATAAGATCAGACTAAAATGTCCGTATTTATTTTGGGTTAAATTTTTTAACCCAAATCCTATGTTTATTGGGTAGGTTCCAACCAATTCGATTAGTCCGATCACTTATGTACACAAAACTGCATATAAGACAATTAATTCTAATGCATCAATAGAAAAATAAAATTCTAGAAAAGCAGGATTCACAGGAAAAATATTATTGATGAGTGACACATATGAATACATTTAGACTAATTAATATAAGTTTTAATTATATAAATATGTTTTACAAATATAATTTCTCTAAATTGTATTTGGATAGCATTACTCTTCCTTAAGCAAGAAAAAAATTATAGTTACTAATCTTATATAAATTACATAAAAACAACGCAACTTAAAATTTTTAATAAAGTGAAGAGAAAATAGTATGGAAAATAACTTGATAGTATTAAATTTTTGTATATAGATAGAATCCTCATGGCAACGTGGTACTCTATGAATTGTTAATCTGCGAAGCCAAGAACGGACTACTAGAAAAGCATACAAACACCATCCATTCAGATGCATTACATGACAAATTGACAACGGCGTCAAATC
The DNA here is from genome assembly GCA_013407115.1 of Glycine latifolia. Lineage (NCBI taxonomy): Eukaryota > Viridiplantae > Streptophyta > Magnoliopsida > Fabales > Fabaceae > Glycine > Glycine latifolia. The sequence goes on from CM023941.1 coordinate 3,694,673, forward strand.
ATATTCACAAAATATTCTTTTTCCAAGAAAACATTTTATGCACAATGATAGGATAATTTCATTCATAGTCACCACTTTTTGTGGCTTAAGGACACATGATATAGTAGCTAACACTCTTCACTCATATTGGCTGTGAGAATTGAGATAAGGAAGCAGTGTCCGTTATAACCCCAGAGCTAATATTAACTTACCTTTCGCTTTCTTTATCCTTTTGGTAAATTAAATGCTTCCCTTCAAATTCATTTTCATTCTCCTTCTCCCTTCTTTATGGCCTTCTGAACTTGACCTTTTGGTCTGATGCAGCAGAAACACCTAACAGTACTTTAGCCATTCTTTCTCTCATTTTATTTAGTAACAACAATTTCATTCACAGGTCAAGGTAGAATAAAGTTCAACTACACTAAACCAAATTAGCTACCCTTTTGGTACTCTCTTCAATTTCCTCTCTTATTTTCAATTAATTTGTTGAAATTTGTATAACCTAAGGTTACAACTTAGAGCTTTCCTAATTTTCCAACAAAGTGCTGTCATGCGACGTAATTATTAGAATTTTACTGCTTTTTGCACCCATGAGAAATTACTACTACTTTTCACCCACTTTCTCGCCGTTGGACAGTGAATGTTTGTTGTTCTAAAGTAGTTTTTCATATGTGCTAATAGTACAACCCCCATTTCCAAACACAACTTGCTTTTGCTCTTTTCCTTGATTATCAATAGCAATTTGCCTACTTGACGGAGTAATTAATAAATTGATATCATTGATTTGTGTGTGCATGGCAGGGTGCAAAGAGAGTCATGGCTGGAGCATTAAAAAAGTGCATGATGCTGTGTTGCACGAGCAAGATTGTCTCGGTATATTATTCATTTATTAAATCATGCTTCATTTTTCATGTCTATCTTGTTCTTTTTTCCCCATAACGTGTTCTTGAGAAAATTTTCTTTTGTTGTTAAGTACGTAATGATATAGTACACGGATAGATAGAAGGGGGAGGTGAGGGTGTGGGTGAGGATGTCCTAGAATCGACCCAATGCATATCCAAGTTCAAAGAAAATTAAAAAATATATATTTTTAAACCAACAAAACTAATTTATTAATTTTATTATAGCTTTATTTAAAATTTAGTTTTAAACTGTTTTAAGACGTAAGGTAGTATTTTTATTTTAAAAACTAATTTGTAGTTAAAGACAAGAATTTTAAAATTAAACTTAAAAATTGTTTAATAATTTTATAATATTTTTTTTAATTTTCCTCTCTCACACACACACAATATACCACGCATTTTTCTTATATAACAAGAGTCTACATGCTGTTATTTTCTTTTCAAATGTTACTGATTAAATTTACTTAATTATAATTTGTCTAGTTGTTAACACCAAAACTTATTATATGCATATAAAGTGTTACAAAAAAAATTATATGCATATAAATCTATAGTTCATATGGCACACATATGTCAAGGCCAAGGGAGGCATCAAGTCAACTACTTTGAAAATTAGTAGTATAAAGGAGTTTGATGTAGTAGGGTACTTTGTTTACGGTATATAGTAGAGTACTAGAAATTCAAACTTATCTTGTAAAAAACTTACGTTTGAATATAAACAATTTATTTGATCAAGCCAAATTTAAAGCTTGGGTTTGGCCAGAGAGCTAGACTAATGTGAAGCTTAATTTTGACTAATTTAACTCATTAATGTAAACCTTGATATTTTTTCTATTTATTAAATTCATCATTATTACTATAACCACTATGCTTATCATAAAATTATCATTGTAGACTGGTTGTATTCATAACAATGACAGTGATATATGATAGCTGTTCCCCTACCATTATTATCGTCCCCCTTCACTATAATAGTTGACTAATTAGGGAGGAAAGACTTAAAGATGAAGAAAGAAAAAAAAAAAAAAAAAGAGAGAGATCATGGGATAAATCTCTTCACTGAAATTTTAAACAAAGTTAACAAATTAATATATTTCAGAAAATTAGGGAATGGATGTAAAAGGAAAGAAAAAAAACATTGTTACTATAAAAAATGCAATGGAAAAATAAGGGCTGGTTATTTTGGTTTTAAAACTAAAATTTGATTTAATATAAAAATTATAAAAGCATGCAAAATCTCATGAAATTGAGTATTAATTTTTAAAAAAAATCAAATATGATAATTAAAATTTCAAATTTATTTTTAAACGCCAACTCTATATTTAATTTCATGCACTAACCAAATACTTCAAAACTTTCAAAGGTTTACTTAGTTTTTGATTATTGGTGTAAAATAATATTCATTATCTTTGTCAACCAAAAATCTTTACTTAAAAATTTATTGGGTCACCTTTAATATAATTTTTATCTCATAAGACTGGAATTCGACTTAACTTCAAGAGATTCAAATTGTTCTACTCATACAAATGATATGTTAGTAAGAATTTTATCTATTATGTATAATTTATTTATTTTTAAATATTATATAAATTCAACTCTAATTATCATTTCTATATTTTTTTTATTGAAATTAAAACGTCATACAAGCTCAGTCGATTGTCATAGCTAATTAATTGCAATTAAATTGTCCCAACACTTTCTCTTTTGATGTTCCAGCTCAATAAAGTCAACTTTGGCAAAAAAACTGCTTTAGTCACCATCTAATTGAGGGAGTGAAGACTCATAGTTGGTCATCACAACCTCTCAATTCCAACCACGCTTATATTTCGGGTGATACCGTCAACACACCAAACTCCATTGCATTTCCCTTCTTTTTCTAATTACTAATGCTAATTTGATGTTCCAACCTTTCCAAACGCAGATAATGCTGGTGTTTAAAGTAGCAAATAGATGCAGTTTTTATGTTGTTTTCTAATTAAAATTAAAAATTTTAAAATTTAAGGATATTTTAATATAATTTTTAAGGAAAAACTCTAATTTTAATTAGAGAATAATACTAAAAGTATTCAAAGAAACTTTCTAAATTGATCTTTTAAAAATACGCCCTGCACAGTGCACACTTTTTGTAACAACAAAAAATTACGGCTTGCATGCACTTGCCCATTTTTTAGATTAGTAATATTATGTGCTCAAATTTAATTAAGATATAAATTATACATTTCTCATATAAAGGATTATAGTATAATATTCAGTTTCTTAAATAAAAATAAGAAATAAATAGTTAAAAGGGATTTTATCTCCTAAATGTTGTTGTCCTAAAAGTAAAATAAAATAAAATAAAATTTAAGAATATATTGTTGGAATATAAATACAAGTAAATATATTTATTAAATTATTATTTTTGAAATTATTAACCATTTGATTGAAATTTAATAAATTAAAAAAATAAACATTTTTTCATCTTTTACATTAATATCTTCTATATATCATATTAAAACTTTTAAATTTAGTAGTTTTTTAAAAAATAATTATAACCAGATGTTTCTAAAAACTTGTTCTTTTTTATCAAATAATTTGGTTGACTAACTTATAGATTAACTAAATCAATGTCTTATCAAAATCAAATACACACATAAACTCATTCATCAAATATTTTTCTTCTAGTCGAATAAAGTTATAAAATGAATTACTATAAGTTAATCGAAATGACTTGTTATATATTAGTATTTTTCTGTATTTAGTATAAAAAAAAATTAAAAGGAAAGAAATGGGTGAGAGAGAAAGTAAACAATGATAATGAAATGGGTTTAAAATAGCCCAAAAAAATTGAAATGTGAGGGGAAAAAATCGTGCCCACGTATTTTTTCAGTCTCTACTTATAGGCATTAACTTCCTACACCAGCCAAATGTCTTATACACCCAGCACTCAATAGTGGAATTCCGAAATTACCCCTCATTAAAATGGTGACTTTTACATCAGTTTGAAGCATTTCTAATACACCCAGCACAATACTATTCTTCTTCTCCGCGCCCTCTGCCCAGCCGTGCCATTCGCCTTCTCCGCAGACGCACCCGCCATTGATATGGATCAAGGAAGAAGGAGGCTAAGGAAAACAGTTGTCTCTGCTGCCGCCATTGTCGAATTCATGAGTTCTGGCTTGAATTTTTTTCGTTTCCATCGTTAATTTGAAATATGAATGGGAGTTGATGGCTACGGATTGACAATCCGTAAGAAGCAAATTGGAAATCCGTATGAGCTTACGGATTGCCAATCCGTATGAGCCTTATGGATTGCCAATGAGCCTTACGGATTGCCAATCCGTATGAGCCTTACGGATTGTCAATCCGTATGAGCCTTACGGATTGCCAATGAGCCTTACGGATTGTCAATCCATATGAGCCTTACGGATTGCCAATCCGTATGAGTCTTATGGATTGCCAATGAGCCTTACGGATTGCCAGTCCGTATGAGCCTTACGGATTGCCAATCCGTATGAGTCTTATGGGATTGCCAATGAGCCTTACGGATTGCCAATCCGTATGAGCTTTACGGATTGCCAATCCGTATGAGCCTTACGGATTGCCAATTAGCCTTACGGATTGCCAATCCGTATGGTTTCTGCTACAGCGATCAAGTTGCAGAACCACGCCTCCGACGACGGCAGCGGCCAATGCAAGCTCCACCAATGCTAACCACGACCTCCCGAACCAAACCAACAACGTAAGAGGCACCAACACGCAGCCAACAAGCAACAACGAAGACGCAACGAAGAAGCACAACAGAGAAAGCGTATGGAAGAAAATGGAAGAAAAAACCTGCTGGTGTATGTTAAAAAGCAACAAGGGTAGTATTGGTATTTTTTGAAATTGTTGGGTGTATAAGAAATTTGGCTGGTGTAGGAAGTTAATGCCCTACTTATATGGCAAGAAAGTCGGGAAGGAGAGCTGGCTTTTTCTTATTATCCACTTATGTCACTTTTGGAACATTTTCAAAGGAAAAGAAAAATACGGTTCTTACGAGAGCAAAAGGGAAATTCATGTCAACGTGAGAAAGTAGGGAACAAAAGAGAATCTTTTTACACTGAAGAAAAAACTAAACTAAAATTTTAAAAAATTATCAATAATATATTATAGTTTTTTATACTAAAAAAAATAAGGAAATGGATTGGACCCTAGCCCCCACTATAACAAAATATAATATTAATATTATATTACAAATCTTATAAAGACATGGTTATTTATTCAAGAAAATATCATTTTTTATCTATTATTTATTTTACTAAATAAATAAATAATATTTGCACTTTTTTCCTTATATTTTATTTTTTAGATGAGTGTTCATAATATTCTATATTAATAATAAATTATTAGTTAAAATTTAGTAAAATTATAAAATAAAAAAAAAAAGATTCATCATATATAAGATGTGAGACTAATTAAATTTTGTGATTTTAAATAAATTTCATCCAATCAACTAGAAAGGGTACATTAAAAAATATAACCAAATCCATCTAATTTTGTTTTATTTAATGTTATCATTTCAAAAATATTTTTCATTTAAGTCTAATTTTATTTTTAATAATTCTTTTTTATTTATGATATCAAGTTTCAATGAATATTCTATATTAATAATTATTTATATTATTAGTTAAAATTTATTTAAAAGTACAAAATCAATAAAAAGATTCGTCATATAAAATGTAAGACTCATTAAATTTTTTAATTTTCAATAAATTTTATTTAATCAACCAGAAAGAGTATATTAAAAAATGTAAGTAAACCTAATTAATTTTATTCTATTTAATGTTATCATTCTTAAAATATCATTTTTTTAATTCTAATTTTATTTTTAATTTTTTTTTATTTATGATATAAAATTTTAATGAAAGATATTTTTAAAATTATTTTATTTTTTACTTTATATTAATAAAATTAAATAACGTCAATTAACTTTCCGTGTAAAATTAGTTATTTTTTTCTTATACTTCCGTAATTGAGCATAACATATATTTTTTTTTACAATTTTTCTATTTTATTTTTTGAAATCAAATGAAAGAAATGTTTGTGTTGTTGGCAATAAATTTAGACCCGTGTTGATTGGCAGACCAAACGTGAGTCCCTAATTCCCCTCTTTGCCTCTCTACATAGCCAATAAAAACTCAAACAGTCATAGTCATATATATCTGCATATCATATCACAAACACACACTTCCTTATTTTCTTCCAAATTTCACCAGTACCTGTGCCTCGCACACAGAAAGCACAAAAGGTACACACATATCCAATCTTTTCTTTTCTTCAATTCGTCCACCAGATTCAGATCACGCAATAAACAATTCACGTATACAATTATTAAGTAATTGATTCCCACCAATCTCTTTGTTTGATGATCAATCATTGATCCATTGCTGTTGACCTGTAAAATGCATAGAGATTAATTTCGTATATACTAGTTATTGATGGATTCATCGATTATGAATTATGGTTTCCATTATATATATGAAGAGATTGATGATCGTGTGTTGTTTTTGGTGTTTGGATTTTAACTAACTGAATTCAATCCATTGTGTTGTTTTTGTTTGGAACCGAAATAGAAGGAAGAGATGGCAGGAGAATCATACGAGGAAGCCATCGCGAGTCTGAACAAGCTTCTCAGGTAATTCATTTCAGAAAAACATTGTTGTCCTTTTCTGTCATTTCGCTAAGTTTCCTACGACAAATATGATCATCTAGAAAATATAAAATTGGCCCTAATAATGAAAAAAAAGTGATAGAAAAAAAATAAGAAACATGACAAATTCGAATTTTTTAACTAATAATTTTAATAAAACTAACAAACTAATATTTTATTAATAAAAAATAAAAATAATGAGTGATTCAGAAGGAAGTAGGTATGGTGTGGTTCGGTTCCTTCTTCTCATTCGGGACTCACGCTATACGCGTTTTGGTTTCTGCGAAATATAACGGTTTCTGTTTTTTTCTTTAGTGAGAATGCTGACCTCGGTGGCGTTGCCGCCGCAAAGATCAAGGAGCTGACGGCGGAGCTTGATGCCGCCGGTTCGAAGCCGTTTAACCCGGAGGAGAGGATCAGAACCGGCTTTATTCACTTTAAAAATGAGAAATTTGAGTACGTATCTTTAATTTCTCCTTTGTCTTTTTCCTTCATTTATCTCTACCTAGCTATAATAGAATTAGGAACCTTCTCGGTTGGAATTTGCTATGCTATGAATAGAGTTCATTAGCGTATAATAGTAATTTGATTATATGATTAAATAAAAGTATTTTTTTTTTTTGGATTTTACTCATTTGAAGTAAACAAGAATAATATAAGTATCTTGATAAGAAAATTAAATACATATTTTAACACATCCATATATGCATGTATACATAATATATATTTTTAACTCCAAGGAAGTTGATGTACCAAAAAAACTCCAAGGGAGTTGATCAAATAGACAAGATCATCTCGTACTACAAAACATGTCTCATTATTGAACTATAACTATTTCTTTTGAGGTGAAATAAGTGTAAGGTGTTTTTGTTAACTCTTGAGACTTTCCTATCTTGAGTTAGAGCATCATCTCATCTCTCTAAATATTTTAGAATAAAAAATAAATATCGATAATTAAATTTTCAGAAATTACCTTAGCAACAATTAAATCCAAAAATTAATGTTTGATAAAAAAAATCCAAAAATTGATGTACTTTACTATCTCAATATATTCTAATTAGTTTTTATAATTAATGAATCATTGAATAAAATCTTAAATTAATGCTTAATTTAAGAAAACATTTGATATGTACAAGTACATATCATATCAACTTTATGATTATATTTTACTCTATCAACTTTATGATTATATTTTACTCTAGCTATTTAAAAAATTTATGTACAAATATACCATATCAAATTTATAATAATATAGAATTTATTATTATGTACAAGTACAAGTTGTGGCATTCTGCATGGTACGTACAAGTTATTTATAATAAATCCCAAATATAACATATCATATTTTGCTTATGTCATGTCTTAACTAGAAGTTTATATTATGAAATTTATTATTATTTTTTACTTTAGTTATTTAAAAAAATAATTTGTTAGTTTCTGATTTTATAAAAAAAATTAATTTTTAATACAAAAAATAGAAAAAAAATAAAATTAAAATCTTTTATAAAATCAATAACTAACAAAATATTATTAATATTTAAAAATAATTTTTGATGCATAGTCCTCTTTTATATCTCTTTTTCGTCACATAACCACCTCAAAATAAATTAATGGAAAGCGTGACAGACGGTGGCACTTTAAGTTTACAATATTAAGTGGCAACGTAAGCGGATGTTTAATCAACTATAAATAAATGGAAACCATGAGATGGCCAATGTCTAAAGATGTTTTGTTTTTGGTCCAAAAAGGACACTTTTCGTGTTAAATTTGATCCTTCGTTTTCATTGCGAAAATTAAGGCTGGTATTCAATGCATGTTCTATTTTTACTTTTTTATTTTTTTAGCTAGTAAGAGAATTACAGTTTCTCTGATATTGGGTGGACATGCTTTGTATTTTTCAGGAAAAATCCTGATCTATATGGCGAACTTGCCAAAGGCCAGAGCCCAAAGGTCAGCCATGTTATTAGTTTCATAATCACTAGCTAGTTAATTAGTTTTCTTAATTCCTAATTGCCCTTTGTGTTTGGGCACATGGACCTTGCTGGTACATTAATTTATGGTGAAGTTGAATTTAATTTCAACTATAACGACACGAAAACAGACAAACAAAATAAATTCAAAGGGGACAATTGTTTTCAGATTCATTAATTAAATCTTCTATTCCTACTGTTGTACAACATGGGCATGTGTTAACCTCCTATTAGTCAACTATATATACTAGTTATACACAGCACATATAAAATTGGTCCCAACTTTATTAGATGGTATAATGTATTCATCTAGGACTTTTGATGCCTATATAAAAAAATTTCATTGCAATTTTTTATATCATTTGAATCTATTACGGTCTAGTAAGCATTGACCTTGATGTTTTTCATTATATTATAAAGTCAGATTCTCTTTTAATAAGTTTATGTTGCCACTTGTGAATACTATTATATAACATTCTTATGGCACACATGCAGTTTATGGTATTTGCATGCTCAGACTCGAGAGTTTGTCCATCTCATATTCTGGATTTCCAACCGGGTGAAGCCTTTATGGTCCGAAACATTGCTAACATGGTTCCACCATATGACAAGGTTTACTCTGTTCCCTAAATGCTTAATGTTTGCAGGTTCAATATAAGTCAAGCTTTAAACTCACTAACAAAAAATTATTTATTATTAGTTTATATTATCTCTAGTTCTATCATGTTATAATTATTTTAATTGTAGTGCAAAATGCATTATAATTAATTTCTTATAAATAAGACCAGGGATAATATAAAATAAAAAAATTATATATACTGACAAAAATCTTCAATATATAATTCTAGTTTGTTCAAAATTAAAAAAATCTCTCAAAGTTTATTTTAAATCTCACTTCTTCTTAAATATGTTGTGCAAATTGAAAATATAATTGTATATCATAAACATAACTGTCAAATTTGTCGTCCAAAGTCACCTTCTATTTGGGTTGCCGTTTTGGTGTTTCAAATTAGCACAAAAGTTTGAATGGCTTTGTGTTATTGTAGACTAAGTATTCAGGAGCTGGGGCTGCCATTGAATATGCAGTATTACATTTAAAGGTAATTTTTTCCCATCCTGTGTTCCTCTCTTTCTTTTATGTCATGCTTATCTGATGGTGCTCTAATAATGGTGGGTCATGTGGGAAAGGATGAAAGTTTGGTGGTAGAGGCAATTTGTTACGTTGCATCATTATTTGTTGGGATTTACACGCATCTCAAGTTGCATGACTTATTCTCTATTTCATCAAGACATTAGTATTGATTTACGAAAATGGTACTACATGAAAAGCGTAATGAATCTTTGAATTGGTGCACATATTGCTAAAGAAAAGAATGATCAAACATTACCACACGCAGATATATATCTACTGAAATAGTGGTAGTCAAATTCATAAATCATTACCCAACATCTAGTCCCCTATCCACCACACCTTCCCACTACGTTTTATAACGAATATAATAATTATGTTCACTCGTTTAATCGTTTATTTATTTTATGTACCTACTAATAAATAGGTATATATAATTTTTTTTATCCAAAAAACATTAGTTGTTAATATTTTAAGTTTTTATTAGCGGGAGGATTTGAACCTAGGATGTGTTTTCCCTTCCCTCCTTCCTTTATCACTAGATTAATCTTATATTTCCAAAATATATATATATATATATATATATATATATATATCTTAGTATATTTTTCCAGAGATATAAATATTATTATATATTTTTCCAGTATATTTAACCCATTATGTTTAAATTCTTAATATAAGATGAATATAAAATATTTTATGTTCCAATTAAGTATGAAAGAAAGCATCTCATTTAAAATCGATCCATTTTTATTTCTAGGTTTGATGAAAGCAGAAAACATGTAGTTTGGTGTTAGCAAATATAGATGAACGACGTCTTTTTCTAAATTCGGAATAGCATTTTTTTTTGTGCCGTTTTTTTTAGATTTTTAATGGGTATTATAACTTGCAGGTGGAGAATATTGTAGTTATTGGACATAGTTGCTGTGGTGGTATAAAGGGGCTCATGTCTATCCCAGATGACGGGACCACTGCAAGGCAAGTCTTATACGTTGCTATTGCTTATGTCTCTTAAAGCATCTTTAATGGGTTTTACCATGTGATATTGGATTTAAAAATTTTAATCATTTTTTATTTTAACAATATAAATGGATTTTAATCATAAAAATTGATTGTTTATATATGAACCAGTTCTTATAATTAATTAAAAGTTATGTCAACCTCTTCTAACGATGATTCTGAGCAAGAATTGATTCTTAATCTTAACAACCCCACAAATCTGTCATTTGAGATGGCCTTAAAAGATGGATGGAACAATGTTACTGTTGATTAGTTCTCTTAGAAGGAATAAACAACTTTTTCCAAAGGACGAGCCAGTACTGGAAGTACGTACATTGAAAGTTTAATTATTTAAACTATTTCCTTTATTTTTAATTATAAGATTTTTAAAACTAATTTACCTTTCTTAAAAAATAATTAATTTAATTAATCACATTAAAATTATCAATTACTTATATTATAATTTTAAAATTATTCATTTTTTTATCTCTTTATCTATTTAATTATTTATATTAATATTTAGAGAAAAAATAGCTAAATAAAATTATGTAGAAAAAAATAATTAATATATCTAAAAGTTAAAAAAAAAAGTCTTAAAGAGAGAAAAAAAATCTTATAATTAGAAGGGGAAAAGGATCACGATAGCTTTTCAGGACTTCCAAGAATGTGGTGTTTAACGTAGTCCTTTTTCACATACTTGAAAGAATCTAACGTTATTGTATAATAAATTTTTACAATAACTTTTATGCATTCACTTTTCTTTTCATCATATCACCTGTATACACTTATTTTTCTTCTCTTCCTATCTATATTTCTCTCACATATAATTTCTTTTAAAAATTTAATGTATCAAGAATGTTTAGTACTTTAGTAGATTCATCATTCATATCCCAGCATCAATAATAGTGAATATAAAGTCATGTACAGCATTCTTTCCCTGTTGTTGGTTCCACTTTATTGGAGACAACCGGAAGGCTTATTAAACCAGGAAAAAAAAACTTTTAGAAATGTTGCTTTGGGCATATACCAAAAAAAAATTATAGCCTTTTTGTCCAGCATATTAACATAGAGAAACATTCATTATTTTACTGCTGGCTTTCCATGTCAAATCACATTGTATATTCATGGGAAAGAAGAAAATAATTATACGGATGATTCCTTTTTTGAGAAAATTTTAATTTTCAAGTGTAAATTCTTTCTAACTAGTAATTGGATTCTTGCATACAAGATTCCCCTGACGAATATATTACAATACTACACAGTGATTTTCATGAACTTAACTGTTCTTGGTGCTCAATGTTGAAAATCATTTCCTTCTTCTGTGACCTTTCAGTGAATTCATAGAACAATGGGTCCAAATTTGTACTCCAGCAAAGTCCAAGGTTAAAGCAGGACCAAGTGACTTAAGTTTCTCAGAGCAATGTACTAACTGTGAGAAGGTAAGAAAATGTAACTTCTATATATATATATATATATATATATATATATATATATAAAGAGCTTAAATTTATTGTAAATGTTTACAAATTGTTATACCCTTTAATTGTAATTAAGATTTTGCTTACTTACTCCAATGCAGGAAGCGGTGAATGTATCACTTGGTAACCTATTAACATATCCATTTGTTAGAGATGGGGTTGTTAACAAAACTCTGGCTTTGAAAGGAGCACATTATGATTTCGTTAATGGTACTTTTGAGCTGTGGGATTTGAACTTCAAACTTTTTCCCACTGTATCCGTTTAAGATTCTCTCCAGCAACATAGTAAACCTGAAGTACATGATGTACACTTTGGAAAAGTCAAAAGGGTTTCCATAGAAAAGAAGCAGACATATTCAGAAAAAAAAATAATGATCTGTGACCTATTATTTTAAACTAGTTTTGTTTTCTACCAAAGTACCATTCTCATTTCTTTGTTATGTATACAGTGTTTTTATTTTATTTTCATTTTGCTGATATATCAATGATTTGATGCTCCCTAACTAGCATAGTTTACTTCTGCCTTCCTACTTTTGTTTTATTTTATTTTTTAAAGCTCATCCAAAGCGTGCAATTTATATTTCGTTGTTTTAGATGAGTCAAATACATTTCTCTTATTAATATGGACCACATTTTTTTTTGTTACATGCATTCTATGCTATGAATGAGGATGTCCGAGATTAAAGGAGAGAGAATAATTGAAAAAGATTATAATGATGTGATGTGATACAATTTGTAATATAGAATTAAGGAAAAAGCTTATAGCATCACGTTTCTGCATAGCCCACATCTAACTCACTCATTAGTTATTAATCTTTAAATTCAATGATTCCCTATAAGCTTCGATAATCAGCTTGTATTCAACTTCTATAATAGATGCAGCTACAACACCCAGCTTATTGATCTTCGTACGAATGTAAACGAATAACTAGTCATCGATGTTCATTTATCAAAGATCACTTGTAAACTTTGAATCAATAAAACATTTGACAATGAATTTTGATCCTCCAAAATGTAATACATTGTTTTGAAAACCAAACCAAACTAGTCAGTTTACTCGATCCAATTAGGAACTGGTCTGGTCACTCCAAAAATTGGAGCCTCTCAATACTGGTATAAACTTATAAAGAACCGGTCAAATTGGTTCAAAATCGATGAAAACCTGTGTTAAACCGGTGAGGAGAACCAGTTTGAACTGATTCTTTTTCTTCATTTTTTTACTTTATTTAATTAATTTTTTAATTTAATCAAAAATATTTAAAAATCATATTTATTTTACATAAATATTAATTATTTTGTCAAATATTAATAATTTTTATCTTATAAAATATATAATTTAATCATTTATAATAATTTATAATTTTAGATCCTGATTTTCATAATTTTATATTATTTTATTACTTAATTATATAATATTAAAAAATATAAAACCAATTCAATCTCGCTTCAACTAATCAAGATATAAGTGGTTAATGTACTGAAATTAAAATTGAATCATTCAGGTAATACTCGAGTTCAATTCTTGATAAAAATAATTATTGATCAGAATTATTGATAACTTTAACTATGATTAAACCATTAAACATTAAACTAGTGTTTTTTGACCTTTCAATTTTAAAAAAATTACATTAACATTTAAGATTAATTTGATGTATCTTAAGTCCTCTCATAAAACAATTGACCCTTTCAATTTTTAAGTAATATTAGGTCTTATATAAATCTAAATACATTAAGTTTCTCTTTGTTTCACTACTAAAATACATATTTAATGATAATTTTAATGACAAAAAGTAAGAGAAATGCTTACATTCGCATATATTTTAAAGTCTCAGCAACTTTTTGTAAATAATTCTCGGGGAAGCCAAATATTCTTATCCCTATTATCTTAGACTTTGTTTGGGAGAGGGATTTTAGAGGGAAAGGAAGGGAAGGGAAATGTTTGGATAGAAACATCTTATTTGAGAGTTTTAATTTTTGAGGAAAAGGATTTGAGGATTTTTAAAACTCCTCTGAAATCCTCCAAAGCCTAAAAATTATTGTTCCTCCTATTTGGTGGATGTTTAAAAGATAAAATAATAAAATTACTATCCTACCCCAGCCAGTATTAATAAAATTACTATTATATCTTAGCTAGTGTTATTTAATTGAATTTAATTTTTTGAAATAAGAGTAAAATTGTAAAAATATCATATTAACTCTTTATTTCTCTCTCTTAATATATTTTTAACTCCAAAACAATGAGGAAGGAACTTCCCTCATTTTCCTCCCTTCCCTTCCCCTCCATTCCCCTTGAATCTCTTTCATTCCTTCCCCTCCCCACTCCCAAACAAAGCCTTAATGAATTTGCATCCTTAAAATTTCGTTCGTTGATGTAAAGACTTTCATACCAAATATTTAGCCAATTATGCTTGAATTCTTAAACTCAATTTTTGTTAGGGCCTATCCATATACAATAACAAAATGACGAAGAAATCAATTGTAAGCAAGAAACAAATAATATGGTAATGGTGAACCATTAGACCGAATGATGTAAAATCTTCTAAAATTGATATTTATTTAAATTTTATTTATTTTTTAGCTGCTATTTTAAAGAAAATGTAAATTTAATTTTTTTTATCACTAGACGAAAAAACAAACTTTTAAGGACTAGAAACAAAAAAGCAATAAAGATTAACACAAAAATACGTTAAACTCACATGCACAAAAAAAATACATTTACAAGCCTAAAAATTACAACCAAGATTCTCCTTATTATGATTTCCTTCCCTTTTGCACTAGGCAGTATAAAAAATTCCAAAATCATTTGATGATGTTGAATCAATATAGGATTTGATTTTCACACGTATCTTCCCAGACATACTTCTTAGCACAAAGGTTGAGAAGCTAGGAGAATCTAGTGGATCACGACAAACATTGAGACTAAACAAAGGATTGCATCATATATAAACATTCACCTGCCATATATTCGGATACACATAATCTAAAATAGTCAATAGATAGCATAACAAAAAGCATGATCTGGAAGCCAATTCCCATTTTCTTGTAGCAATTACAGCCACCATCTGTTCCGTGGTTGAATCTACAAGATCCAGAGTCTGTTGCAACAGTCAGAAGAAACTGTTGGTACTACTGGCTTCTCAAATCTCTATTCCTAAACTAAGGTGAATGTGATGGGCATGATATGTCTCAGACAAAAAAAAACAAGATTTCTTCGCTGGATTTGTTTTATTCTCAATAGAAATTCCAGGACTCCCAATAAGTCATTCCACAACAACATTCACCAATTCATACTCAATGAGAGATAAGTTATTATCTTCCTTCACAGTGAAACTAGCAGGTTCTGTGAGTTCCACACGGCCCCACTTGTCCACAGCAAGCCTCATTGATCCTTTGAACATGTCAATTTTGGCATTACGCAGGATCACAGTAGCACCCTCTGTCATCATATCCACTGAACACAACCAAAATTGGAACCACGGGAGAATGTTCAATAAATAAATACATATCAGCGTTTTCAGCAGTACTGCTGAACATTATATGTTGTGCCAGGCCAAAAAAAAAACAAAAACTCAACTCATTCACAGCCAACATGACACAATGAGGTCATAAACAACTCATCATTCAAAAATCAACATTTTAAATCATTTTTGAAATATTTGTTCACATAAGAATTGAAAATTGTGCATAAAAAATATTTTCAAAATGTTCTTCATATACAAACATGGAACTTCATTCAAACATTCATGTTGAATACAACTTGACAAGTATTATACTATTATTATCAAGGGAGAATTACAGTCTAAGACTTCCCGGTGGAAATATAACCAATACAAGTGATGAATAGGAACATAGAAGCAAAGGACATAAGGCACTAGACAACAATATGGACAGTAAGGTAGCTAAAGGGAATAGTAACAATGGAAAGAACAGAATTTCCACGTGGAAGGAAGGAGTTGGAAACATGTGAATTCTGTTTGTATTTGACCCAGGAGGGGCTGATGATATTTTGGGGCTGCTGCAGTGGAGGGATTCAGCTTTCACAAGGCATTGTTCGGACAAGATCCACCCTTGTTGAAGAGGAAAAAAAAAACATTCTTTCAAAGGTGGAAGAAGAGGTCAACAGATTGACTCAGTAGTGGGATGAGCTGTTAGATTATTTAAGGCAGCATTTGTTGAAGGCCCGGGACAGAATGAGAAAGCAAGCTAATAAGTATAGAAGATGTGAGGAGTATGCTGTGGGAGATTGGGGTTTTCTCAATTTGCAGCCCAATAAGATGTGCTCTCTAGCTAGAAAACCTAATCAAAAGCTCAGTCCTCTTTTTTATGGCCCTTTCAGGTTTTGCAAAGAATAGGTCAGGTGGCCTATGAGCTGGATTTACAGGACAATAGTGGGATTTCCCCAGTTTGTGTCATCGTGTGTACCTCCTCAAGAAGGCAGTCAGCACACCACAGTTTGTTCAAACTCCTCCCCTGGCCTTAGCTGATGACGTGGGGTTCCAGGATCAACCAGAAAATATGTTGGATCTCAAGCAGGCGGCAGCAGGTGATTAGAAATGTTAAAACTCATAGTGGAGGAGAGGACAGAGACTCTCAAATTCCCAATAGTCATTACATAATAACAACTTTTTCCCTCTATCCTGCTCTCTCTCTCTCTCTCTCTCTACATATCTGTGTAATGCTGGGTGTATCTTCTGGGTTAAAAAACCAGAAAAATACAACATCAATTGCCCTTATTTATCTTCTATTAGATATATATTTCAGAAGTTATTTAGATCATTTAGTGACAAAATCAACTATGAAACTATGATTTATGTAAAACTTCCTATAGTTATAACTTATAGGGGTTTTAATAATTGATAGCACATTAAAGTCCATGTGATAATAATGTTAAATTTAGGTTAAAGTTGTTTCTGCAAGTACTTCCAAATTGGCATATATTTGCTATAGTATTTTACTATAAATAAATAAAAACATATTTACCAATGTTCAACACAATACCGCTTCAAAACATACTTGCTGTCTCACAACACAACACATACCCCAAACAGTAATTACAAATGCCCATGAAATTGACAAAATAAAGCACCCAAACCTAATACATGACCACGGACAAAACAAAGACCAGAAGTAACAGACATCCAAACAGAAATGCAAGATGCTCACAAAATGGACTAAACAAAACACGTGACACTTGACACATTACCTGTGAACACTCCATGCAAAATAACCAAAGAACACCCCTTCCCCCAGCCAAAGAAAAGAACAATCCAACATTGTAAGGAATGTAAACATATGAATATTATGACAATAACAATACCATTCTGCAGCATTGTGAAAGCAATATAACACGTATACCTTGATCATTTCTGGCAGTGAATATGATCATTCCAGTCTCATCACCAACCAAGCACTCAGCAATTCGCATTTGCCGGGATTGAGGACCATCAGAGCGACCTCTCTGCATCACCATCTTAGCATTGACTACCTTCACAGTTAAAGTGTGCCCACTGGTCCCTGGGCGAAGCTGTTCAACCTTGGCGAACACTGGTTTCCTCAATCCTGATTTTGAATCTGCCATGTTTCAAATCCTAAAAAAACACAAGAACACCCACTAAGACAGCACAAAAAACCGCAGCAGTGACAGTATGCGTATCTTGGAAGACCTTAATACATAGCTCAGAATCAAAGGTTTAATGAACCTTTTCCTTGCACATAACATAGGCTTTGAATATGAAATGCTCCCTTATTCAACTTTTTCATCCAAAATTTTCAGCTAAGGGAAAAACCTAGTTTAACGCGTGTGAACTAAAATACAAGCAACAGCAAGGAAACTCAATTAACATAGTGGATCCTGTAAACAACCTAACCTAACCCCAGCTTAAAGGGATAAGAAAGTTTTGAACTTTTCAACATCTCAGGGTCAAATAATAATAATAATAGGTTAGTAACAAGCATAAAGCATGAGATCCAAACTCGTACCAATTTTCCAATTCCATCAAACATACTTAAGAAATTTCAAACAAAATTCAAAGGGGAAAAAACCAGAAAAATTTCGAGAAACCCAAAAGTAAAAAGTGATTTTTTTTTCACATGAAAATCCAGATATGAGTGTGAAAAAGAAACAAATAGATTGACTGAAGATTGGAATGCTACCTGGAAATTGGTGTGAGAGAAGAAAGAGATCCGAAACTGAAATTGAGCGACGCAAACGTCGAGGTCGGGTTTTAAGGAAAGAAATACAAGTTTATCATCAGGTTCACGGGATTTTGCCCCTGATTCAACCTTAGACAAAAATAATTAATATTAATAATTAATAATAGATAAACATTTTTTTATCTATATTCATTTTTTAATTTCTAAATTAATTTTTTCATATTTTAAAAATATATATAATATAAATTAGAAGAAGAGTTCTAACAATATTTTTTAATTTTTTTTATTATGGTTAAAATTTTTACTAAAAAATTATAAAATCATGAAAGCAACTCATTATACAAGAAATGAGATAAAAAAAAACATTTGAAAAGTGATAAAATTTTATCAATTAATTTTTTTTTTAAACTATCTCAATTATTTTAAATTATTATGATCTTATTTTTACTTTTATATATGATTTCCTTAGTTATTATCTCTTTTAATTTATCATCTTTTAACTTTATTTCCAAATTCAATTTTAAAAACTTATTTCTCTGTTATAAATTAGAACATGAGTGTTCTTTTACCCCAAAAGAAGATGGTTAAGAATTCATTTTAACACGGTGTTCACATATTGGATTTAATCAATTTTAAATCTGATTTATTTATTTTATTTTTCTTAATTTATCATTCAATCGATTTTATTCAAAACTTTAAACTAATATGATTGGATTCAATTTATAGTGATTTTAATTGGATCAATTTTTCATTTATTCCTACTTTTTAGAGACAATATTAAATAAATGATATGATGATAAAAATATCAAATTTAACTATATATATATATATATATATATGGGTGTGTGAGAAAAGATTTTAATCCTATAAAAAAATTAATTAGGTATTTAAAGTTTTGTTTTTACCAAAAGGGTTTATAGAGGTGACAAGATCCCAACAATGTTGACACCTTTGCCTCAACCTAAACTTTGCCACACAAGTTGTTATATATAAAAAAGGAAAAAAGATAGCAAGTATAGTGGGACATCAACCAAAACCCATGAGGTAATGTCATGAGAATCTATAATTTTTTTTGTGTGAATCAAAGTATTCATCATTCCAAAACTAAAGACTACATGTTTAAAAGGACAAAATTATCTATTAATCATCTCACATTATATTGATTGAAAACATGTAGTTAGAAAGATCTAACATATTTTTAAAATAATCCTCTCTAGTGAAGTTAGTTTGTCACAACTTAAAATTGCTAAAAAATGATAAATTATAGTTGTTTTAAAATCATTAGAGACTAAATTTAAAAAGTTACAAAATAAAAAAAATCCAATTATAATTTTTTTAATTTAAAAATCATAAATTACATCATCTATTCTTATTTATAAAGCAAAAATTAAAAATATTTTTTTTATAAGATCCAATTCATAATACTGAAATATTTATAATTAATTATACTCAAACAGTTATTAGAATAATTTTTAACGACTATAGTAGTTTTCAAAAAATTAAGATAATATCAACTAAATTAATAACCTTGTTTAGTGAATTAGATAATTGTACTTATATTCCTTGACTGAGATTTTAGAATTAATCTCTTAAAATACTAAAATCTATGCAAAACACTAAGTTTCCCATAAATATTATTTCATACATCAATAATGTTTCCCAACTTATGTAAAATAATTTAAGAACTTACTTTTTAATTTTAATTTAACCTTAAATTAAACTGATAAATGAAACATTTATTTATTTATTTTTGTTTATAACACATTGAATCGCAAATAAAATTAGACATAACAACAGGACGACAGGTATTGACTCTCTAGTTCATAAATGTGACTCCCTAACATATTTCTATACCCATCCTCAATATACGACAAATTGAACTTTGTTATTCCATCCTCTTATCGTTGGGTATCGGATATTCCTGTCTTTGTCCCATCATTGATTTAGATTTGTAAAATAAGTATTCTTTTAAAGAAAATTACATTAAAAATCTAATTTTAGAAAAAATAAATTGATTGTTACACATTTATTTTTAACTACTTATATATATCAATAAATTCATCACAAGGCATTTGTCTACAAAAATCATCAAGAAAAGAATCTTAAATTATGTAAAAATTCAAAAACAAAATTAACAATTAATAAATAAAAACTTAATAATTTCATCATCGAAATGGATATATGTACAAGTAAGGGATGAATAGTAACATCCTCATTTCCAACGGAACAGTGGCCAAAGTGCCACACCTTTTAAAAAAATTGCCCAGAATGCCACGTGGCATATTTCGCTAGCCATGTCAGCGAAGTAGGTAGGATGACGTGGCGCACAGCTATTGGGACACGTAATTCGTTACAGGTACCAGCGAATTACGTGGTCTGACAGGTGACATGTGGCAAGCTTGGTCGGAATGCGTAGAAACTTCGGAAGGCCATAAATTTTGACTGGGATGTCCGATTAAGGCGAAACCGGTGGCCACGCGTTCGAAATTGAGAGGAGATGCCGCTTGTATGTACCCAAAAGGGACTTGGCCAAATTTTTTTCCCAAAAGAGGTTTCTAAGTGCCTCAAAATTACGATTTAAGATTCAATCACCCAAAAAATTTATTTTTCTCTACTTTTTTAATTATTTAATTACTTTATTTAATGTTATTTTTTATTTTTTCAATTACTTCTCTGAATTTCGAGCGTTTTGACATATCGTATACTTTCATCGGACATTTCTATCAAAAGTTATGATGTAAAATTGATAGTGGATATAAACTTCATATAAACTTCGAACAGTGATATTTTTTGATAGAAATGTCCAATGGAGGCATACGATATGTCAAAATAAGGGTGTTCACGGGTACGGGTCACCCGTGAACCCGAACCGATCTGAACAGTTTGGGTTGGGTCATTTATATATTTGGGTCAAAACCGAACCGAACCGATCAAAACCGTTCATGTATGGGTTGGGTCACGGGTTTAGATTTACAGATTCGTTGATCCGATGACCCGATTCGTGAACCGTAATAATAATATAAATTTTATTATTTATATATATATATATATATATATTAAAAATTAAAAAAAATAATTTGACAATAAAAAAAAGGTAAGATATTATAAATGGTTAAGATTGCATTCAAAAATAAGATATGATTTTTTTTATATTGCATTAAAAAATAGGATAGAATATTTTTAAGATTGCATTGCATAATATAATAGAATATCTTTAAGATTACATTGGATAATATGATAGAATATATTTAGGATTGCATTCAAAAATTGGTTAAAATCATATCTTTAAATTAGTATAAATAGAAACATATTTTGGTGTTCATGTATGCATTCCATTCCAAATAATATTAGAGTATTAGAGAGTTTATGTTTGCATCATTGAGAGAATTGTTTGACAAGTTTGATTCTTCAACTGATTTAAAGATACCTATTTGCTTAAGGAATATAAGCGTAAATGTAACTATCTTATTGTATTCTTCTTCTTGACTTTGAAAAAGGTCACAGCTGCGAACTAGAATACCAGTTTTGTCTCTGTTCTTGATGAATTGAGACATGCAACTTATGGCTGGGAAACTAGGATACCAGTCTGATTGGGAAATAAGGATATCAGACTATCTCTATTCTTGGTGAATTTAGACTAGAGCTTTTTGCTGGGAAACAAGGATACCAACTGGGATAATTGTTGTGTAAGGGTAGACTATTATAGTAAATATTGTTCACAAATCTTTTGTTTTAATTTATATTATAAGTCTATTTTATAATATTATGTTGATGGTATTAAATGAATCAATTTTACTACTTTCATACATTTGATAATATTGTGTTAATTGTATGAGATATTTGAAAGAATCGTGATAAAATAGTAGTTCTAAAAAAATATTAAATGGGTAACCCAGTGATCCGAACCGAACCGAACTGTTCATGAACGGGTTGGATTGGGTTGGATTTCAATTTTTTTCTTCTGAAAACCGAACCGAACCGAACCGATTAAATTTGATTGGGTTGGGTCCTAAATTTGGCCAAAACCGATCCGAACCGATCCGCGAACACCCCTATGTCAAAACGCTCAAAATTCAGAGAAGTAATTGAAAAAATAAAAAATAACCTTAAATAAAGTAATTAAATAATTAAAAAAGCAGAGAAAAATAAATTTTTTTGGTAATTGAATCTTAAATCATAATTTTGAGGCACTTAAAGGCCTCTTTTGGGAAAAAAATTTGGCCAAGTCTCCTTTGGGTACTTGCTAGCGGTATCTCCTCTCAATTTCGAACGCGTGGTCACTGGTTTCGTCTCAATCGGACATCTTTGTCAAAAGTTATGGCCTTCCAAAGTTTCTACACATTCCAACAAAGCTTGTCATGTGTCACCTGTCAGACCACGTAATTCGCTGATACTTGTAGCGAATTATGTGTCCCAATAGCTGCGCACCATGTCATCGTACCTATTTCGTTAACATGGTTAGCAAAATATGCCACATGATATTTTGGAAAGAACTTTGACCGGAATGATATTCTGGACAATTTTTTTTAAAAGTGTGGCACTTTGGCCCCCGTTCCCATTTCCAACCCGAATCGTGATTAAAAAAGTCAAATAATCAGCAAACCTAACCCCGTATGGGATCAATTGGATATGCCATGTCAAAATCAGAACGGATTCTGACGGTTACCACGGGTACATATTTAGTTGCCATGGGCCATGCTTGAACAAAATCCGTGAACAGTACTTTACCAGTGATGAGTGATATCTTATCTTTCACTTTCACTTCACATCTTAAAATTAAAACCCGGTTTCGACACTCGCGTCTCAGCCTCAGTTTCGGATCTCTCCCTTCCCTCACACCAATTTCCAGGTCGCATTCCAATCTTCAATCTCCTTTCCCTTTTCCCTCAATCTATTTGTTTCCTTTTCATTCTCATAACTTGATTTTCATGGAAAAAAAGAAAAAAACTTCACTCTTTACTGTTGGGTGTCTCGAAAATTTTCTAGTTTTTTTCCCCTGTGAATTCTATTTGAAATTTCTCAAGTATGTTTGATGGAATTGGAAAATTGGTATGAGTTTGGATCTTATGCTCTATCCATGTTACTAACCTGATATTATTATCAATATTTGACCCTGAGATATTGAAAATTTCAAAACTTTCTTACCCCTTTTAGCTGGGGATAGTTTAGGTTGATTACAGTCTCCGCTATGTTAGTTGAGCTTTCTTGTTTCTGCTTGTATTTTAGTTCACATTCGCTAAACTAGGTGTTTTCCCTTAGCTGGAAATTTTGGATTGAAAAATTGAATAAGGGGGCATTTCATATTCAAAACCTATGTACAAGAAACAGTTCATTCATTAGAACTTTGATTTTGAGCTATGTATGAAGATCTTACAAGATAGGCTTAATGTGCAGTGCTGCTATTTGTATGTTGTCTTAGTGGAAGTTCTTAGAGTTTTTGTAGGATTTGAAAAATGGCTGATTCCAAACCAGGATTGAGGAAGCCAGTGTTCACCAAGGTCGATCAGCTTCGTCCAGGGACCAGCGGGCACAATTTAACTGTGAAGGTGGTCAATGCTAAGATGGTGATGCAGAAAGGTCATTCTGATGGTCCTCAATCCCGCCAAATGCAAATTGCTGAATGTTTGGTTGGTGATGAGACTGGAATGATCATATTCACTGCCAGAAATGATCAAGGTTTATATGTTACTGCTTTCACAATGTTTCCCAGTTCCCCTATTATAAGTTTTCCTCACCGCATTATGGTATTGTTATTGTAACATTTTTGTTGGATGTTTCTTTTCTTTGGTTGGGCGAAGGGGGGTTCTTTGGTTGTTTTGCATGGAGTATTCACATGTCATCCATTGACTGTCAATTGTTCTTCTGTTTTGTCCATTTTGTGGGCATCTGTCATTTCTGTTTTGATGTCGGTTACTTCTGGTCTTTGTTTTGTCCATGGTCATATGCCATGTGCTTTATTTTGTCAATTTCATGGGCATCTTTAGTTACTGTTTGGGGTTTGTATTGTGTGCTGAGGCTAATTTCGAAGGTGAATTGTGTTGAACATTGGTAAATATTCCCCCCCCCCCCCCCCCCCCAAAAAAAAAACTACTATAAAGATATATACCTATTCAATTGATGGAAATACGTACAGAAGTAGTGTTTACCCTATTATCATATATGGCCTTTAATGTGCTATCAAGTATCAAACACTTGTATAGGAAGTTTTATGTAAATCATATATTTGTTGCTAATTTTGTTACTAATTGATCTAAATAACTTTCAAAACATCTATAATATCTATCTAATAGGTGATGAATTTGGGCAATTGGTGTTGAATTTTTTCTAGTTTTTTACCCAAAAGATCCTAATTGATGTGTCCATTAGCATTTTCTACCACTATCATCATTAACCATATAAACGTTTTGCATCATGTTCTTATAAAAATCGAGGAAAATAAGGAAGGAAATGTTTTTTTCTATGTGTGATTAGCTTATTTTAGGATCCAATTGCAAGGTATGGGACTTGAGTCCCACATTGGAAATATGGGATTCCAATATGGGGTTTATAGGCCTTGGGCTCTCCAACTACAATAGC
Source organism: Glycine latifolia (assembly GCA_013407115.1). Taxonomy (NCBI): domain Eukaryota; kingdom Viridiplantae; phylum Streptophyta; class Magnoliopsida; order Fabales; family Fabaceae; genus Glycine; species Glycine latifolia. The sequence continues at coordinate 3,719,530 of CM023941.1, forward strand.
TAGCTTTGTGGTGTGGTTCTCCCAAGGTTCTTACCATCACCTGATTAAAATGCTTAAAGTTCCTGTTTGGCAGCAGTTGGTAACCTTAAACAAATCTCTACACACTGTACATCTCTAGGTTTCAAAGAAAAAGGTAAAAAAGGTGGCACATTTTCCCATTTGCGTCGTACATATGGTTCCAAGGCTGTTGCACCCAACACCAAACAGCCAAAGAAAAATGTAATTTTTTAGTAGTCTAAATCTTGTGGTTTGCCAGTGAGAATCAAATAACATCTGTTCATTAAATTTAAGCTAGGTGATTTAGGGCCTCCTCCAATTTGCCTTTGATTAATGGTTTTGGTTTTGGTTCCGGTAAGAGTGTATTCTTTTATCCTATTATTATGTATATGGAAAATTGGTAATAAACTAGGTGTTGTAATTAGAAATAACATGAAAATCATTAAAAGCCTGTTGTTGGGTAGTTAATATTCCTTATGCCAAATAATCTAGAATGCCGATTAAGAGGACACTGGCATGGCTTATAGTTTGTTAAATCCAACTAAATTTACAGTTTTTGACAATTCTCAAGAGCTAGCTTTGTGTTAATGTTCCTCAATTCTGTTGTAAATGTAATGGAAAATTTACACACCTTCATGGATATGAATATATGATTGCAGTCTTCCCTTCTCCTTTGCAATCATTAAATGATTTTTTTTTATGTATCCTACAATGCAGGTGATACGTGATTCAACAAAAAAGATCAGAAAAATACTAGAAATTCCAGGCTTTTTTCAATCCCTGTTCTCCACCCATCTAATGTTGAAACTTGAAAATCAAAATGTATCTTTGCTTCTAGATTGTTATTTCTTTTGAACCATAGAAGAGGTTCAAGACTATAAGTAACTTAGAGGCATAGTTATCAATACCGGATAGCGGAGCGGAGCGGCCGCCCTCAAAACTGGGATAGTGGGATAGCGGGATGACCGCTATTCTAATGTTTTTATATATGTATTAAAAAATTTATAATATAAATATATAAGCTCTCTCACATAATCAACGTTTTTTTTATGATTTTAATATTTATAAAATAAGCGTGCTTTAGTTTAAAAATAAATAAAATAATTATACACTCATAATTTAAAATAATTTTATACATTTATCATCAAATCATAATTTATCAAATAATAATTTATTGACTTTATGATAACTAATCTAGAAATCATACCAACCTTGATTATGGTTAGTTAACAATGTAAAATTATTTTATGTTATCAATGTATAACCATTAAATTTTTTTATTAATATAAAATAATTCTATTGATTAATATTTATATGAAATTTTAAATTTTTTTACATAAGTACATAGTAAATATATTTTTATTGGAAAGCAATTTTAAATCTATGTATATTACAGTAGTACTTTGTTTCATTTTTTAAACAAGTGAGGGATCCACTATAAAGTGCAGATCTAGGGAAGGCACAAAGCAAACAAAGAAAGCATCAAAAAAAGAAAGAAAGGACGGAAAAAAGTTAGAGAAAGCCATGGCCATCATTCATGCACCGACACGCTATAATCAGGCACGAACATTCCCATGTAGCGTGGAGAAGCAAGGGCATCGATGGGTCTATAATCAGGCACGACGAAAGCCTGGCATTCCTCGCGAGTCCCAACAGCAGCTCTGATGTCCGCCGTTCATCTTCTGGCACAGGTACTCCTTCACCGCATGCAACCCCTGCTCCACCACCTCCGGCGGTGGCGAACTCAGAGGGTTCCCTTCCACGCTAATATTCTGCAGCTTCTTCAGGCATATGATGGAGTCCAGCAGGGCCCTGATCTTGTTGTAGCTAACGTCGAGTTCCACGAGGTACAAGAGGAAACCCACAGAGTAGGGGATAGAGTCCACGAACGGTGATGCGAACGAGGTGAGTCACTAGTAGAGTAGTGGTCGTGAAGGAGCAAGAAGGGAGAAGAGAAGACAAGAAAAGTGTGCGTCATAGCCTCGCACAGAGAATCGCGGATGCGTCACCGTGATCGCGGGCGCTCCGCTTCCCCTCCGTCGCGGCCGCAACATCCGCAACCTTAAAACGCACCGCTACTCTACCCCTTGTAGCGGTGCATGCCCACTCCGCCGCGATCCCGGGCACGACGACCGCTATTGATAACATAGCTTAGAGGAGATGTTGGAATCATGGAAATTATAATCTGATGTAATTAGGGAAAAAATATGGTTGCAAAAGATATAATGTAATTCAGGTCCTTCCGTTTGTCATGTTATTATTTTTTAGTAAACTACTTTTCAGGACCTAGAGTAGAGAAGCGCATGGGTAGTTTACATTCCTGAGTTTACTACATTCTTAATTTTTTGGTTATAAAAAATGTCTAGGCCTAATTGACTATGGTTTGGCATAGTTACTAAAACTATGCTGGAAGACCTGCCAGTTCGATCGAGAACTAGTTCGGTCACTAATCCTAACAATCTAAAATATTGGCAGAGCAAAAAACTGATTAAAAAGTGGCCAAAGTTGGGTAAGAACCGCTGCAAAAACCATTTGAACTTTTTTAATTTTTTTTTTTTAAATTATTCATTCTACTACGTATCCCATTGTCCGGAAGCTCCACGCTATGCATAGGTAAGGGAGATGGATATTGTAAGCAGCCTTAGCCTTGCATATGCAAAGATGCTGTTTCTGGATTCAAATCCATAAACAAGTTATCAAGACACAACTTTGCCGCTGTGTCAGAGTTCTGCATATAGATTGCTACTATTTATTATGCTAATTTGAAATTTACCTGATTTGTTTTATTTTATATTAGATTATTGCTTGGTATAGATATATTATATAATATTGAAAATATATTTTATTATCACCTGTTTGTTCTCAGATTAACTAAATTGAACCAATGAGCTGGGATTCAGCGTCTTTGTTGTTTGGCGGTCAGTGCAGTTTTGAAAACCTTGGTTAAGTTTTGTTGGGTTTATAATTGACAAGGCTTTTGAATTCTTGTTTTTTTTTGCAGAAGTGATACTTTTGTTAATTAATTAAGGTATTTCTCTTTATCACTTCCTTAGGCTATGAGAACATGCCGCTTGCTAGTTTCGACCATGTTATTCTTGAATTTTATGCTTCGCTATATGATTGCAATTGAAGACAAGAACCTAGATTGCAAAAAATCGTGGATTAATATTGTTTAGAATAATTTTTATCTTAATTATTGTTGGCATTTTAACCTGCAATATGAGTCTTGGTTGTTCTATATTTGTTGATCTGAATGATTATGGGAAATGAGATTTTGTTCAATTTCTTTGTTTATCTCAATTATTATGAAAACTGATAAGGCTTTACAGTTTACTGCATGTATGTGGAATTGGCGGGAAAATAATAACTATTCTTTATGTACTTGGTTGGCATTTGAATTTTGTTTATTCTGACTTGAAGTAGGGGTTGGTATTACCGGTCTAATCATATAGAGACTAATGGTCTTGGTTGTACCATGATAGAACACCAATTGATAAAAGTAATAAAAGACAATATTGAACGCTGAAATCACACACAATACGATAATACACTTGCTGCCCCAGAGACAAACAGTCTCCTATTACACAAATACAGCATACACTTGGTGTACCAGAGACAGAAGTCTCCTACAGAGAGTATTCTCTGTCCGCAAACTGAAAATAACTTCACACCTCCAATTACACAACCTACCGTTGTCATATACTCCTAATACATAACTACCAGCAGTTGTTTTCCACACATAACTACCATCCTGCAGTTTCTAATGCTAAACTAACTACCAACAGTTATTTCCTACACTAACTGTCATCTTGGAGTTTCTAATGCAGAACTGTTCTACCACTACTAAGAGTAAGAAATGCTTTTGGGTTTAAATTGGGCTTACACAGTCTGGGATAACCAGGAAACAATGTCCATTTGTGCCAGTTTCTAATAACTTTCTGTATCTCATTTGGATATAGGCTCCGAATAAGAAACAAAAATTGATTGAAGAGACTTTTTTTTCTCTCGGGGGGGGGGGGGGGGGGTGGAGGAGAGATGGGGAGAGAAAGAGAAGAAGAAAATTAGAAAAGAAGGAACCCCTTTTTTATGCAAATGTTAAGCGATGATGCATATGCCAGATTCCCTTGATTGTCTGCGTTGAAATTTGGAAATACCTTAATCCTGCTTTTGGCTGACAGGCTGAGGCCTCATAAGTGTCAAACCAAAAGAGAAACAGTTTACAGATGTGAAGTTTAGATAGAGTAACTAGCATGAAGTGGAAGTTTATACCTACTGATTGCTTTCTTTTACATTAAAGACACTGTCATTTCACATACTAAAAGACTGGACTTTGTTTAAAATGTGTTTTTGGACCATTGCAGTTACTAATAAATGAAGCTCGGTCTTCTCATAAGATGTTACAGTGATCATATATTATGGAGAACTTAAAATTTGCAAATAATAGGAAAAAGTAATACCCATTTAGAAAAAAAAGATTTGCTCAAGCTTTAACCAAACAAGTGGTTTGGAATGCTAAAAGAGCAATTAATGGGTCATTCATTGATAGGAACTGATTTTTTTTTTTTACCTAAAAACAATGGAGCCTATCTCCTTAAAAAGAACAGAAACTGCAGAAAATAAAAGATAGATCTAGAGTTCTGTAGATGCATGATATGCATCTAGCATATGGTCCTTTCCAAGCTCCTCAAAGCCAAAATCATTGATAAATAGCGTAGAATTGCATATAATCATGTTAAATGTTGATGATTCCATTCCCTTCCAGTATTGTGCTAATTTGAACATAATTATTAGCAGGAAGAAGCATAACTCAAGAATTGGAAGATGGGCAAGCCACGCCTCAGGCGTGGAAACCCACGCCTCCAGCGTGGGAAGATGTCTAGAAGTGCAAATCCCACTGGAATGCCACGCCCCAGGCGTGGAGTCTCACGCCCCAGGCGTGGGGTGCCTTCTCTATCTGCTACCTTCTCTGGAATTCCACGCCCCAGGCGTGGGAAGCCACGCCTCAGGCGTGGGAAAGTGCCTACAATTGCTGGATCCTCTGCCAAGCCACGCCCCAGGCGTGGGAATCCACGCCCCAGGCGTGGGACTCTGCAGCTTGTGATTTCTGAAGTTTTTCAGGGGCAATTTGGGAATTTCATCTCCCATCTTATAAATACCTTCATCCTCAGACTTCAAAGCACGAATTTGGAGGGAGAAAAACACTACACTAGGGTTTAGAAGCTTGGGCATCCTTAGCTTAGGGTTGGAAGTTGAAGACCAAAGTGGGGATTCTTTCTTCCTCTTCTTCTTCTTCTCTATCTCAGCTGAGCATGTTCATTTTTGTAGCTCAACCACCCATTATGAGGTTTGGCTGAGCATTTATTGTAGTTAGGGCCAAAGCATTTAATGTAAATCTCCTTGGAATGTATTGAATGCTATTGTTCATTTATTACAAGTTATTTTACTGCACTTTATACTTATCTTTCTTTCTCTTGCCTAGACTTAGCTAACCTAGGTAAAAGCTTAGAGCTTAAGTTCACAATAGACATATTGGGGCTTTAGTTTCAGACCTAAGTGTAGTAACTTGCTAACATTACCTAGGAATAGGGGTGGGTGCTTGCAACTTTACTTGTTTATGTGTTTGCCTAATGCTTAACTTGCTTAAGATCACTAAGAGATTAGGGTTGGATGGTGAGTTAAAGAACTAAGTGGCGAGACATCCAAGCTTAGTCAATATAAGAAGAACACATTAGTTGAATAGCTTGGATAATAGAATATAGTAGTCAATATCATTCCATAGAGAGGCACATTGAATGTGGGTTGCCCTAGCTACATTTTCCTACTTATTGTCACCTCTTTAATCAATTGTTAATATTAGTTTATGTTCACGCTTATTCTTCGTTTACTTCATACACACAACAACAATCGTATTCATTTCATTTATCGTCCAACTTATCGATTAGGTTTATAATTTAATTGGTCAAACAATCCTCGTTGGGAACGACAATCCCTTATCACTGTATTACTTGAGCGACCGGTATACTTGCCGAGAGCGCAACAATGCACAGAACCTCTAGCCCAAACGCAACCCTTTTCCACCCTGTTGTCTCCGTCTTTTACCTTTTAATCATCTTCTCTAACAGAATTCGCATGTTCCCCACTCCTCCCTGCCATGTGGAAATCCTGTTATTTTCCACAGTTACTATTCCCATTAGCTACCTTACTGTCCATATTGTGGTCTAGTTAGTGCCTTATGTCCTTTACTCCAACATTCCTATTAAATCACATGTTTTGTTTACATTTCTACTGAGAAGTCTTAGATTGTAATTCTCCCTTGATAATAATAGTGTAATACTTGTATTCAACATGAATGTTTAAATGTAGTTCCATGTTAGAAGTTGAAGAACAATTTTGAACATATTTTTAATGCACAATTTTAAAATAAAATTGCTGTGACCAAATATTTTTAAAATGTGGATTTGCGAACAGTGAGTTGTTTATGACTTCATTGTGTTATGATGTCCGTGAATGAGTTAACTGTTTGTTTTTTTTCCTGCACAGCATCTAATGTTCGGCGGTATTGCTGAAAACGATGATATATATATAGATTTGAAGATTTTTCTGTATTTCCAATTTTCAGTGGATATGATGAAAGAGGGTGCTACTGTGACCCTGCGCAATGCCAAAATTGACATGTTCAAAGGATCAACGAGGCTTGCTGTGGACAAGTGGGGTCGTGTGGAAGTCACAGAACCTGCTAGTTTCACTGTGAAGGAAGATAATAACCTGTCTCTCATTGAGTATGAACTGGTGAATGTTGTTGTGGAATGACTTATTGGGACCTCTTGGAATTTCTAATGAGAATAAAAACAAATCAAGCAAAAGAAATCTCGCCTTTTTATTTGTCTATGGGACATCTCATCATGCTCATCACAGTTCACCTGAGTTTAGGAATAGAGATTTGAGAAGCCAGTAGTACCAACAGTTGCTTCTTACTGGTGCAACAGACTCTGTGGATCTTGTAGCTTAACCACTGAACAGATGGTGGATTTAAGTGCAAGAAAATGGGAATTGGCTTCCAGATCATGCTTTTTGTTATGCTATCTATTGACATTTTAGATTATGTGTATCTTCATCTACCATGGATTGCATGTATCAGAATATTATATATGGCAGAGATGGGTGTTTATATTTGAGAAAATCCTTTGCTTCATCTCAATATCTAATCTTTATCATGTTCTACTACCTGCTAGCCTCGCAATCTTTGTGCTAAGGAATAAGTATATCTTAATCGTGTGGAAACCCAAATTCTAGATTGATTGTAACATCAATTTATTTTGAACATTCTTAACTGCTTGCAAAAGGGAAGGAAAAATTCATTATAAAGGAGAATCTTAGTTATAATTTTTGGGTTTATATATGTTTTGATCCATTAAAATACTTAGCCCTTATAATTAATAAAATTATTTACTACTAATCTAGCAATAAAATGATGAAAATATATTTTTATAAAAGTGATTAAAAATAAATAAAATTTGAAGACTGATTTTATTAGACATTACAGTGTTACACAATTTGATACAAATGCGGATAACACGATTAAACATCTAGAAGACTTTTAAAAGCATCTCCAATGAGAGATATACTTTATTACACTGTAGAGATATACTTTATTACACTGCATAAGTTGCTTATTAATAAAATGCCATTTTCGTATGTCATGTGATTTTGGATCAATCAAAATTGTAAAATTGCTTATATAAGCAACCATTTCTTATAGGTTGCTTAGCATGTCTGTACATGTAAAAAGAGAATATGAGATGTTTAAAAGAAAATATTTGAGTTAAACAACTTAGCGATAGAAATTCCTATTAAATTGAAAATTGATTCAATTACTTAAAATTGAGATGGAATGTATGGAGCCACTTAAACGAATAAAGTGGAGTTCTTTATATGGAGAGTATTGAAGATGTTCTAATCCTTTCCCATCAGTACTGTCTACCTGAATTGTTTGTTCTAACGGATTATAATGCACAGATTTGATCATACAATTTCACTTGAAATTCGCTAGGTTCTTGCAAATGAGAATCCAAAGCATCAGTTGATAGAAATTTACTAGCATGTAATCATTACATTCTGAACTCCGCCTATGTGTATTTGCATGCATGACCTATCCCAAGCCAGGATAAAAGAGGAGGGTTGGCGTCAGAAGTTGCAAACTGGCTGTAAAAAATCATTTATTTTTATGTGATGAACCTATATGATATTTCGTTGGGGCGTACCCTTTATAGCGACGAGTTACATCGGGCCCCGGGTGTATCGGAAAATGAGCTAGGGTTCTTGCCACGAGGCAAGGCGCTACATCGATCCCAAGATGTAGTGATAAGTGAGCTAGGGTCCCTGCCGAAAGGCAAGGCGTCAGGTCTTCACCTGGATTTGGTAACAAAAAGGCAAGGGTCTCAACATGCAGATTGGCGAGCGTGGCGGACAAACACTGCCCAGGGGTTTAGGATTAAATTGAGAAGCTGGAACATAAGAACATTAACGGGTAAACTGAGAGAGTTAGTATATGTTTTTGCCAGAAGGAAGGTGAATATTGTTTGCTTGCAAGAAACTAAGTGGGTTGGAGAAAAGACCAAGGAAGAGGAGGGCACCGGTTTCAAATTGTGGTATACAGGTACAACCAAGAGTCGCAATGAGGTTGGAATTATGATCGATAGAAGTTTCTGAGATAAAGTCGTTGATGTCAAAAGAAAATGCGACAAGATTATGATGATTAAGCTTGTAGTGGAGGATCTTATTTTAAATATCTTAGTGTGTATGCACCCCAAGTTGGATTATTATCAGATGAAAAGAACCAATTTTGGGAAGACTTGGAGGAGGTTCTGAGAGCGATTCCACGAGAGGAGAAAATTTTACTAGGAGGAGATCTAAATGAACATGTTGGTAAAAACAACAGAGGTTTTGATAGAATTCATGGTGATTTTGGTTATGGGACGAGAAATGAGACTGGAGAAGATGTCTTGAACATTGCACTAGTCTATGATTTGATGCTAGTGAACACTTTTTTTAAGAAAATGGAGTCTCATCTTATCACGTATCATAGTGACCAAAATCGTAGTCTAATTGATTTCTTTATGGCTAGACGGGAAGATAGAAATTCTTGTATTGACGATAGAGTCTACCCTGTGGAAAATGTGTGGCAACACAACATAAGTTGGTAGTTCTAGAGGTTAGGTTCAACAAAGTTCTTAATTTGAAGAAGAGAACTCAAAATCCAAGGATAAGATGGTGGAAGCTAAAGGAGGAGAAACAAATAGAATTTAAGGAAAACATGTTACGTGAAGGACCATGGGAGTTTACTGGAGAAGCTAATGAGATATGGAATAAGATAGTTATGTGTGTTCAAAATGTGGGAAGGAGAGTGCTAGGTGAAAGCAAAGGAAACAAAGTTCTTACAAAGGAAACATGATGGTGGAATGGAGAGGTGCAAGAGGCTATTAAACAGAAGAAGGAATGCTTTAGATCTTTGCATAAATGTCCCAATGATGATAATTTGCAAAAGTTTAGAGTAGTGAGGAAAGATGCAAAGAAAGCAGTGTGGAAAGCTAGAGGCAAAGTTTTTGACAATTTGTATAAAAATCTTGGGAACAAGGATGGGGAGAAATGTATTTACAAACTTGCAAAAATGAGGGATAAGAAGAGTAAAGACCTCACCCAAGTTAGATGTATCAATGATGAAAATAAAAAACTTTTGATAAGGGATGAAGATGTAAGTGAAATATGACTGAACTACTTTAACAAACTTTTTAATGGGAATGACGACAAGAATGAGGTGGATTTGGAGGACATTTTTTATGATCTGAATAGAAAATTTGTGAGCAGAATTAATACACATGAAGTTAAGGAGGCTTTAAAAATGATGAAGAATAATAAAGCTTTGGGACCTGATGACGTCCCTATTGAAGTGTGGAAGAGCTTGGGAGATGTGGCAATAAAATGGTTGACCAATCTTTTTAATAGAATTCTTTAAACAAATAAAATATATGATACTTTGAGGAAAAGTATGATTGTGCCTATTTACAAAAACAAGGGAGATATCCAGAATTGTTAAAACTATAGAGGCATCAAGCTTATGAGCCATACTATGAAGTTGTGGGAGAGAGTTATCGAACATCGCCTAAAGAGGGAGACCAAGGTGTTCGTAAATCAATTTGGATTTATGTCAAGAAGATGTACCATGGAAGCTATTTTCTTGATGAGACAATTAATGGAAAGGTATAGGGAAACGAAGAAAGACTTACATATAGTGTTCATAGATCTTGAGAAAACATATGATAGAGTCCCAAAAGAAGTCTTATGGTAGACTCTTCAGAAGAAAAAGGTAGCATTAAAGTGTGCTAATGCTATCTAGGATATGTATGATGGGGCTACAACATATGTAAAATCCTTTATTGGAACATCAAGGTATTTCTCTATCATGATAGGTGTCTACCAAGGTTCAGCTCTTAGTCTTTATCTCTTTACCTTAGTGATAGATGAACTAACGAAAGATATTCAAGAGGAAGTGTCGTGGTGTATGCTTTTTGCAGATGATATCGTGCTTATTGATGAGACCAAAGATGGTGTTAACAGAAAATTGAAAATGTGAAGAAACACTTTGGAGTCTAAAGGATTCACGATAAAAAAGAGCAAAACGGAGTATATGAAGTGTAAGTTTTCGTTGGTGATCAAGACACGGTGTATATACTTGGTCAAGAGGTACCAAAGAAAGATGTTTTTAGATACTTGGGATTAATGTTGCAAAAAGGTGGTGAGATTGATGAAGATGTAAATCATAGAATTAGAGCAGGGTGGATGAAATGGCGGAGTGCATCGGGATTTTTGTGTAACCGCAAAATTCCCCTTAAGCTAAAAGGAAAATTCTATAGAATAACTGTAAGACCGACAATGTTATATGAAGTAGAGTGTTGGCTAGCACAGAGGCAACATGAGCATAAAATAGAGGTAGCAGAAATGAGGATGTTAAGATGGATGTGTGGATATACGAAGATGGATAAGATAAGAAATGAGGATAATCGACAAAAGGTATCAGTGGTACCGGTATGTGAAAATATGAGGGAGCATAGATTGAAGTGGTTTGGAAACGTTATGAGACGATCATTGGATGCTCCTGTAAGAACAAGAGTTTGTTACCAAGAGCTTGACACAAAGAGAGGTAGATGTCGAACGAAACTTACATGGGGAAAGGTAGTGAAACAAGACCTAATGGAGTGAGATATAAATTGGCGGACAGTATGTCTTCAAACGGAGTGTAGAAAAGCTATAAACTTGGTGGAATGTTAAACTCATTAGTAATTCTATGTTTTAGTTGTTTCCCTTGTTTTAGTTCTTTTCCTCTTCTTTTCTCTCTTCTTTCTTTCACCATTCTTTTATTTTATTTTAGCTTATTTTTTCTCTCTTTTGTTTTATTTTCAATTTATCATTGAGTTCATCTATCACCAACTCCAATTAACTTAAATTAAATGTATTGTTGGTGTTGATGTTGATGTTGTAATCATTACATTCTGGCCCCAATAAAGGTGTAGAAGGTCATCAACAATGTAGAGTGTGTGGTAGTCTGGTGGGGCTGTCCACAACTCATAATTCATCACAAGTCATGAGACATTCTTCAATACGTTGACAATATCAACATGAGGAACCACAAAGGACTTGTTTTTGGGCTTCTCACTTGTGGTCTAAGCAAACCATGCCCTACTTTAAGCGAACCATGTTCGTAGTTAAACAAGTAATCAATTGCAAGAAGACCCACTTGAGCTACTCTCAATGTTGTAACTTGTAAGTATTAGTTTGACCAATTGCAACCCCCTCCCCCGCAAATTAAAAATAATTGAAACATCCAAAAGAAACTGTTTTTTATTTATGATTTTCCATACTTCACTCATTTTGCTTCAAAATGACCCAACATTTCAGCTCAATAGTGTATTACTGACCAGGTCTAAGGCATAATTTATAAATACTTGACTGAACAATTGTTTATCAAATTAACACTAAATCAGTCCTTGTTCAGTGGAAAAGATTAAAAACACACACACACATATTATGAATGAGACAAAGAGATTACTAGAGATTAACGTAATATTTAACTAGAGATGTGTCTCGGGCATATAATATTAGGTTCTAAGTACATACATTTCAGGACAAAAACAAAATCCCCAACATAAAAGAAAATGAAACCATGGTTTATCCATCTTCATGTACCATACCTACCTTCTACCAGTTAGTGGCTTAGTTGTACACAACAACAAAGGATCACAAACAAGTGGGCATGCTATAATAGTAGGTCCTACTCATATATATATATATATATATATATACCACACCATCTTAATTTGTCTTTGTGTACGTGGGACTGATCAAGCTCCATACGTTATCATATACACCCTTTTAACTAGTGAAAGGACCACTCACTCACATGGCTAATGCACAAGGATAATATAAAGAGAGAGAAAACAAGAAGAAAGGAAAATCGTTGACGAAGAAGAGAGATTGGATGGAAACAAAAGGAGAAATAAAGGGTTTCATAGGCTACAAAATGTGACGAACGATCAACGTCATGATAGTTATATATCAAATTGGTAATGTTGGCGGAAAAAGTTGGAAGGTAGCGCCTGATAACTAGCACCTTAAAATATGTAGTTTGTATAGTTGATTCGGGACAAATGAATACCGACATTAGGATGAGATAAATCAAATAGGCCTAACTATATATGTTTTCTAGATCATTTAGGGTGGAGGTCAGAGCTCAGTTAGAGTTGATGACTAATGATAAAGCTTTACCAAATGTGGCATGACACTTAAATATTAAAGATTAATTTCTAACAAGTTTGAAATATGTGTGACTCTTATATATCATTGGCTTAATTGTATAAGTGGTTAATTTTAGTTATTAATTACTACTACAAAAGTTCTGGTTTGCTTTTGCTTGTATATGTATCAAAAGATATAGTGCCATTTTGTGTAATATTTTTTTAGTGATTCATAGCAATTTATGATGTAAGTTTTTACAAGGAACCGCTTTTATATATATATATATATATATATATATATATATATATATATATATATAATTTACATGAAAAGCTGTATATACAAATAAAACCATATTACTTCTCCTTAAAAATTATGGATATGGAGTGCAAAATTGTTTTTCCTAGCTCTTATTGCGTACAAGGATTAGATGCTTTTATCTGTACCTAATTTATGCCTAACCTCAAAAGTAGAGATTGAGGTAAGCACTCAAGTCATTAGGGATTCCATTTATAGAAGAATTATAAAGGAAAACAAGTAAAAAGAAAAGGGTAAAAAAAAAAGAATACAAAAAACATGACAAACGGCAAAGATCACACAAGAGAGTAGGTACGTAATATTGAATGTACTAGGATTCAATTCCACTTGATTTTTCTAACTGGTATTTAGAATTACAAGATTTAGGCACATAATATTGTCTCACAAAAGCTTATCATGATTGTGGCATAATAATAGAGGTGGCTCGTCTGAGGCACAAGGTAAGAGTTGCAAATGGATGTGACATGACAATGGCAATTTCGATGCTTAGAGATTAATTGTGTAGCCAATAATGGCCTTGTGTTTGAGTTGATGGTAGTTGGAGACCAGGGTAGTAGTGCAGTAATACCAGTAACAATAACATTTCAAAGACTAAAATAAAAAATGATTTGATTTTTATTGTCTTAAAAGTATTGATTAAAAAATTTGTTATTAAAAATCACAATAAAATGTATTGAAAATATTAAATGTTATATTTCCTACATTTCATTATAATTATTATGTAAAAAAATTAAAATAATAATTTTTTTGATTTTTTAATGTAATTTTTTTTTACTTATATCCTTTCTATATTAATGATGAGTTATAAAATTTATAAACAAATTAATAATAATATAAGATTTAATCTTTTAAAATTATTTTTTTCATCTATTTATTTACTTTTTTATCTGTTTTAAAATAATCCAGAACCATAATTATTTTGGGATAATAAGATCTTGATTTTTTTTTGAACAATTTTTATAGAAAAATTAAAATTAAAATTATAAGGATAAAACATAAATATTATATCACTATAAGTTGTCAACGATTATTATGACAGGTAAATCCAAGGATGCACTGGTGGAAGCACAGTAAAAGCCAGCAATACATGTTTGGTTTAAATTGGCTCACGAAAATTCGTGAAAACTATAGCTCGTAACAAATAGTACTGCTCGTGATCCGAATGATAGAAAGATGATTGACAAAATTTTATACTCAATGAAAAGAAGCAAGAGTAGAACTAAGCAAAATAATTATGATTTGTATTGTAGATTTTTCCTGGGGTATTATTAACTGTGTACTTGTATATATTATATCTGAACAACCTAACCAGACAATCTACAAGCGCATGCAATTAATATATAACTATTGTTTGTGTTGGAAATTAGTCAAATTACAGCAAATTCTTCCTTTTAATTACACATCAATTCAAATAATCAAATAGCATCTTGCACTGTGTAAGTGCGTATATATTTGACTCATTTAATGTTTAAAACATTTTGTCAATTGTTAATAATAATAATAATAACACTTAATGTTGTTATTTGCAAACGGCATGCTTCTTCCTTCCCCGTTTCTAGACCTTAATTTACTTGTATCCATCACAAAAAAGACGAGAGAAAAAAAAATTATTTTTTGAAATATAATGATAAAGTTAAAGTTATAACCTTCTAATATACTCTTTTTAAATAATAAATTAGTAGTTTTCTTCCACCATTAGTTTCACTTGTTTTACTTAATTAGTTATTAGACTTGTTTAACAAAACTCGTATCATAACTTAAAGTTCATGTGGATACAGTGGAATCTTTACTAAATTTAAAATTAGTAAGACAACCAACCCGTTCCTTTTTTAAAATCATCAATGTTAGTATTTCTCAAATCCTTTCTTCATCACTAACAAGTAATGGAAGCTATATTATCAATTTCTTACGTAGATGAGCCGGAACCTTTGTATGCTTTGTTTATATTAGTTGAAGCCACACTTTCCTGAATAATTAATTAACTTTATATCATAATTTGTAATTCACATAATATTATTTGTAGTTTCACAACTTTCTCACTCTTTCAATTATAATTAAAGTGAGATGTGATCCTTAGTAAGATTAGTGCAATAAATTTACCACCTAACCAGCATCTTCATTTTGTAATGATATAGTAATCGGTCCTTATGCATGCATAAAATTTAGTACTAAAGAAATCAAACCGAAAACTTTTCTGTGGTCCATTTCTATCAAACACCATGTGCAATTGCGGCTTCAATTTGAAGCTTATCTTGTGGCAAAAGCAAATGAAAAAGCTTTTTAGAACTTCGGATACCATGTAGTACAGGGCATTGAGTTTCGCTTCATATGGGAGTTTGATTTGATATCTTACTAACTCCTTGTAGGGTTCCACTCATAGATTACCCCACAGAAATTCAATATGTTAGTGTGTTTGGAAACACTGTTAGATGGGGATCCCCAACAAAATTAATAATAAAACTATTAGTTACTACTTTTGTGTTGATTAATTTTAATGTGATTTTGCATTAAAAGTGAATTTGAAACCAAACACTTCCTCCCTCCCTAACATCATGCTTAAGTTTCCCTTCATTATTTCCCTCTAAAAAATTGGTCTTGTAATCCATGTAGTCAACCTCATTTGTTATTAAAGAGATCTATCTCATATGATTGAATATGGTACACAAGTTCCTGCATGTAAATCCTAATATTTATCTACTATTTTTATGAATAAAAAAAAATCATTTATTATATTAAGATTTTTGTCTTTCTCTCCCTTATTCATACATGCAAGTAAAAGGATCTTTACACTGTGATAAAACGCAAGGTGAAGGACTTAGATAATGAAAAAGAAAAATGGAAACATAGGGGGAGCATGAAGCACATGATATATTTCTTAATAAAATTAAACAATTTTTAATCCATTTGCAAAAGATGGATGGACCTTATATCCTGATTCCTGCATAATAACATTGTTTTAGACATAAAAAAAAAAGTTATCATAAACAACAGCCCTTGCTGTAATCAATATTGACTTTGAAATTCATAACCGATTCTAATGAGTGAAATGGTTCATTAATGAAGCATTTGATTGGATTGCCAAAATATTTATAAAATGGTGCTGCTTAACTCTAAATATTAGAGTACTAGTTACTTGAAACATTTCTTGCTCTCCAACTGAACAACGTGTGGAATGTTGACTTCTTCAGTTTTTTCTTCTTAAAAGTTCAACTTAAAATACTAAAAGAGTATGACACTTCCTCTGTTGACATAGCTAAGAGGTAAAAAACTGACAATCCCTCTCTCTCTCTCTATAAAGAAAATAGAAGTGAGATACTCTGCAGCAGAATAAAGGAATATTATCAGGAAGGCACAGCTCTTATAAGAGTTACAGAATCTTATTCTTTACATATAGTATAAAAAATTAAAGATAGAAACTTAATAATGGTTTGTCTTTTAACCAAGAAAAGAGAATGCATGTGGTGTCACATGAGCTCAAGAAGTTAATATGAAGAGCCACATGGAGAATTCTGAAAGCTTGAATTGAACATCATTATTACTTCTCCCCACGCAACAAGTATATTTTTGGACACTAACAAGCATTACAAAAAGCATGATAAGCAATAGTTAGACAATATTATTTTTAGACACTTTTACTAAATGAAGGACTGCCAATCAATTATCTTTGACTGGTGGATTAGGATGTCTCTGCTAGCAAAGTCATTTTCTATTTCACTGTGTAATAAATCATAGCATGTGGGTTAGGTCTTAGTGTCAAACTAATCCAGTGATGCCTCTGGAATCAAACAAGTGGCTTCTTTTTGCACAAGTAAGAAATTCTGGGATTATTAGCTAATTGCTAGTATGTATCTTGTTGAACTTGAGAACATGCAATTTTTAACTAAATTTGTCATATGTTAGAGGTCTAATCAATACCAGTTGCAGCTACAGTTTTGTTTTCCTCTCATGATTAATTTGCAGGCACGTTATGCTAAATAGGACAGGCCTCCACCTACACCAAATAGTCATTTTTCCATGTGAATAGTTATGATGCTCACATAAAATTCAAAGGCTCAACGTGATACTTAAAATTACGAGACTTTCTCAGTTAGGAATAGATTAGGCTTCTGGATTAGGCTCTTTTTTGGTTGATTAAGTCATAATAATTGGTATTTGCATCATTGAAAGTTAGATTGCAAAAAGTACTACTTACAGGTTAGATTAAGATACAATGCACTGAATATTAATAGGTTAGATTAAGATACAATGCACTGAATATTAATAGGTGTGTAGAGCCATCCATGTAAATAAAAATGTGTCATAATCAGATCAGTGTCAATAGAGTAAAAAGGCTTTAAGGTGTGCTCGGTAGAAGAGAAATAATGGAAGACAAAAAAAAAGGAGAGAGAAGGAATAGATTAAGGGAGATAGCATGAAAGTCGTGACAAGTGAGGGGAGAGAGAGGGTAAATTATAGGGTTTGTTGCTCATATTAACCCGTCCAATTGTAAATGTGAGTGGGATAGGGGTAAGATAGTCTTATTATCTCTCATCATTTCTTTCCTCTTTTATTATTTCTTCTCAATTTTACTTCTATTACTTCCAAACCAAATAACCCAAAAATTCATCTTATTTCTTCTATCTTCATTTCTCTCTTTCTTATTTTTATTCACACTATTTCTTTTTGTTCTACCAAACATAACATTATTGTAGAACTTAAACCATGAAACTCTCCTCCCTAATTAAGCATGAAAAAATCAGTTTCTCTTTAGATAGATAGGGGTTTTCCATTTTCTAAATTTGAGCAAGGAAAGAGCGACACACATATTATGAAGAGCATGCATGATAATCAAGTTAGGCATGTAGGGTACTGAGATAAATAAATGCTCTACAACTCTTCTTTGCTTAATAATGAAATGAACATCAGGAATGGTAGCTCATCTGAATAGTTGGAAAACACCAAGATAATGGAAAACGAGGGAATCAGTAACACAGAAATTGCAGACATTGGCCAGAGACAATTTAAAGTACTTTATACATAAGAAGAAAATCCTTTTTTTTCGAAGGATCACATTGGCGTCAATGGCATGTATTATTATGTCTCACAATTACATACATATAGATTCCTATATTTGACAATAATGCATTGAAAGATATTTTGACGAATCGAGGATAAACTGAATTCTTGCCACTTAATCCGTTCCTTTTTGTTTGACAAAGTGCATCAGTGCTAATATAGTTTTCTTTTCTGAATATATATATGTATTAAATTCTATTAACTGATTAAAGGTGGAAAATGCCAACAAGGAGAAGAATACACAATATAAAATGAAGAGCTATAGCAATTTTCTGGGGCCAACTGATAGAATATATAGTACAAGAAATCATAAACCCAGGATAGATACATCCAGAGATGCATTGGAAGCCATTCAAAATGCATCAATTATGATGCATCGGGAACCTACTCATAATTACTGAGTTGCTTGGTACATATCAAGCTAAAAAACCAAAGATATAAAAACATAAATGATGGTGGGAGGTACCAGTACCATGCATAAAGCATTGGTGGATTTTAAATTTGGTCAAGAAGAACAAAACTGAGATGCAATTTCTTAAAAACTTCTGGTGTTGCGACTCTAATTCATGCATTTTCTGTCGTGACATAATAATCTTTAATGCAAATTTTTATTATTTGGATTACGGAGGTAAAACTTTAATTCTTATTGAAAATTAACAATAAAAACACTTAAAGAGCTGTGTTTAAGCCAATGAAGATTGATCCAATCAGTAAGAATAGGATTTCATATTTCACAAGAACCTGAATCCAAATATTGCTCTACTCCTGATATAATGACTTCGAGGAGAAGTAATTTATGAATTATTAAAGTAAAACTTTAATTCTTATTGAAAAATAACAATAAAAATACTTAAAGAATTGTGTTTGAGCTAATGAAAATTGGTCCAATTGATAAAAATAAGATTTCATATTCCACAAGAACTTGAATCTGCGATGCTCCACTCATGATATAATGATTTTGTGGAAAAGTAATTTATAAGTATCTTTTTTTGTATTCTTTGAACCGTGAAACATATCCTTATATTTAAGTTTGTCCATATAAATCACAACAACCATTAGATCAAAGTTAAAAATGTTTAAAGTTTGAACCAATTAATGAAGAGGCTTATCAGACATGCATGTACCATCAAGTCCATCATC
Source organism: Glycine latifolia (assembly GCA_013407115.1). Classification (NCBI taxonomy): domain Eukaryota; kingdom Viridiplantae; phylum Streptophyta; class Magnoliopsida; order Fabales; family Fabaceae; genus Glycine; species Glycine latifolia. The sequence continues at coordinate 3,738,829 of CM023941.1, forward strand.
ATCACCAACAGATCAGCAGCACTTATTTCCCATATCTAAATCAGAAAATCTATTTAGCTTTTCATGTGCGGCACTACTGAAACTCATTGATGGATTCCATGTAGGGAAGTTGGTGATAGTGCCATTTCTGTCGTCATGGTGACATATTAAAATCTTAAGGATAATCATAATATATACTGAACATAAAAGAGAAAACTTACCTCTTTGGAAACATGAACTTGGCCTTACAAATTGTAGATTTCACTATATTTATTTGTTAACAAAGATTAAGATCCTCGACTGGTGTTTTGACATAATTCGTCTACTCAGAATTCCAAGAGAGGTATGCTTTTGGATGAGTTGTTACACTAATGATGAAAACTTTGCTGGAAAATTAAAGTTAAGACTGACTTGCATATTAATAAGTATAATAAAATAAATTAAAGTTTAGCTGACAAAGTTCTTAGTTCTCAAAATTAATATTATAAAAAAAGGTGAAATTTCTATGAAAAGAAGAGATATGCTCCTGGTTTCATTTTCTTTGTGAACAAACATATTAAAAGGTCACACATCATCTACAACCATTCTGATTTCAACAGAGGTCCTTACTCCTTCCAGTTACAGAAAAAAGAATGGGACAGAACTAAAGACTTATGTTCTGCTATTAAAGCTAAAGCAGGGAGAGGCATCAAGGAGAGAAAGGGAAAGCATAAATTTTATAAAGAACATTTATGATAAATAAGAATAGAAAATTTATTAATGTAATTTCACTTCTTTCTATGGGTTTTGTTCTTTAAGGGTGGGTTTGTTTTTAAGAAAGAAATAATATTGGGAAAAAATTGTACTTTTTTTATAAGACATATATCTTTTACATTTATTTTAATTCAAAAAAATTCTTCAATTTATTTACATCCTATTAATCAAAAACACTCTTATAGCTATTATGGTTCTGCCAATCTATTCAAGCAATTAATTCAATTTAATTGAACCTAACTAACACTCTCAAAAGCTGACCTAACCAAATTTGTGTAATATTTTATACGGTTTTACCTCAAGGACAACGATTATAGAATTAAATAATTTTTTTACTAAAATATTTTTACATCAAATATTTACAAGAAAAAAAGAAATAATAAAAAAATCAAATGAACCGATTTTTTAGTATACTAAAGTTAATTTATGAATTTACGGAGAGATTAAATAAATAATATAAAATTAAAATTCAGTAATTAATTTAATTTTTGAAAATCGTTTGACTTATTTTAATTTCATAATTAATTATAATTTTCTATCAGTATTTATTTAAAAGTTTAATAAGAGAGCGATTAAAGAATTAAATATTTTTGTTAAATATTTATAATAAAAAAATAAACCGTATCAAGTTAATCAATTTTTTCTATAAATTAAAATGAATTTATACACATTAATTTATGAACTTGCAGAGAGATTAAATAAATTAACTTTAAAAAAACTAGGATGCATAAGTTAATTTTAATTTATAAAAGAAGTTTGACTTATTTTTATTTTTAATTAATTATAGTTTTCTATAAATACTTATTTAAAAAGTTTAATTAAAATGTTCCTTTGTAACATTAAACTTTATAATAAAACTTTAATTTTCATACTTTTTAACATAGATAATTCTAAACGGTCAACTATTATTATTATTATTATTATTATTATTATTATTATTATTATTTCATAAATATTATAATAGTTTTGCTTAAACTGAAGGGATATTAAGATGATGAAATTCAAAACACTTTTTTAACGTACATTATTTTGCGGAACTTGACTAAATTCAAACTCTAGGGAGTTAATGTTCCTAGAAATATAGTCCCCCATCAACAGTTAGGTTCTTTTTTTTTGTCCCGATTAAATAACTAGCCGATCAGGGAGGAATAGTCATTGCAGAAACGATGCAAGTACTTTTTCTCACTCTCATGCAAAATCCATGTGCCATCCATCAAATGGTTAAAAGATTGCAGGCTTTGACCCTTTTAATTATTGTGGTAAAGAAGAGTGTTTTATTGTTTTACATTGAGAATTTTGTGAACTTGCAGGATAAGTCAATAGAATAAGGTAACAAACATTTGGCAAGTTGTGCAAAAAAATTAAAGAGCTTGCCTATTGTTTTAACACGCAACAAGCATATATGCTGTCTCATCTCCCAAATCATGAAGTTTTATTGTGTCATTTTCCCCTTATTCTTTTCCTTTCTGTTTTCCACATATATTGTTATTTAGTAGTAGTATTGACTATGAGTTTTAATTGGGTCCATCTTCACATGTGTCCTAAATACCGCGTACCTTATATATCAAACAAAAGCTTTTACAATGATCATCTTTCCTTTTTGTGCCATCAGCTCCTTTGTCGTTCCACATGTGTGTTTCATTACCTTTCAGCTACTATTGGGAGATTCGATTTTCAAGAATCTGTGGGTAATTCTTCTTTCTTATTAGTATTATATTTTTGGTTAACTGTTATATGTATGTTTTATATTTTAAAATTTATAATCGAGTCATGCATGGTAGCTCAAAAATAATAACAATTGAGTTGCAAAATTCTGTTTTTATTGAAAGATAGATAAATAGAGAGATAGAAATAAAATTATCATAACATTGATATTTTTTATAAAGTTTTAATTTTCATTATATGGGAAAAGTAGATGAAATGATAAGGTGATTAACGAACAACAAATTGACTTAACTTGATTTCATTCTTTTTTTTAAAGGAACTTGATTTTATTCTAAACCTCCAAATTGAGATTTTTTTTTTTTAAAAAAAAAGAGACGATATAAGGGATAATGGATAAAATGTACATTTTTTAAAAAAATAGTAAATATCATCAAATTTCATTCCATTCCATATTATTTTAAATATTTTAAACCTGCAATTACCATTATGTAATTCACATTCATTTTATTTTCTATTTCTTTTAGTTAGTTAATTCATGAATTTAATTTTTTATTTATAAATAAATATAAAATACTTACATAGTATTCAATGTAAAGCTTAAATCAAATAACCTGACAATGACTTTTTCTTTATTTGTTTATTTAGTTACAGCCTTATGTGCATGGGATTTTAAACGTATATAAGTTTTTACTGTTTTGTCTTTTGAAGGTGTGTCGTCGCATAAAGAAACGTTAATCCATTATCACCTATGTTTGTGGATTGTATATGAATAATAAGTTAATTAATCCATTATTATCATCTATGTTTTGAGTTGAAAAAATATTTTTTAAGTAATATTTAAATAGGTTTTTAGTTATTTAAAGTTGATTTTTTTTTAATTCTTCAAATTCAAAGTTGGTTATTTAATCCTTACAATTCACACAATATTCTTTTTAATCTTCCTCTACAACACGAGCAAAACATGAAATAAAAAATTCAAAATTTATGATAATTTTTTATTATTAAAATTTAATTTTCTGATGGTTAAAAACTGAAATAATCAGATCAACAAAAAATTTAACACCTATTAATTATTTTAAAAACTACTTTTATTTTTCTTATTGACTTGCTTTAAACAATTTCAAACCACCAAAAAATTATATTTTAAAATATAAAATAGAAAATTAAATTATAGTGATAAAAATACCAAAAATTATAATTATTTTATTTCATGTTTAATTCACACTTTACAAAAAGAAAAAAATATATTTTGCAGATTATAAGGAACTAAAAAAAATTAACATTTAAAGAACTAAAAAAATACTCATATTTAAAGGACTAAAAATATATTTAAGATTTTAAATAATAAGTAATCCCATTTTATATAAGAAACTATTTTAAAAACTCATTTATTTTTTATAGTATTTATAAATTACTTAACTTTAAGAACTAGCATAAACAACTGTATTAGAGTTTGCGGTTAAAGTAAGGAATTTTGGTTAGAATAATAAAAGAAGAAAATTTGGTGCACAATTCCTCTTGGTTATTCATTCCCTGCAATCTCTAACAAGCACTGCCACAGAATCAGCAACTGCCGTCAAAGTTCAAACCACTGTCATCCTCTGATTCGGCCTTCAACTTCCCAATTACTTGTTGTTCTGCCCTTGTACTTTTTCTTTAGAAATATATTATTTATACATCAAATAATATAATTAAGATAAGAAAAAAGAAAAAATCAATAATAGATATAAAAATGACGTGATGAGAAAAAAAAGTGTTATTGTATAAAATATTAACACAATTCTATTTCATCTTATAGACCATAATTATGTTTTATTGAACATTATTTTGTTTGAGCTAAATATTATTACAGGAGTTAAACTAAATTGGAATAATCTTATATTAAATTTTTTTAATTAAACTGGAACAATCTTTTTATATCAGTTTATTCACGCATTCATTGGTTAATTCTATTTTTTTAATGGCTTGAAATGTTAAGAAAAAAAATCAAGACATCAATTTAGGATTAAATAACATAATTATAATAGAAAAATCATTCTAACTATAATATCTAAAATTGATTATATTTTTTATATTACAAAATATGTAATAATAAAAATAATACTTGATGTACAAAATAATAAATATTAAAAATAACAAATATTCAATTATATTTTTAAAATTTTAATAAATAATATTGAACGGAAAAGAAAAAATAACTAATTAAGTGATAGAATAAAAATCTACATATGTAATTTATCATTTTTATTTTTTTTCTCTCTTATTTTTTATCCATCTTATGTTATACATTATTACAACAAAAGTCATCCACTTGTCTCATAACCCATTGAACATGTGTAGAGTTTAGACTGCTCCATTTTAACAAGTATAAATACCTATAATTTAATCTCAAATGACGGTTTGAATAAGGGGGAAAAACCAAATCACCGTAATAAATTATAATTTTTCATGTAACATTTTATGATGATGAAACTTTGGTCACAATCGTAACTGACATAATTCAAACAAAGCATATCTCCAAGTAATTGACCTAACACGTCCTTAACCACAAATGCAAACAAGTAAATTTCATAAACTAACCTTTTCCCGTTGCATCAATTGCAAATTGTGCCATTTTCACGAGCCTTTAATTTGTCACTGTCCTTCACGATGATGGTGATGCAAACACCAAAGATGGATCACGAAAAGGTTGGAAATACAAAACAAAATCATTAGCGGCTAAACGCGTTAAATTTTATAATAAACATGATGTGTCACCAATAACCGAGTGCCGCGTGTTACCAAGATTGGGGGCATGGCCATACCTGTCGTTCATCTCCATCATTTATCTGTTTCTGTCTTATTCTCCCAACCTCATTTCACAAAATGGGGTATGAGAATTGAGAAACGTGCTATTTTGGTCTTCTATCAATTTTTTAGAATGAGAAAATGGGTTAAATAGGGATAGGGAGTAAAAAGTTTTATATGATCTTTTAATTATAATCCAAAATATATAATAAATTTATTAATTTTTATGATAATTATTTTAAAAATCATACTAATAATAGATTGAGATTAAATGATAATATAAACGTGCTTTATATTATAAGTGTATGTCAATTATTCTCTTTTAGAATTGACATATTCTTCTATTTTATTTTTTAAAATCAAATTATTGGATATTGTTCGAGAGTGTGAGATCAACATTTTGATAATATTGCATGCTCGTGTTGTTTTTCTATTATTACCGAACCATGCTCTTTATTATTTTCTCACTTTTGGCTAAGCAATAATCAAGATGGGGTAGATTGTGATCGTCTAATGATTTAAATGAAAGTCACCGTATAATTAAATTTCAAGTTTGAAACCATAGTCTTTAAGATTGAGACTACTATTTAAGGATATAAAAATACATTTTTATAAAGTACATTAATTCATCTTCACGAGTATTTAACAAACTATGACTCCAAGAATTTATAAAAAAGTAAAGTTATTGCTATTTTTGTTGGAGTGATCAAATAAATAAAATATCATTAAAGAAGATTTCTTTATCATTCATTATTATAAAATATTACGTGTCAGACAATAGTCAGAAGTCTAATAATAACTTAATACGTAAATTCACATGTAAGACAATTTTATATGTAAAGTGTTGATTTAAAAAAGTAAATCAAACTTCTACACACAAGTTTCACAAATTGAAACATGTTTTCTTAATTTGAAAAATAAATTTTGATTGTATTGACATTAGAGCATTTAAAAAATGTTTGCAAACCACACTATAATGCATGTATATTTTTCAAAATATAAATTCCATCTCATGAACTAAGAGAAAGGGTTCCTCTGAAAAAAATGAGAGTTGATCCAAAAGATTATTATATCAAGTAAAAAAGTTATGTATTATACTACTCGCCGATTAAGTTTTTTTTAATATAGATCTATTTATAACATTATTGCATTATAATTTTTTTTTCTGTAAAACACATAATTTATATACAATAGGTAATTTAAACTAGGTTGTAAAATTGAGTGATTTTTAATAAAGGTTTTTTCATAATTTTATTTTACATAAATAAAAATATTACATATAAAATAAAGATATCTAAACTATTTGGAGGTCTGGATGACATGCCCGGTAGGACCTTAAGTAGCTATTGTGTATAATTACTTTTGACACAACAATTATTTATTTTTTTCCTTAATTTTTGTTTAGTTTGACCTCCTTTAGTTACAAATAGTGTTTTATAAAACTTTAAGTTTTTCAAGTGCATCATTAATTTTTGGGTGGTATTTATCTATCACACTCATTCATATGTGTGTCGAGACCTTGATTTACTTGTCACCAAATCCGAATGAAGACATGGGACCTTGTGTTAAGGCAAGGACTCTAGCTCACTTATCATTGTATCCCAGGATCGATGCAGTCCATCTTTTGCTACACTCAGGGTCTGATGTAACACATTGCTATGAATGGTAAGTCCCAACGAAATATCATAATGAGTTATCTCATAAAAATAAATATTTTTTTATGGTCTATTCGCAATACTTGACACCAACCTTTCTCCTTTTGGAAGAGGCCAATGCAAGCACACATAGGCGGAGTTCAATAAAATTACGTACCTCATTGTCCATATGTTTCTCAGGTAAGAGAGAGGGATATTGTATAAAGTCTTACCCTTATATATATAAAGAGGTTACTTTCGGATTCAAACTTATAACAAACAAGTCACCAAGACACAACTTTACTGTTATGACATGACTCAATTCATGATACTAATTTGATTACAATTATAAAAAAGTAATTTATGTCACCATTAATTTTGATTTAAATAAAAGGGAATTTATATAATAATTAATTTGATTATTATTAAAAAAGATAATATGTATTGTCATTAATATAATTTGTATAAAAATTAATTCAAGTCACAAAATAACTTATTTCTGTAATTAACTTTTTTTTAAAAAAAAATACCTAATAGAAACACTTATAAAAAAGGTGTGTAAAAAATTTACACAAAGGAAACCTAATTCTATTCACAAAATACAAAATAAAATTATGTAATTTTTTCACACCCCTTTTTACACAACAAAAATATGATTTTATTGTGTATTTTACTAATAAAATTATGTTTCCGTGAAAAAAAATATTTACGAAAAATAAAAAAATTGAATGTTACTCGATAGGGACCAATAGCTATCGGGTCACGCTCAATGACGACTTTCTTATTACTAATCCTGTAAAGTCATCGCTAATAGTTACTTATACCTTCTTCATTCTTTGACTTTTTTAATTAATTTTTTCCTGAAATTAATAAATACCAATCAAATATGTTTTATGAGAATAGAAAATACAATATTATACCTTTTTTAACATAATATTATACCTTAAAACAAGAGAATGTATTCCTATGTTTATAAATTGCCATTATAACAACGTTTATGATCAGCATATTGCCATTATAACAACGTTTAATAGTACTATATTTATTTATAATTGCATCAGAGGCCATTAAGTTCTCTGTTGCTGGCTCACAGTTGACATTGTACTTATGTGGTGATGTGTCCACACTATCTACCTTCTTAACTCTTTTTTTAAGATACTCTCATCTATTCTTTCCTTTTTAATACTTTATGTATTAAATTTAGGAAAATTTTCATTGATGGCTAGAAAAAGAGAGTTGAGCCAAATCCCTAATTTTTATTACCACGTACCCTGCATCAGAATTAGAATGCGCGTCCTTTGTTTTTTCAAGGGATATAAATACGCCCCTATCCCCATGTGTATAATTCATGCAAATTATCCAGCAATCTAAGTGCATCCTCCATCTTCCATACCCCAAAAAAATTCACTGCCTACTCTAAATTCCCCCCATCTCACTCCATTATCGCTATTGACTTATGTACTTGTTTCTATTATTATGTGGTATCTACATTACTCTCTGACTAGTTAGTTCACTTAATTTTGTTTTTACATCATTTTTACCCGTTCGCCCTCTCTCCCCAGTTCATGTTTTATAATCAAATTAATTAATCATTAGTTTAATGTCAACAACAAATTAGTAATAGTATACAACTCTTCCTCTAGACATATATATAAACAAAAATAATTATTTTTATATAATTAAAGAAAGTGAATTGAAATCATTTAATTTTATAAATTTCAAATAAAAAATAAAATTATTTTTAAAATATTATTTTTTGGATTTTGATATAAAAATATACAAAGTCTTTAAAAATAAAATTACAATTAAATGAATAATATTATTAAATATGAGTGAAATTAGATAGATATGCTTCTATTTAAATTCAAGATCCAAGTAAACTTTTTTGCTTTTATATACATGAGTAGAAATGACTAATTATATCGTAGTGTATTTTTGAATTTTTGTGAATGTACATCGCAGGAAGAAGTTCTCGAATTCACACATAGGAGCATGGAACATTGAAGGCCCAATCTAAAGTCACATTCTTTCTTACACTTCCACATAGCACACACACTCATCTACTCTCCCTCTCTCACTCTCACTCCACATAATATAAATTTCTGGTTACAACTCAACAAGTCCACAAACATTTTCAAATCTCAAATCTTTCATACTTCTTACACCACACACACCCTTCTCTTCATTTCTCACTCTCGGGAACATTTTTTTTTTTAAAGAAAAGGGGAAAATAGAAAGAAAAGAAAAAGGAAGAAGGAGTGAGAATAACATGAACAAACAACTCACGCTGCTCTGTCTCTTTATCATCTTCTACTCATTTCTCAGTGTAAGCACAGCTTTTCCTCACTGTCACTGTTCCAAGTCTCGATTTTTCCAATTGTTTTATTCCTCCCATTGCCAGTTCTGAAATGGGTGTGTGTTTATTCAATGCAGGTGGGTTTCGCTGGCGCCGGAGACGCGGCGGAGAAAAACCCTTTCACCCCAAAAGCCTTCGCCATTCGCTATTGGGACAAAGAGATCCGCAGCGGGTTGGCGAAGCCACAGTTTCTTCTGTCCAAGGCGTCGCCGCTGAACGCGGCGGAGGCGGCGGCATTTGTGAAGCTTGCCTCCGGCAACGCTCTCTCCACGCGGCTGCCGGAATTCTGCACCGCCGCGAAGCTCCTCTGCTTCCCGGAGGTGGGGCCTAGCCTCGAGAAGCACGACAAAGACGCAAACTTTGCAGTGTACAGAGACAAGAACTTCACCAACTATGGAACGGGTCGACCCGGTGGGCTCGATTCGTTCAAAAACTATTCCGAGGGAGAGAATATTCCGGTGAACGATTTCAGGCGATACAGCCGTGACTCCGCTGGCCACAAGGACGGGTTTTTAAGCTACGGCACGAACGGTAACGTGGTGCAGCAGAGCTTCCACACCTACGCCGCCGGAGCCACCGGCGGTGCCGGCGAGTTCAAGGGCTACGCGGACGAAACCAACGTCCCCAACCTTGGCTTCACCTCCTACTCCGACAACGCCAACGGCCGAACCCAATCCTTCACTTCCTACTCCGAAAACGGCAATGCCGGCGAGCAGACATTCACCTCGTACGGCAAAAACGGCAACGGCCCGACCAACGTGTTCACCTCGTACGGAACAGAGTCCAACGTTGTCGGGTCCGGGTTCTCCAACTACGCCGAGACCGCCAATGCCGCCAACGACACCTTCAAGGGATACGGCGTCGACATGAACAACCCCACCAACACGTTCTCCAACTACGCAGGCGGCGGCAACGGCGCCGTCGAGAGATTCTCCAGCTACCGCGACAAGGCCAACGTCGGCGCCGACTCCTTCACCTCGTACGCCAAGTCCGCCAACGCCGCCGACATTGGATTCTCCAACTACGGCAAGTCCTTCAACGAGGGAACCGACACGTTCACCTCGTACGCCAAATCCTCGGACGGCGAAACAAAAGTAGGTTTCACCTCCTACGGCGTAAACAACACCTTCAAGGATTACGAGAAAAAGGGTACCACTGTTTCCTTCGCCAAATACACCAACATTAGCACAACCCTCTCAGTTTCAGCTTCATCATTCAGTGGCCGTTTTGTAAATAAATGGGTGGAGCCGGGTAAATTTTTTCGTGAAAAGATGATGAAGGAAGGGACGGTGATGCCGATGCCTGACATAAAAGATAAATTGCCAGAAAGGTCGTTTTTGCCCCGGAGTATTTTATCGAAATTACCGTTTTCGGTTTCGAAAATTGATGAGTTGAAGCAAGTTTTCAAGGCTTCGGATAACGGTTCCATGGAGAAGATGATGCGTGATTCGTTGGCGGAGTGCGAGCGTGCACCGAGCCACGGCGAGACAAAACGCTGCGTTGGGTCGCTCGAGGACATGATCGACTTTGCCACCTCCGTTTTGGGCCGAAACGTCGCCGTTCGGACTACCCAGAACGTGAACGGGTCCAAGAAGAGTGTGGTGGTGGGGCCCGTTAGGGGAATCAACGGTGGTAAAGTCACCCAATCCGTGTCGTGCCACCAGAGCCTGTTCCCTTACCTGCTTTACTACTGCCACGCGGTTCCTAAGGTTCGGGTCTACGAAGCGGATCTTCTCGACCCGAAAACAAAGGTCAAGATTAATCGTGGTGTTGCCATCTGTCACTTGGACACCTCAGATTGGAGCTCGACCCATGGAGCATTTCTCTCGTTAGGGTCGGGTCCGGGTCGGATTGAGGTGTGCCACTGGATCTTCGAAAACGACATGGCGTGGACCATTGCTGATTGAGAAAAGAGAACATCAGAGTAAGGAAGGAAGAAGAGTCACCTCTACAGAAAATTAAAGTTAAATTAAAAAAAAAAAAAAAGCACCTCTGTTCTGCTAAGAAAATTTAGCAGTCTCGAGAATTATTTGTTTTTAATTTGAAAATTAAGTAATGTATTTTTTTTTGGATAGAAAATTTTAAGTTATGGTTTTTTTTTTTTACTACATTTGGAAGAAGAAGGTATATTAATTTATATGAATATGATGATTATTATTATTATTTACTCATATGATCATTGTAGTTATTATCTTGGAGAGATGTGTGTATAAGTTAATGCCTTAATGTCTTCCCTAATGATTGGAGGCAATGAATCAAGCTTTTTAATTTGATGCTCTTATTCATAAAATGTTAATTGCCTTTTATTAATTTTCACTTGGTGCTATGCTACTGTTGTGTTTCGCTTCTTGTGATTGGTTTGGTTCAATTATGGGGGCATTGATTAGAAACACACTAGAACATTTCATGAAGAGACAAAAAGAGACATGATCCAGTTTCTGCATGTTGATAAATTTTAGAGGGGGGAGAACAATTAGAGGGACGCGAAATTGGATTTTCCACATATATACAAAGCCATGTGAACTAAAGGATGAGGTGGTCCTTAAACCACCCAAAACATGCTCTTGTATTGGTCTGGGAGGAGTTCACGGGACAGCTATTGTTGGCCAATGTCCAAATGAGAGTAAAAGAGAAGTATATTAATAATAATGAGAGTAAGTCCATGATGCACCTTGGCTTCAGGCTCTAAGGTGATCTCAAATTTAGAGTGGAGAAATTGGTGATTTTGTTTTCTTTCAACAAAACGTCTAATCACCTGTTTATTTTTCTTTTTTTCTGCTTTAAAAATAGACCATTCTTAATTAAATTGCTTTTATTAATTCCAAGGAGTGGCATGCTCTCAATCTCGTCGCGTAGGTATATGTACGTGTCATAATGTGTGCTGTGAAATTTGAACTCGTGAACTCTTGTTACAGTAGTATGTTTTTTCAGTTTTATCAAATAATAAAAGTTTTTTGACTAAATTAATTTTAGTAATGTTCACGGCCTGGACTGAAATATTCGAATAGAATCTTCATTAGTATGTATATGTATGGATTTAGCTCTTAAGTCAGTGTTGAAGGATAGAAGTTAGAGAGAAATACTTCAAACCCTAATGGATCTATTTATACTACTCTCCTAATTTGATCATCTTGGTATTTTTATGTTAGATGACATAAGAAATGTCTCATTGAACAAAAATCTTAGCAAATCGGTTACAAACACAATCTGGTAAATATATTTACTATATTCAGCAGAAAATCAATTTTAGTAACAACAACAGAATATTTATTAGACAGAGATGGGCAATGCGAATAGTATACTGATAGGTCTGGAAACGTGATGCATAATCGATTTGGAAAGTGCTTGGTAAAAGTATTATTTTCTACATTAGGAAAGGGAACTTGGAAGCAAGAGCCAATATGCACACATGATGTCAATGATGCTGGAAACAGAGCACTTGAGCATCTCCCTCCAACATGATTACATACTGCACCTGAACAATGGAAAAACTTGCCGATGCTTCGGTAGCAATGAAAGTTTGAAATATTTCATACCATGCCATAACGCAATGAATGGCCAGTATCATTCATAACAGGTCCTTCCTAACACCCCCTTTTGGAAATTGAAGCATGAAAATTAACTATCTAATTGCATCAGTTGGTAAGATACTACTTTCTACTGGTACTATTTTAATGATTGATATTAGTAATTGAAAAACAATTCACATTATAGTGGTACCGAAAATTGTGGAATTGTTGAATTCCTAGTACTACATGAGTTGGTAGGATACTATTTTCTCTTATTGATTATAATGTTTGATATTATTATTATTATCACTAAAATGGGTTTACAATTATAGTGGTACATGTCATACCAAAAATTGTGGAATTATTGAATGCCTTGTATTCTCAACTTCCCCATGTGTTTGGTACTTCATCAAACATGAACATCTAATCTTTATCATCATGGAATTTTGTAACGATACCAGTATACTAAGCTCCCTTTCTCCATCTTTCTGGTACATCCTCATGAATAGTCCACAAAAATTTAGGGCAGGGGCCCCTATGTCCCCCCCCAAAAAACCCAATGTGAAAAATGAACTTCAAGTGTGTGAGGATACTGCGGCTATAACGTGATAAATCCCTAAGGTGGAACCTTTTTTTTTTCTTTCTTTTTCTTTATTTTGATAGATAAACTTAGAAAAGGTAGCTTCCTTTTATTTTATGTTTTATGTTTTTATTTTTTGGGAGCCTGCCTAACTTTGTTTTTATCTCTGACTGAACTTCTTATATATGCTAATTATTGCAATAATACGAAGGATCAAACGAACCATTTAACTACCTAATGTGGCTTTTGTTTATCACTAGTTGCATACTTTTCAATTATCAAACGATTCTTTATTGATGCTGGTAGAAGGTTTTCTCATAATTTGGTTTTATTTGTGGCTTATTATTGCTCCGATAATGTGATACACTAATTTTTTTTAAAAGAACCATGTTTTTACTTGCAGTTTACACATTTTCTCTCTTTATCACTATGTATATTAATAAATAAATAAAATATGAGCATTCCAAAAACAATGAAACAAACGTAAGCTTTTTCCTTGCAATCAGTGTATATAAATTAAGCATATGTTTTGAGCGTGACACTCCAAAATCTTGACTTGCTAGTGTAGTAGTTTGAACTATGAGCTGGGGTCACTAATTGAATGCAATGTGCATGGGCAACGACGAAAGCGAAAGCACAACGGCACCATGATTAAAATTTTTACTTCACATAGTGGATAATCGGTGCATGACAGATAGTCATTCGGGTGTTTGATTAAAGGAAAGAAGAATACGATGCTGAATAAATTGTGCTGATTTGAAACCAATAAAAATCTCAACTTTTACTTTCAAATCGACCGTTAATACTTATAGAACGTTATGTAAAATATTAGCAAGCAAAATTTCAACGCACTTTAATAAAGAAATTAAAAGAACTCAAGCCCTTTATATTTAAAAAATAAATAAAGCTAAGAATTCAAGCCCATCAAATAACCTATGACTAATGGAAGCTCTTTTGCACTTTAACTAGAAATCCATTCCGTAAATGATCTAATTCCACTCAGCAAAGGATTAATGCTGCTGTAGAATAAAGGTTTGCTTAATCTTGTTTTGATGAATTATCAAGTTTTAGTTAATAGTTACTAAAGATAGATAGATTCGTGTCAATCATGCATATATCATATATAAAGTTGTTCTAGAGAGGTTTTATTCCTTTTCATGTACAATGTTTTTTTAAAATATTGTATTGCGGGTTAGGTACACCAGGGACGAAATAATGAATCATGTACCTTTGGTGTTATGCTCTTATAACTTTTTTAAAATTAGAAAAAAAAAATTCCTTTTTTTTTTTAAAGCTTCATTTTTATTTTAGTAACAACAATTTATCTTTATCTGTTTGGAATATATATTGCCTACCCAATATATTCTACTTCCGCCGTTAATCAGGTGATATCAGCATTAAACTGTTAACTTATCTGCCGCAGGCTGAATATGTAATTAAAAAATAATAAAAATAATTTTAATGGGTTTGATGCTGAAATTGAGTAAGGTAGGATTGTTAAAGAATCTAGTAATGCTTCAACTGCCCCAGGTACAAATTTATACTATGCATTAATGTAGCTGCTGAGGATTACATACATCATTAAAACTTTGTGCAAACCCCAAGGAATAAATTAAATACATTAACCTAACTTTGTCATTCATAATGAATGGGTGGTCTGCGGGTCTGGTATGAATTTTTTACCTGTTATGGAAGACTGCAACACGGCAACACGTACAATAAATACAGACACATTTTGATTAAGGAAAATATAAAACTAGCAATACAGTATTTTTTTTTACTTTTAATTCTTTAAGTAGAACATAGCATTTGCCTTTTATGTAATTTATAAATAAGAGTTTAGTTTAATCCTCTTAGATGCAGTGAATTACAGTTCACGATTCATATCTTTGTTAAAATAGTGTTTGTATTTAGTATTTGACTATATCTCCAACATAATTGTCTTGTAAAAAAGATACTTATAAAAAGAAGAAAAAATATTTGTGTTTTTCTTATTTTATTCAGTTAATCAACTATTTTTTTAAATTAAACAATATTAATTACTATTTCTATAATTATTTCTTTATCTTTATCTGATTCTTTAAAGATTTTACGTGATTATCATAGTTAAAAATATATTGTGAAGTTAAAAATAATTTTAATATCAATAAGAACATAATACTAATTAGGACGGAGTATGAAAGCAAAGTTGTATATTAATCATTTAGCTCCTTTGGGTTGATAGGAGGGCATGGCACAGTAATGATACTTTACACTTACAGACACTGCCGTGCTGCAAAGGCTACAATTTTATATGGGGCCGAATATATAATGGTTCGAAGTCAGAGGGAAACACTCAACACAAGACATTCACACCTTGGTTTCTTAGTTTTCAAGCTCAAGAACGACTGAGCAATTTTGAACTATACTACTACTTATTGATCTTGGTGTGTACTAGTACCTTGCTCCTGTTGTCAACCTCACCTCAACCCTTAATGAAATTGTCAGCCATAAAGTTTGATTTTTCAAACCTGCTACCTAGTGTTACTCATCTACCTTGACCTATCATCACTGCAGTGGACCACTGAAAAATAATGAGGAGAAAGCCAAACCATAAATTTAATAGCTGGGGAAGCCATAAAAGAGTTCAACTAGAAACCCCTGTTATTCTTTTATCAATTATATATTTACTTGTTTTTTAATATATTTAATTATTTTATACATACATTTTGTTGGAAAATCAAAGTAAAAATCTAGTAAATTTTCACTAATGGATCACCATCAAACGTTGTCTGACTTCCATGCATGAATTCACCTATCAAAAAAGATTTTTGATAGAAGGAATTGTTATGTCAATGGATCCACCACCACCGTTTACTTGTCTGAGTCGATCATTAAATCTAACCATTATCATGTCAATGCGGGACTTGGACACGAGGAGCATTATGCCACTAAAGTTAATTAGGTGCTGGTTCACGTGGAACTTCGTTTGAATCTCAAAAAAATTGTCATGAAGCAACAATGGTTCGTAGTTTGGGTAAAAATGTAGATATCACATGTTTAAATGGCTAATAACTACACTACATCCTTAACTTTCATGTGATCTAGAGCAAAACTCTCTTTTTGTACAAATTTTTACATTTAAATTTGAATATTTGATAACAAGAGTATAAAGAAGCAGAGTTGCTTTAGAGAAAAGTATATATAGTAAGAATGCTAACTACAGAGCTAGGTATGCATAAATCTATTTATAATATGCCTTTCAATTTTGTAGCATCTCTTAATTTGGATTAATTTGCGAATTTCTTGATGATTTAGTTTGGCTGTTATGCCTTTATACTATATGTTGGGAAATTCAAGATGAGTAAATATTAGGGAGATTTTGGTCAGTAGGAAGTAAATCATATAAGTGAACTTAACACTACACTTTAACCAAAAACCTTAAGATTTAGGTTTATGGGTCTTCTCTTTACTTATATGGTACTCAACTTTCTAATTCCTACTCAATGTGAAACTTCACCTCACACTTGTACTCCAACAATATGGTAGTCTTCCCCTCAAACAAAAATCATTTTCAATCCATGAGTCCCACTGCTTGGCCTCTATGCTCATCTAACCATGTTCGTCAACATGTTTTAGTACCTTGCACTGTTGCAACACCTACAAGACATGTTTCTTAGTCTCGATGCATGGACTTATTTGCTAGAAAGACTTTTGATACAAGGGATCTCCATGCCCATGGATCCACATAAATGAATTTGATATTACACTCTAACTCAAAACCTTAATACTCAAGTTTATGGGTATTGTCCTCATTTATATGGTGCTTAACCTTCTCATTCTTTCTTGATGTGAGACTTTACCTTACACTTGTACTCCAATACTCTAGTTTCAAGTACTAGCACTAGTGTTCCCTAACTAGGAACTACATAAAATATAAACGGCTTTGTATTAATAGAGGTCATTAAGGAGCATATTATTAGGCATGAGAACATGGTTTATCAATCTATGACCTTGCAAGGTAAATCAGAGAGAGAAATGTGAATTTTTTTGTGGTTTATATGATTAAAAAATTATCACAAGTGTGGGATTGGTCTAATCTTATTCCTTTTTCTTACAATAACTACAAACCCTTCCCTAGATTAAGTTACACTAGTGCCAAATTGACTTTAATAGACAATTCGATAGTGGTATCATAGAAAAGGATACTCAATTATACGTCAACTTTTGACTTTTCATTGAAGTCTGGGATGGCCAAGAGTGCTTTGCGAAAGATACCATTTTTGTGTTGTTTTTTTCTCAATCTCAACCATGGAAAAACAAAAGATAGTGATGGGTTTGATTTTTTTTGTTGTTGTTATTTGCTTTGGATGTAAGTGCTTAGACTGGTGAAATCCAAGGAAAAGTTGTTTGTGAAGTTTGTAGGGATTCTTTTCTTGGACCTGAAGAGTGAAGAGCATGTTCTTGAAGGTTTTTCCTTTTCTCTATCTTTTCAATTGGCTTTTTCTCTCACCTTCAACGGATTCACAAAGTCTTAGACTAAATGGGTCGGGTCTAAAATCCGAGATTACTATGCGGGTTCAAAAATATGCAGTCCATTATCCACATGGTCCACGGATCCGGGTCTGTATACCCACCCTTAGGAAATAGAAACCTTAAAGAGAGGTTTCAACACTCTAGAGAAACTGTAAGTAAACATCTCCATAATGTATTAATTGTTCTCCTTAAGTTGTTTGTGGAATATATTAGGCCACTATATTCGTTGTTTCGTGATAGTCATGCCAAAATAGAAAATAGTACACGGTATTGGCCATTTTTTAAAAATGTCATAAGGGAAATTGATGGTACACATGTTCCATGTTTGGTTACTCATAGTGAGCAAGCTAGATTTATTGGAAGAAAAGGGTATTCCAACACAAAATATAATGGTTGCATGTGATTGGAAAATGTGCTTTACTTTTGTATTAGCTAGATGGGAAGGTATTTTCCACGATGCTTGAATCTTCGATCATGCTTTCACAACTTCTAACATGAATTTTCCACATCCTCCTCAAGGTATTTTTTTTTTTGTATCACTACAATTGAATTTTGTTCTCATTTAAATTTTATTTATACAAATTTTTACCTTTCTCAACAGGTAAAAATTATTTGGTAGATGTTGACTATCCAACACCAATGGGATATGTTGGTACTTCCAGATGTGACCACTACCATCTTCCTGATTTTAGACGTGGATATGAGTTTGCAAATAATAATGAAGTTTTCAATTATTATCACTCCAGTTTAAGGTGCACAATTGAAAAAACTTTTGGAGTATGGAAGAATAGATTTGCAATCTTGCGATGCATGCCTAAGTATAAATTTGAAACACAAGTGCAAATAGTTTGTGCAACGATGACTATACACAATTTTATTAGAAGGAATAGTGAGAGTGATATTGATTTTACACGTCACGAAGACTAAAACATAAGCCTTGACTTAGGTGATAATTACCACAGTGTAGGACCAAACCCAAGTTGTAAACGTCATTTCTTCATCTCAGGTGGATCTTGTTCGAGATTCAATACAAGATGAAATTTTACAAGTCTTAAATCAAAATTAGTATTGTTGTGATAGGACAAAGTTGTGTTATATTAAGAATTATTGATCATTTTTTGTATTTTTTTTTGTCACTACTTTGTAAACACATTGTTATGTTAATTTAGATTGCAAGCTTTTATTTAGGAGATGCATTTTATTTCACAAGCTAATATTTTAATTAATAAATTTATTTTTAAAAAACTTGTTATAAACCTACCTATTTATTTTAAATTAATAATCAACGTATTTAATATAATAATAAATAATAAATAAGAATGCACAAGATATGTACAAATAACTAAAACCCATTTTAGTAATTACATAATCAAAATCAATTTTGATTCAAAGTATCCAAACAACTGTCTCTGAAAAAACTAATTTTCTGATATTTGTTATCAAAACAAAAATTACGTTATCTTATAATCAATTCTGTAAAATTAATTTTAGGCAAAACCAATTTTATCACTGTCAATTCAAATATACACTAAAGCATATGGATCAAGTTGAATTTGTTTAGCATATTTATCTAAATAGAACATAAGTGAGGGGTTACATTGTTTGATTCAATTATGCATTTGACTCCTCTAAAGTGAGAATATTAATTATTAATGAAAACAATCAAAGGGATAGAATCTAACAAATCTATAATTTGCTGTGAATATGCATTATTTTATTATATTATCAAGGTTTACTTATCAATGGTTCATATCTCTCATTTTTTTTAAAATTGAACTCCTTTCATTTTAGTTTTTAGAATAGCCAACTTGTTACATTTTCACACCAATTCTAAAGTTAAGCATGGAGTATAAAAACAGGTTTGGTTTACTTTAAATCATTCTTTAAAAAATCTGATCCATATATGAGTATAAAATGAATAAATGAATTGAATCGAACTGAATCAAACTTAAAATAATTGAATTATTTTGGAAAATATCCAAACCAATCTACTTTATAAAACTTATAGATGAATTGAATTGAATCGAACCGAATCTAAAAAAAATAAATTGTTTTGGAAAAAAAACAAACCAATCCACTTTTAAAGCAAACCACTTTTATAAAGTAGTTTGAAAATGGATCAGTTTGAATTTTAAAAAATATATCAATTTTTGTACAACCCTAATTTACTATTGATATTAGGTTAAATTATTAAAAATTATAAATTTTGTTAAGTCTCATTTCTTTGTAATAACTCTCCTGAATTAGAAGACCTACTAAAATGTGTGATTTTCAATCAAATTTTGACAATATTAGAGAGAATGTTAGTAGCATTTCTTCCCACTTTATTTTTCTTCATAATATGATAATATCTTAATTTATTAGTGGCCCAAAAAACAGTTTAAAGCAAATGAAAATTGATATTGGCCCCTCCAGAATTGTTTTGACCCTATCATAAATGCACAAATATCAAAATGCCTTTTTTTCTTTTTTCCTTCCATATTGGCACCCAACTCACCCTTTTTGTCAAACCAACGGAATCACGATTTCATTGTATTACATAAATTGTTACATAATAGAATCATAATTCCATTGTGTTGCAAATTTGCTCTACAATGGAATCATGATTCTGTTGTGTAACATGAATTGTGAAAAAATGGAATCATGATTATATTGTGTAACAATTTATGTAGCAAAATCATATTTTCGTTATGCATTTTTTTTAGAAAAAAATTTCAACGGAAGTTTGATTATGTTGTATACTGTGCAACATAATCATATTTTTGTAATACTTTCTTAATTGATCTACACTTGCATAACAAAATTGTGATTTCTTTATGTACTTTTTTCACACACCCAACTATGCAACAAAAACACACTTTTGCTGAACTAGTGAGGGCATAAAAAAAAGTACAACGAAATCACAATTTGTTGTACACTATAAATGTGATTTTGTTGTACGTTTTTTTGCATTTCACTAATGCAGCGGAAGTGTGTTTTTGTTATGCATTATGGAGAAATATATCTTTGAAATTTGAGAATGTTAGTGGGTTCTAAAAGCAATGTGATAGGGGCCAATAGCAACCCCAAAACAAAATTCCTTTTATTTATTTTTTATCCTCATGGGCCTTTTTGGTTGTGGACAGAGAGAGTAGCCTATTTGATTAGACCCAGCCCATAAAGCATGCCCTTCCTTCCTTCTCTCTCCACAGCAAAGTGAGAAAGTGTTGCAGAGCACAAGAGATGGCGGTGGCTGCAAGGAAAACCATCCAAATAGCTTCCGCTGCCACCAGAACCCTCCTCTCTCGTCGATCTTCATGTCCCACTAAGCTCAATGGACTTGCCTCTTCTTCTTCTTCTTCTCCTCAGAAACGCGCCCTCTCGTTTTCCCGGTAAAAATCACTTCTTTTTTCACTGCACCTTCATTTTGGCTCTGCCCCTTTTGTTTCACTCTACTGTGAAATATCGAAATGGATAAAATTTTCAATTTTTATGGTTTCTGTTTAGGCTTCCGGTGCAGTTGGTTGGTGCACAAGTGTCTTTGACGCCGTTGCATAGTGCTACCGCCTCTGCCTTGTTCACTTCTCTGCTTTCTCTGCATAACACTAACTGGGGTTGTCTTTCAGAAGGTACCCCTGTTTTTTTCTTCACATTTTGGATGGATTGACTTGCACTATAAGAGTTGCTCTGTCATTTCATTTTAATTGTTAATGTCATGCATTTAATCTTAATAAATCCATTTTTGGATTACCAACATGGGGAAAATGTAATATAGAATAGGCATGATGATGATGCCTTGCAATTTTGTTTGCTCTTGCATTTCAGGTATAAGGTAGTGATCATCCTAACATAACCATGTTTAATTTTTCTTCAAGAATAATATTTTTTTGTACATTTCATTGATAGGCTCTAGATAAACTTCTTTATAAGCACTTATGGAAGAAATATCCCCTGAGCTAAAATCAACTTGTGCAATGCAGCTTTTGGAGAAGTTAAAAGAGAGAGCATCTACGTTAAGTGCATTTGTAGATTTTAACTTATGGAAGAAAAAAAAATGGATTCATTTACCCTCTTATTTTCTTCTTTTATAAGTGTTTATGGGGAAGTTTATCCAAACAAGACCTTAGTCACTAAACTTGCCTTTTCTTGTCGCTGGGAGCAGTGAATGGTCTTTCGACATGATACTTAATACTTGCGTTTATTTTCTGATTAGTTTGTTTGTAATCAGTTTACAACAATTAATCCTGATTCCATTAGCAACTGCAGTTGGTGAGATGGTTCTCAATTAATAATGTTAGAAGGGTGTAAGTCTCAGTTTTATTCGATTAGAGCACATTTTGTTTTAAATACTTTGGTGGGCACATTTTGACTTTCAACTTCTACTTCCTTATTAAGAAACTATGTAAGTTGCTTAGCATGGGTTTTGGATAAATCATGGTTATGCGTGGGATGATTGGAGAACCAAGGGGCATTTGAAATATCATTTTCATGCTATGCCCCTGGCAGATATGGGCAAAGTGAGTGACAAATAAGTAAAATTTGAGCCTAAAGGAGTTTGTTAATTAATATTGGCTTGATTAAAGTGAGTTTATGGAATCAATTTATTGCCATAAAGAAAAACAGATGAAATTTGAGAGATACTATTGCTTGCCAAGCGAAGAAACAATTAGAAATGGCATTATATTGCCCATGCTAGTGTCAAGGAGGAGATCTATAGCAACATCTGCTGCATAATGGCAATATTCAGCAAAGAGTTGTGAGGGGATGTTTGGGGGGGGGGGGGGGGGGGTGCTTAATCTAAATGCTATTGTAAAACACTTTAAAACTGAGCTAACACTAGTTTGCATTGAAGAAAAATCCTAATCAAATGGATTGAGAGAATTTTCTGAGGTATTGTTTTATAATAATTTCTATTAATTTAACTAAATTAAGGCATGGTGGATAAGAGGGTTACACATTGTTTTGTAGCTCCCCTAATTTACAACTAAGCCAAATTGAAGAAAAGGTTGGCTTGTAATTGTATTATGACAAAGTACGTATGGCAGGCAGCACCCAAGTCTATTAAAATTTTCTGATACAAGTGCTTAACGCTAACCTTATGAACAGAGTTTCACTAGAATGTTTAGTTAACAGTTTATGCTACATTCTATTTCTAGCTGTTCTTGAGCAATATAGCGTAAAGTTTAAACCGGGTGTATTGATAAAATAACATCAAGGCCTGTATTTTGTCTGCTAATATCTGTTTGAAAGAGTTTTTTTTCTTCTTCTTCTTCTTCTGCTTAATAGTTAGTTGCCTTTTATCAGTTTCTAATGTTTTTCTTTAGATAATAGCAAAAATTGCTTCTTTATAAAAATTATGGAGCCTATCATCATAATATTTATGTTGCTTCAATGATCAATATATATAGTGTTGATAGGATTTCTTTTTGAAACTGTCCACTGTAATCTTGTAAAAAATGAATAAACAATATCATTTTGAATATGTTTTTTTGACATATTTCTCTATTCATTTCATTGATAATTTGATATATAGATTGATGTCAAGTTTGTGTTGGGTGTTTTAATTCTCTAGTGTTCCCCTGAGGTTGATACTCCTACCCAATGGCAATTAGCAGTATTATAGGCCACTGGATGGCTGCTTTATGAATTTGATTGCAGAATCTAATTATAGAAATTTAATGTTACCAAAAAACTTGGGATACCTAAGCAACCTCCTTTTATACTATGAACCCTGACATTTACTTTATGTTGTTACAGGTTTTGCAACACCTCTATAACATGCAAATGATACTTCCAGATACCATTAGGTGCAGATTTTGTTTCAATACTTGTTTCTAGTAGGTTCTGCGATTAATTAATAATGTAACTTGATTAATTTTTCTCTATCTGTTGAGAGTTGAAACTGTCAAAATGCATTGTTGTCCTGCTGACATTTACAAGGGGATTGTGCTTTGTTCAAGCTTTCGGAAAGATCAGTCTATTCAAAATAGTTAACCCTTCAATTTGGGGAAAATTTCCTTGTAAAATGTATGCCAGATTTTGAAGTGGTTTTATTTTGCATGAATCTTCAATTGAATTTTTTATTATGTCATGTGATCTCCTGTTTTTGTCATTCTGTGACAATTAGGAATTTCTTCTTGTCCATATCTATATGACAGTTCATACATCGCAAGTGTGTGCTACATCCTAGACTCCATGATCACCATTCTTTTGGTTCCACAAGAACTTGTGTACATTCTTACTGAATGAATTATCTTAAGATGCAAGCAACAGTGCACAAATTGAAAAAGTAGTTCATGTTGCACAATTTTTGTTTAACTCTTGGATTGATCTTTGGTACATTATATTATCATGAACTTTCCACACAATATCATTGCTCCCCCAACTCTTTCCCCTATGAACCTCCCCATTGTTGGAGACTCTCCATCGACAACAACTATCGCCTCCCTCTCCCCTTCCCCTTCTCTGATCGCCTGTCATCTGTCATTGTCACGTTATGCAACCCTTTCGACTCCCTCACAGACTTCAATGACACCTTTGATGACCTTCGATGATCGCTACAACTTTCCTTCCTTTCTTCACCATGGTTGTTGCCATGCGTTTCTCCTTCGTCATCAGCAGTGGCTACTACGGCTCCACGATGGCAAGTCGCTCCTTGTCACATCGTCATGGTTGACCATTATGATGGCGTCGTCGCTACATGTTTCCCTTTCATCGTCGTCTATCTCTCTTCACTTCCCCTCAATGTTCGTCTTTTTCTCACTCGCAAACATATATGTCTGGGCCAAGGGTTAAGATCAAGAGCAACAACCATTGCAATTGGAAATCCAGATTTGGGCAAGGCTCTGATAGTGAGAGCGTGTAGTTACATGAAGAGCTCATGATCAATGTTGTTGTGAAGCGGAAGTAATGAAAGCCCAATGTTGTGCATTCTTTGTAATGATGAATTTGAAGGAGATGAGAAGAAATTAGGAGGAAAGAAACGTGATTGTCGGAAAATGCCTTGTGTGGTGGTGTATGATGGCTAGGCAAAGAGAGGTAGATGCACCATGAAGATTGTAGGAGAGTTAGGTGAAGAAAGACAATGGTTTACTCTGGGAGGGTGTATAAAAAAATTTTGCACCAAAGATTGATCTAAGGCTTAAAAAAAAATTGTGCACCATACACAAATTTGCATACTTGACCATTGTAACTTGTGTCTTAAATCCATTCATGATGTAAATCATCTATACAAGTTTTTGGCACAATATCGATAAGCTTAGGCGAATAAATGAAAACCCTTAGTTCTATTGAGATGAATTTAGAAGTGGTTTCATGTGTATACCAATCTTCAACTTATAAGTAGACTACACAATTTTGGCACTATAATTTATGATTTGGGTTGAAGCCTTTAAGATTTTTTGATAAGCTGTGTTGACTATATTTACCACTTTCGTGTTTCCATGTTTTTCGGTTGCCTTCAATTATGTTGACATCATGTAGATAATAATTAAAATAATCAGATTCAAATAAGAAGGTATAGCGCTTGTTTTCAATCATGTATTTCTGAATCTTGCTAGTTGGTACGAATGTTACTCGTGAAATTTAAATTTATCCAATAAGGTTTCTCCATTGGAAAATGCTCAGTGGTACGAATTTGTGTGGGACAAAAATTGCGTACAAATACATACTTAAAATATGTCTAGTAATACATGAACTTGTGGGTTCCTGTTTCCTGTAAAATGATTTTGTAATTAAAATACGCAGCAGGGAAGAATTTGTACCAAATAGGATTATCTCTCAAGTATTGTCATTTGTGCAATTGTTGACCTTCGCATTTTAATTGTGCCAATTAAGTCCATCAAATATGTAGTTTTCTAGATTTCAATTGTGTTAATGAGTCTTTTAGGTATTGTAATTGTACAATTTTAGTTTTTAAATATCGCAATTATGTGATTTCAATCCCGTAAAAATGAATTTCAATCTCACAACATACCTCGTTGAAATATGAATGACTACAATTACAATTGTGATGCTTAAGGAACCAAAAGTGTAATTAGGTTTTTTTTTCTTGCACTATCTCATCGTTTCCCCTAATTCTTGTTTCTTATCATCTTTTGATTTTTTAAAACTTCGCTTATGAAATAGTTTTCAATGTCTAAAAAATAAAATACACAATCAATCACGCCTTTAAAGTATGTTAAAAATATATTTATTTTCTCACTTGGTTTTTTTATTGAATAATTTAATATTTATGAAAACAAAGCATTTGCATCATTGAAAAAGAAGAGTATCAAAAGTTGTTGGTACAATTAGTTTGATACTTGGTTCCTTTAATTTGAGTATCCAATAAGAAATCTCATATATCTTTAGTTAAACAAAAAAAATACATCTTTATATATATTACAAAAAATAACATTATCTTTTCAAATTTGTTAAGATTAAATTTAAGTAATTAAAAGTGAAACAATCTTATAAAAATAAATCATTGCATGAAAAAAAAATATAAAAGCATAACAAACATTCTATTTGTCGACAAAATCTTTCTTCTTTAATTATTTATCTAAAATCCATCCTAAAAAATAATGTTAACAAAATAGTTTTATTTTATTTTTTTGTTAGTTAACTGCATTATTTTGCTTTTGTTACGGACGCACCAAATACGACCGTTAGCCCCAACGTTCCGAAATTTTACGAATTTCGAAAAGTTTTCGCCCTACTTACCGTTACCAACGGCCACTAGTTTCGCGAAAATACTCACTCACTCACTCAGAAGAAGAAGAAGAACCCAACCAAGAACACCACGTTTCTTCATTCCTTTCTTGTTATGCACATCAACAATTCCTTCCCCTAACCATAAAAAAAAAACACCTTTTTTTCTTCTTCAATCTCCAAAGATTCTATCACTGTTACTATGGCAACACTCGCTCCCGGGATTTTGTTGAAGCTCCTCAACGGATTGAACACCGGCGTGAAACCCACGAGCGAGCACCGAAGCTCGCTCCTGCAAGTCACCGACATCGTCCCCGCCGATCTCGACGAAAAAAACCTAATCCCCAAACAGGGTTTTTACATAAAGGTTTCTGATTCCTCTCACTCTATCTACGCGAGTCTTCCCTCGGACCAAGACGACGTCGTTCTCAGCAACAAGATGCAGCTCGGGCAGTTCATCTACGTCGACCGGCTCGAACCGGGCTCGCCGGTTCCCGTCCTGAAAGGGGCCAAGCCCCTCCCCGGAAGACACCCTCTGGTCGGCACGCCAGAACCCTTAATGGGACTCAGAGAGCAAAACCAAAAGCCCAATTCTGCTCCCAGAAGAGGGTCTTGGGGAACCGGCTGTGACGGGGGTTTTAATTTTAAGCCAGTGAATCTGGACTTTGACCTATGTACCCCTGTGAAAGTGAGGAATGGCGGGTTTCAACCGGTGCCGTCGTCGCCATTGATTCGAGGGAAGGTTGGTAGAGAGGGGACTACTCCGGGCTCCGGTGTTAGGTGCTCTGTTGGTGGAGGGCTTCTAGCCAAAATGAGTGATGCTAAAGCGGAAAGTCCTGCATTGCTAAGAAAAAGCTGCGTGGTTGCAACTTCTAATCTGAAATTTACTAGGAGCAGGAGTGTTTCTGAAAGGGAACATAGAATCCCTGCTAGCCCCTTCAAGTCAGCTGTAGGTACATTTTTCTTTTCCACTTTCATGTTTTAAATGAATAATTAATTAATTTGTTATCTGACTGGAACAAAATTGTCTATCACGAAGAATTAAAATGATACAGTATTTGCTAGTAGTAGGGTTTTGTGTGTGTGTTTGTGTTAATGTGGTGAATTTTTCGCGTGCAGGAGAAGAAAAGTGGGACTCCGCCACCACGGTTGAGAAATGCGAGAGTGGTAACTCCTTCTTCTTCTTTTTCCTCTGGGGATGCTCAGGGTCACAACACGGACACGAGTGTCTCTTCTCAACCCCAATCTCAGTCTACTACTAATTCAGCTTTTGATAATTGCAACAACCTTAGCCTCCCCATGAATTTACCAGGAAAGCTGAGCTCGCTGGGAAAGGTAAAATCTTAAAAGGACAAGTACATGTTATGTTGTTCTCCGAGTAAAATTGGAGTTTCACTTCAATTATCTATGTCGACATTTAATAATGCAAACTTTTTATTGTGCATGCGAATCACCAAGATAAAACTCTAATTTTGATTGGAGAGTTGCACCTAAGGAACTAAGTTTTGTCCACTTAAAATATGTTTATTCTAAGGTTTTTGAGTTCTTCTATGGTTGAACTCTACTTGTTTTTTGCTATACAGGAAGCTATGCAGCAGAGAGAAGTGGCTCAAAAGATTGCCCTTCAAGCTTTAAGAGATGCTTCAGCTACTGAGACAGTAGTTCGGTCCCTCAAGTATATATTAGCTTTCTTTCTATCTTTCATTCTGTTTATTTGAGCTTTTTAGTTTTCTACTAATCTAGCAACTGATGTAAAAGTTTCTTGTTTGTGTTTGTTTTCTTTCAGGATGTTCTCGAATTTATGCAAGTCAGCTCGAACTGATGCTCCGGTAGCTTGTTTTGAACGGTTTCTGGAATTCCATAACGAAATTGTGCAAGCAGTTAATGAAATGGTGTCCATTCAAGCTGCTACTTCAGCCTCAGAGTTGGCTCAGAAATCAGATAAACCAGAACTGCAGGTTTTGCATGAAGTTATGGACAACTGTCAGAATAGTGAATCAAACATGTCCAAAAGAAGGGGTGCTTTGTACAAGTCAATGGCTGCTACTCCTGAAAAGCATGAGCAAAAAGCAAACATGGGGAGGCTCCTGAGGTCCAGTATCAACCAAAAGGAGATTTTGGAGAAGAAAAGTTCAACTCCACTTACAAAAATGCCTCTGGAACCGATTGTTGAAAATGATGAGAATAAGAAACCAGGGGGATCATGCAGCTTAAGCAACACAATCAAACTGGGAAAGCAGATTGAAACTGAAGCTGGAAATTGGTTTATGGAATTCATTGAGAAGGCATTGGAAACAGGTTTGAAGAAAACAAAGGATGCATCAGAAGGGGATGTCAGGAAAGTTCCTCAGTCTCTCATACTGAAAGTTATGAATTGGGTGGAGGTAGAACAGTGCCAAAGTAACAAGCGGCCTAGTCATCCTAAAGCAGCACAAATTGCTCGAAAGTTGAGAATAAAGATGAAAAATCCTTGATGATATAATTCTGTTCAAATGGTGAAATATGGTTCAAGATTTCTGTTTGGAATAACCGTTGTCGTGCATGATAATTGGTAAAAATCAATTCTACTGTCACGTGCCACTTGAATTTTTTTAAAGTTGATAATTGTTTGTAATATTCATTATTGTTTTATTATATACATATATAGATATTGTTTGGCCACTTCACTCAACTCAAGCAATTCTGAAATAAATGGAACGTCAACTTTAATTTTAAAGGTTTAATTACTCATTTGGTTCCTATACTTTTACAATTTTTATCCTAGAAACTACTCATTTTTAGTCCTATACAAAGCACTTTTCAGATACGTTTTAGTTTTAGTCCTTGTTGTTAGTAGTATGGTAATGACACAATGTTTACATACGAAAACTAGAAACATAGAAAACTTATCGGATAAACTAAGGAAGTTAGTAGATGTTTTTACCAAAAAGAAAGTGAATATATTGTTTGCTTGTAAGAAACTAAGTGGGTTGGAAAAAAAAGGTTAAGGAAGTGGATGGCACCGATTTCAAGTTGTAGTATACAAGTATAAACAAGAGTCGAAATGGTGTTAAAATTATTATCGATAGAAATTTCAAAGATAAAGTAGTTGACATAAGAAGGAAAGACGATAGGATTATACTGATTAAGCTTGTAGTGAATAATTTAATTTTAAATATTCTCAGTGTGTATACACCCCAAGTTGGATTGCAATCAAATGATAAGAAAACCAATTTTAGGAAGACATGGAGGAGGTTTTGAGAGGGAGATTAATATAATTCATGAAGGTTTCGGCTATAGGATGAGAAATGAGACTAGAAAAGATATCTTGAACATTGCAGTAGCCTACGATTTGGAGAGTGTGTCGTTACGCAACATAAGTTGTTAATTCTAGAGGTTCGGTTCAACAAAGTACTCAATATAAGGAAGATGGTTAATAACCCAAGGATAAGATTGTGGAAGCTAAATGAGGAAAAATAAATAGAGTTCAAGGAAAGCATGTTGCGTGAAGAACCGTTGGAGAAACAAATGAAATATGGAACTAGATGAATATGTGTATCCAAAATGTGGGAAGGAAAGTGTTGGGAGAAAGCAAATGAAACATATTTCTTACAAAGGAAATATGGTGGTAGAATGGAGAGTTGCAATTAAACAGAAGAATGAATGTTCTAGATCTTTGCATAAAAGTCCCAATGATGAGAACTTGCAAAAGTTTAGATTAGTGAGAAAAAAGAAAGCAGTATGTGAAGCTAGAGACAAGGTTTTCGTTGATTTGTATAAAAATCTTGGGAGCAAGGATGGTGAAAAAAGTATATATATACAAACTTGCAAAAATGAGGGATAAGAAAAGTAAAGACTTCACCCAAGTTAGATGCATCAAGGATGAAAATCAAAAACTTTTGGTAAGAGATGAAAATGTAAATGAAATATGGATGAACTACTTTAACAAACTTTTTAATGAGAATGACGATAAAAGTGAAGTGGACTTGGAGGACGCTTATGATGATGTGAATAAAAGACTTGTGTGCAGAATTAATACAAATAAAGTTAAGAAGACTTTAAAGATGATGAAATATAATAAAGCTTTTGGGACCTGATGACGTCCCTATTGAAGTGTGGAGAGGCCTAGGGGATGTGGCAATAAAATGACTGACCAATCTTTTCAATAAAATTCTTTAAACAAATAAGATGTATGATGCTTGGAGGAAAAATATGTTTGTGTCTATTTACAAAAACAAGAAAGATATTCAGAATTGTTCTAACTATAGATGCATTAAGTTTATGAGTTGTACTATGAAGTTGTGAGAAAGAGTTATTAAACATCGCTTGAGGAGATAAACCAAGGTTTCTGTAAATCAACTTGAATTTATGCTAAAAGGGTGTACCATGAAAGTCATTTTCTTGATGCGACAATTAATGGAAAAGTTTTGAGAAAAGAAGAAAGACTTACATATGATGTGCTCTTAAGAAGGAAAAAGTATCATTAAAGTGTGTAAATATAATCAAAGATAAGTATGATGAGACTACCACATGTGTGAAAGCTTGTAATGGAACATCAAATTATTTTCCTATCACGGTATGTGTACACTAAGGTTCGACTCTTAGTCCTTATCTATTTGTCTTAGTGATGGATGGATTGACAAAAGATATTTAAGAGGAAGTGTCGTGGTGTATGTTTTTTGCAAATGTTATTGTGCTTATTGATGAGACCAAAGACGATGTTAATAGGAAACTTGAAAGAAACACTTTGGAGTCTAAAGAATTCACGTTAAGTCAAAGGTAGATTGAGTATGTGAAAAGTGAGTTTTCACTGGTAAAAGATGGTGATCAAGACCCCAAGCATCTACCTAGTCAAGAGGTACCCAAGAAAGATGTTATTAGATACCTGAGATCAATTTTGCAATAGGGTGGAGAGATTTATAAGGATGTAAATCATAAAATCAGAGCAGGGTTGATGAAATGGCGGAGTGCAGCTATGTTGTTGTGTGACTGTAAAATTCCCCTTAAGCTAAAAGAAAAATTCTATAAAACAACTGTAAGACCTACAATGTTATATGGAGTTGAATGTTGGCCAACACATAGGTAACATGAGCATAAAATAGAAGTAGCATAAATGAGAATGTTCAGTTTGATGTGTGGTTATACGAAGATGGATAAGATCAGAAATGAATATATTTGACGAAAGACAACAATAGTACTGGTGAGTGAAAAGATGAGAGAACATAGATTGAAGTGGTTTGGGCATGTAACGAGACGATCCCTGAATGCTCCCGTAAGAACAAAAGTTTGTTACCAAGAGCTCGACATAAAAATAGGTAGACTGAAACTTACCTGGGGAAAGTTAGTTAAACAAGACTTAATAGAGTGAGATATAGATTGACAAACAATGTAGCTTAGTGGAGGGTTAGACCTATTGTTATCTCTATATTCAAGATGATCCATTTTTAATCATTTTTCTCTTCATCTCTCCCCCTCATTCTTTCCCCATCTTTTCTTTTATCTTCTTTTCTTTTCTTTTCTCTTTTTTTTTCAACATCATCATATTTATCATTGGTTCATCTACCACCGATCCCAATTAACTTGGGTTAAAGGTATTGTTGATGTTGATGTTACCTTTTGGTCTTTATATCTAAAC
Source organism: Glycine latifolia (assembly GCA_013407115.1). Lineage (NCBI taxonomy): Eukaryota > Viridiplantae > Streptophyta > Magnoliopsida > Fabales > Fabaceae > Glycine > Glycine latifolia. Next base: position 3,770,891 of record CM023941.1, read on the forward strand.
AATGTATGTTTTATAGATCATATCAAAACTTATTCCCTCTCTACTTCCTCTTCATGTTCCCTTCTCCTCTCTTTGTTTCCTTCTCTTCTTTCTCCTTATTAAGTTAACACCTTTTATTTTGTGGGTTCTGCATCTTTTAAATCCTTTTGCATTACGTAATTATCATTGACCCTAAATTGGAGTTTTGAGGTTGCAGAATGCAGAGTTCAATCACATTTCTTACTTAGACAAGATGGGGGTAGTCTACAAGTAGCCATTTGTGTGTACACTCTTTATAATGGTGGTGACTTGCTACATCATTTTCATCTCGTTGCATCAAACGCTTGGAAAAGTTAAAATTTCCATTTAATTCATTTTCTAGATCACATAATGGTTAGGTCTTGCAGTTAGTTCTCAAACAAATTAGTAGCAGGAAAATACATGGTCATTAAACATGAAAAAATGAAAAATACAATAAAAGAAAGAAAGAACAGAGGTAGGGGCGGTGCACCAAAAATTGCCTCCGACGACAATGTGTGTGGTGGAAGCATATTCATTTTCAAATTTTTGGCGATTTAACAATCATCAGACAAATTCAACAATTTTACAATGCTAGTTTCAATTTTGTGGTAGTGTTATTGAACCTAGAGCTAACAAAGCTATATGACAACTCATGATAAAGACTAAAAAAAAATGCTCACATAACAATGACATGAAAATCCAAGTGTTTGACACAATAATTGGCCATACATATTCTTTGAAATATTTTTATAATATTTTTGAAAATTATTTTATCACAAACTTTAATTATTTTAATTCATTAAATGATCTAATAAGAGTATCATAATGTTTTTGCCCCATTTAATTTTTTTCTAGTCGAGAAAGATAGATTCTCATTTTTCCATGACAACAATTTTGTGGGAAATGTTGGTAAAAAACATTATTGGTGAAACCCACCTTTTCATTTAAAAATAAAATAATAATATAATAATAGTATAATAAAAACACAATCCCTCCTTTTTTTTAGAACACCTTGACTTTCCCCTATCAACTCCTTCGTGCTTGTTTCTTTCTTTCTATAAGCAACACCCTTTCTCATCTCCAATCCACCTGCATCTTCCTCTCATTTTCTTACTTTCTCTTCCATGGATTCAAAATTTCTTACACCCATAAGGCATACAAGCATGGGGCATGTGATTTGAGTATGGAGGTACAATATTCATCTCTTAAAACATTCTCTATTTGAGTTCCTTGAGGTAAATCTTCAACCCATTGAATTATATGAGTATTTTTTTTATCACATTGGAGTATTTTTATCACATAGATTAATAGGGTTATTGTGGTTTCCTTAAAACCCTAGACATGTTAAATTTTGGGGATTTTGTCTAATATCTTGTTCTTTTTATTTAAACGCCTAGATTTTGTGGAAAATACAATAGTGGGTCCTCCTGACAACATTGGAAGACATTGATTGTGTTCTTTTTGGTTTTGAGTAGCTAATCTACTTAGTGAGATTTTTAACTATTTTTAGGAGAAGCAAGTAAATTTTAAAATAAATTCTTTTGGTGATTATGGTTTCTATGAGTACATGAGGATGAAGTATAATATTTATTTTTCTTAGTTGAAAATGATTTTTTAAGATCCTTAATGATTTGATGAGTATTTTAATATAGTTTGTTAATCTATTTTAAATGTGAAATTGGTTTATCATTATGGATGTTGTGATTATTTTCCATTCGCTGAAAAGACAATGTAACCCATGGGTTGAATATCCATAATTCCTATTTTTTCGTTTGCCGCAATGAAGAAATAATATAGCCTAGTTTATCGTTTTCCACAACGAAGAAATAATGTAATTTATGTGCACATAGTAATAAATGAAAGTTCATGTAAAGTTTATTACATTTGATTATGGTGTTAATTATATTTCCAATGAGTTTTCAAGAGAGTAAATATTAGTTTTCGTGAAAGTGAATTTCTTTATTTTTGCTTCTATTAAATGCCTGTTTTTGTCTTTTTGACTGAAAAACTTGTGCTATGTCTGCTTTCTCCTTCCTATCAACGTTGCATTTTATGTTTTCACTAAGTTCCTGTGACTTACCCCTTTCTTCCATCCCCCCAGATACATAAGTGATAGAGTAGTTGACTTCTTAAGATTTGCTGACTTACCCAAGAATTTGTTTATCTTTTTGGTAGGCCTCCATTGCATATGATAGAGAGTATATTTTGGTGACTCCAGTATGATGTAACTGTAGGGATAGGGGTAGGAATAGAAAATGAGGAAATCCTTTTATTTTTAGTTGTAGATGATATTTTCACAAATATATGCTAATGATGTAATTATGATCTTTTGAGATATTTTGATGATTTCTATGTAGAAGTTATCTTACTACTAGTTGGTGTGTTGAATATTATATCAAGGGTTTATGTTGTGATTTATGATCTTGATATCTGACTGTTGTATCTGAATATATATATATATATATATATATATATATATATATATATATATATATA
>CM023941.1:3773396-3836332 GCA_013407115.1 Glycine latifolia
ACACACACATGGATATATGATATGTTTTCATATATTATTTAATATGTAAGTTGTTCTGTTTTTAGGAGAAACTTTGACATATTTTTGGGAATCCATTTGGATTAGTCATTTATTTATTTATGTTTAGTGTGAGGTATTATTAGACTAGCCAAACTAGAAAAGTCAGTTTGTGGGCTAGTAGCAATAAAAAAAATGGGTTGTGACAATTGGAAAACATTGTTTTCTTAAAATCTTATTGTTTAAAAAATAAATCAAACAAGGAAAACAAATATTCCTAACTTTAAATTATTGAGAAACTAAAATATTTTTCTTTCACCAAACACCCCATGTCATTAAATATAATCAATACTTAGATAAATATTTTTAAGATCGTGTTGATCATTGAATAAGTTAAAATAATGATTTGAGGTTCAACCATGCTTGAACCCATGATCATGATCATGATGATGATTCAAAGGTTTATAAGAACAAAATTAAATTTGATTTTTTAAATATCAATTCAATTTAGTTTTGGACTAGTTCAATTATTTTTCATCAAATTTAAAATGGTCCAATTTGATAGAGTTAATGGATCAACCAAAACAATCCAACTAGTTAGTTTGATTCAATCCTAAAATTTGACTTAAACTATTTAATTTAATAATTATTTTTAAATAAAATTTAAATTTATAATATTATTAATTAAAGTTAATTAAGTTAACAATTTTTTATTGTTGTTCATGGGTAATATAGGTAAAAATTATTACTATCACATCACATTACACATTTATTGCTGCTATAGAACAACTGTTCAGCATTGACTGACACTCATCATCAGTCACGAAGAAAAAAACTATTAAGCAGCATTGATTTTCAGGACACGCAAGGCATGAAATATTGAAAATCATTCTTAACTCATTGTTGAAAAATGTTAGAATTATACTTTTTAGCATACTTTTTAAATATAATATTTTTTATTAATTAAAATTTATTAAAAATAATAAATTTGATAAGTCACACATTATATTATTATTTTTATTTCCTAATTTTATAATTTTTTAATAAAATTTAACCAATTTAAAAAACATATTTAAAAGAGTATGCTAAAAAAGTTATATCCCTCTATGTTCCCTGTTTTCCATCAAAGAACGCCTTACATTCCAACCAGATACGAATCGCGTGCACACGCGCCTAATACTCCTTTTTGGCGGCATCGCTTCACGTTCATGTCATTACCATCACTTCAAATAAAAATTTTCGCTAGCTGTTTCATTTCCAATATCTGTCTATTTAAACTCCTCCTCTTCCATCTTTTCACCTTCATCTCGGTTCCTCTTCCTCTCTGCTACAAACCCTAGCAAACACTGTATTTGCTACAAACCCTAGCAAACACTGTATTTCGCTCTCGCTACTCCTTGATCGCTCACTCTGCCATGGCTGGTCCTGTTTCCTCGCCCGACTTCATTAATCTGGACAGGAAATTTTTGAAGCACATCCATGACAACGTTCACGGCAACATTTTTCTTGAGCCGGTAACCGTTTCTTCTTTTCGTGTCTTCGTTCTTCGTTGAAACTTTCCTTCTCGAATAATGCGTTTCTACTTTGACGATTCTTTCTGTCGTGCGCCGTTGATTCTATAATGTAGAGTCGTTGCATGGAATTTTGGATCGTTGATTGTGAGTAGATTGAAGTGGATTTTTCAAGTGTTTGAGTCTGCTATTGCTTTGGTTACCGTAGTCAGTGAAAGAGAATGAGGAATTACTATAATTGATTTTGATGAAACTACTGGAAGCCTAGAATAGTAGATATCGGTCTACTTGAAAGTAATTTGAGAATTTAATCTGTTTAGGCTAATGTAGTTCATTGTAAATCTTGTAATGTAGCGAGCAAGAGATAGGGAAAAAAATAAAGATGCATTCTGTAATGCAGAGTCGTTGCATGAAATTTTGGATCGTTGATTGTGAGTTGATTGAAGTAGGTTCTTAAAGTGTTTGAGTCTGCAATTTTTGCTTACCGTAATCTGTGAAAAAAAGATGAGGATTTCCTATAACTGATTTTGATGAACTACTGGAAGTAAAGAATAGTAAAATATTCGTTTACTTGAAAGTAATTTGAGAATATAATCTGTTTAGGCTAATGTAATTCATTGTAAATCTTCTTCTGTAGTCGCGAAAGAGATTTATTTGGGGAAAAAAAAACATACACTTGATATTCTGTTGTGTACTCAATAGGGATGCTTATTCGTATGGAACATGAAAGTATGACGTTAATGTCGCATGATGTAATTGTTAAGTAGCATATACTATTTTGTAAGAAAAAAGTAGCATATTCTATATTTTATTAATTATGGGCTTTCGTTTTTATGGTATCTTATCATCATCGAACTAAGTATGCAATTTATTTGGTAAAAAAGTGCATTGGGCTTTTTTTCCCCCCAACTATTCATTCAATTGATTTTGGTGGAACTTGGAAACATCTCATTTTGTTTCAGATATTCTTGAGGTTTATGGACACGGAACAATTTCAGAGGCAAGTATACGTTGCCAGAAATAGAATCAAACAGCTACACTTAATGTACTATTGTTTATTTATTTTATTTCTTACGATTTTGTTCATTATGCAGACTTCGTGATTTGAAACAACTTGGTAAGTGCACAATTAACATTCACCACTGGTTACAAAATAAATTTATCGGGGAATTGTAGGATTAGAAAATGGCTAGATACGTTTTAAATGAGTATCTATAGGAATAATTTTCTGATGGAAAATTGCAGTGAACGTGTCTTGCACGAAATATCAAAATGCTTTTTCAAAGACACAATCTATATTCAACTTTTAGCTTCTCTTCATCCATTCCTATGACAATTCTGCTAGCATATTTTTTTGTGTCTTGTTTTGCAAGCTATTTATTGCCTCTGTTGGATTGGCTGTAGCTTTAATAAGCATCAAGTCATGAACCATAAAGGAAGATAGATAAACGAGATATTACTTTTCTCTAATTGAATAGTTGTCAATCATGCAGTTTTTCTTTTTTTTTTTTTTTCTTCAAAAGGCCATGTATTAAATAATTATCAGTGTTTATAGAATGTGATTTTATCAGTTTATACCAAAAAATCAAGGTGATTTAAAAGTGGAGATATTTTTGTATTTTTTTAAATTATAAAAGCAAACTCATTTTAAATGGACTTAACTTTATTACCAACTCATATGATCCAGGCCTAAGTTATATGGTTTACCCTGGAGCCGTCCATTCTCGCTTTGAGCATTCACTGGGTGTTTATTGGCTGGCTGGAAAAGCTATTGATGTCATTAAAAAAATACCAAGTAAATATAGTTCTTAAATTGTCTTATCTAGATACTGTTTGTAAGTTATGAGATTATATTACTTACCAAGAATGCCATCCTTTTAGGGCCCAGAGCTTGGTATTGAACATACTGATGTATTGACAGTAAAACTTGCAGGTAATTAACATCTACCAAATTAGTTAATTGTTTTGACTGATCTAATTCTACAACTCCATTGTTAATTAATCATCTGTGTCTAGGATTACTACATGATGTTGGTCATGGTCCATTCAGCCACACTTTTGAGCGTGGATTCCTTCCACTTGTTCTTAATGGCTCCACTTGGTACTTATTCGTGTTTTGGATAAAACAATTTAATACATTTTTTCCCCTTCTAATCTTTTAATAAATTGCCTATTATTTTTTAGCCTCCAATGAAAATAATTATATGTTTATAATTACTTCTCCGAAAAAATATATTTAATAACGAAAACTGTTGATAGCAAACTTAACAACTTAGACTGTAATATTGGTGGTCATGATATTATTCAGTTATGGCTCTGCTTCATTTATTATTCATTAATAATTAAAATGAATAAAGATAACTTTCATGGTGGGATACCAAAAGTATATTGCAACTATGCCCAATTTCTCTCTCTATTGTAAGTTATTAATAGTTTTATTTGCTCCATTTTGAAGCTTGTCAATAAAGTCAGAAAACAATTAGAATGACACTAAATAAATTACAACTCTTGTTTACTGTGTTGCTTACTAGGTCATATATTTAAAATTTGATGCTGTTCACGTGTGGTTGTGCACTGTTCAACACCTACCAGCCCTGCCATTGTCTAAAAACATGTGTTCGCATTTGATGCCTATATGTATTTAGATAGTGGGCGCATGAGAACTGTTCTTAAGTTGGTATCTATCTTTCAATAATCAAGGAGAGTTTTAAACTTTCTGTTCTTGCCTTTTCTATATATGGATGAACTTAATTAAATAATATATATTTTGAGTTCTGTACCAAACCAAGAAAGATTCTAATAGCAGAACACAGATAATTAATTAATTAATACATTATATTAAAATATTGAGGATAATATGTGTCCAATTGTTAAATTAGTTTAGTTTTCTAGTAAAAGACCTTGTGCATGTGGAGCTTGTTGTAAACTTTTTTGCTTAACTTTCTGTTAGATATTTCATTAGCATTGTTTCTCCCTAAAATGAAGTTTGAGATCATAATAATGTATGATGTTTTAGATCATGAGAACCAACTTGCATAAATTTTCATTTTAAGTTGAGCAATCAATTAGTAGATTTTATTAATTCTAATTATGCCACTACCATTCCTTTTTTAGTTTAAATACCAAATGATGAATATCAAAGCCTTTTTGAAGTTTGAATAAATCTCAATGTTTACAGCACAAAGCAGTAATTTGACATGAAGCCAACACCACTTTTTTCTAGGCCTGCAATTGAAGCAAAATTACTCTTCTTTGATACTGTGGCTTATAGCTCAGATATTTCCTTTTGACATGCTTTTGACATGGATATAAGCATCATGTTGCTTCAACAATAATATACTCTTTTATTATTTTGACTGTGTATGCAAAATATTATGTTTTGTACAACTGTTTAATGATTTTCTGTAATTTACTAGATCTTCACAGAATTACAATAATTTCATTCTGGAGAATCCATGCTTTTGAATTGTTAATATTAAGGCTTTCAGGTCACATGAGGAAATGTCTGTGAAGATGATAGATCACATTGTTGATCAACACAAAATTGATCTGGATTCTGAACTCCTAAAGAAAGTGAAGGTTAGACTGTAATCAAATTGTTAATATTAGTTTTTTTGTCATAGTTTTTTTCTTTACATGTTTTCCAAAGCTGAAATTCCATGACATTTTAGAAATGGATGTTTCCTTTCATACCTTGCAATGTGCCAAGTAAATGCATGGGGAACATTGCTCTTCTGGTGCTGGAATTTTTCTTTATATGTTTTTCCAGAGTTGAAATTCCATGAGATATTAGAAATGGTTGTTTCTTTTTATACCATGCAATGTGGCAAGTAAATGCTTGATGAACACTGATGCAGTCTGCTCTTCTGGTGCTGGAATGTTTTAACGAACACCTTTTTGTTTCAATTCTACTTTCATTAATGTTGCCTAATGAAAGTATTTCACATAAAAAAAATTGTTGTTTTAATTCTTTAAGAATAAGAACAACTATTGAGACAATGGTTTCAGTTTGTAGAAAAGGAACTTTGATGCATTTATTTCTTTTTTTGCAGGAAATGATCACTTCTAGCTCTGACTATCCTTCACAAAGAGTAGGTCATCCTAGTGTCTGAGGATTTGTTTTCTTTTTCTTTGATGATTTAATATATGCCATACCGCCTTCCTAACACTATTTGTTACAAATTTCTTTTTTTTATTTAAAAAAAATCCCCTATATAAAGGAAAAGCGGTTCTTGTATGATATTGTTGCAAATGGTCGCAATGGGATTGATGTTGACAAGTGAGTTTATATTTTTCTGCCTTTCTTTCTCCTTTTGTTTAACTGTCATTGAAACCCAATCTGTTGAGGGTAGAACTATAAGTAACTCAAGAATTTGCAGGTTTGACTACATTGTTCGTGATTCCCGAGCTTGTGGCCTAGGGTGCAACTTTCAGCATGAGAGGTGTTTATTTTTATATTCTAGTTGGCATTGACTTGTTGGGCTGAATGTTCTGAGTTTGACAATAGTCCACCAGTCACCAGTGCATTGATGTCGGCTTCTTGAAATATGTAGCACATACTTCATTCCATGACCATTTTCTCAAAATGGAGTTTGCAATTGTAACTGAACATTAATTTTTATTGACTATGCAGATTGATGGAGACCATGCATGTTGTGGATGATGAAATTTGTTACCGTGCGAATGATTGTTAGTACTTTTTGAAAACTTTGATATCATTGTTAATGTGGAAGACTGGAAGTTATAGTACATCATTCTTGTTTGATATGTTGGTCAGATCTAACTGTTCACAAGTTATTTGCAACTCGAGCAGACCTTCATCGAACAGTCTATACACATGCAAAAGTAAAAGTGAGTGATTTTACCAAAATATAGTGATGTGAGCTCAAATTCTTATTGTGTTTTAGAAAGAAGACATAACTTTTGTATTGTTTCTTTTTCAGGCAATTGAATTGATGGTCATAGATGCACTGGTGAAAGCAAATCCATTTCTCCAAATTGCATCCTCAATTCATCAACCATCTGAGTTTTGGAAGGTCTTCGTACATATGCAAGTTTTTGATGTTTGGATTTTTTATTTGGCCTCATGAAACTCTCTTAAATTTCAGTTAGACGATTCAATTCTCAAAACAATTGAATCTTCTTCTCAGCAAGAGCTGAAGGAATCCAGGGACTTGATCCAACGCATTCGAAGAAGGGATCTATACCAGGTATTCTAACTGATAGATCTACGAGAGGTCCTTACTCCTTACCTTTTTTTTACTGTTTGTTTTCTGATTGGAAGAAGGGCGAACCCTGACACAGCGGTAAAGTTGTGTCTTGGTGATTTGTTGGTCATGGGTTCGAATCCGGAAACAGCCTCTTTGCATATGCAAGGGTAAGGCTGCGTACAATATTCCTCCCCCTTATCTGTGCATTGCGTGGAGCCTCCGGGCATTGGTGTACGTAGTTTTTTTATGTGTGTGTGTAGATATACCGATAATACATGCCTATTATATGTGACAAGTTGACAAACTCTATCTTACTCCATTTTTGTAGTACTGCAATGAATTTTCTGTTCCCAAGGAAGGACTAGACCACTTCAGAAGTATCACTCCCCAAGATATCGTTTGTTCCCAGGTTAAAAAAGTTATTTATTAATAAGATCAAATTTTGCCTTTTCACTCAATACATGTATTATATGGTATCTATACATTCTTTTCTTTGGGTGCCTTGCAAAATGTGATACTTGTCTCATTATATCTCAATGCCATTTTTTTCCAAATAGACTAATGGTGCCAATTTGAAAGAAGAGGATGTTGCTGTAAGCATTGTTAAAATTGATTTAACAAGAGGAAGGGAAAATCCTCTTGGAAGGTACTTGCTGAAGAAACAATTGTTAATAAACTTGAGTATTCCTGTACATTTGCTATTTGACAACATAATTTGACTAGTGGTCTTTCTTTATGCATGCATCTCCTGATCCAGAATTAAATTTTTCAAGGTACTAATTCACTTGAATTCTCCTGTTAACTTTCATTTTTTTTTCGTTGAAATATATTGATCGATAAATGCCTATTATATTTCTTAACTAAGAATTGAATTTATGTTAATTGACTACTTTCATCCGATTATATAGCAAGTTAGTGTTTGGATGTCACAACTAACTGCAAATGTTGTAGTACTTGATTAAGTGGCATATTTACAAAAGACTAACAAAAATAGTAAAAAATTGGAAGAAAATAGAGTATATGGAATCAGTATTTTGTTTTAATGAATAGTGGATTAGTAGGTGATCGCAAGTGCTGACTTTTGTCCTAATGCCTTTTGAGTCTTCTCTATTTATGTGTAACTCCAGTTATGGACATTCTCTTTTTGAAAAAAAAATACAGAGCTTCCTTGTAAGAAGCATCATCAAGTTATCATATTCCGAATAACATCTTGTATTGTTACTAACATTTCATGATTTGTTCAAATTTTCCCTGAACCTGCTAGTTTGCTTAATATCTAAAGTTCAAATGGCAAGGGCTCAACTGATTTATATAATTGAATCAGGAGTACGGTAGTAAAGAAAAATTTTCCATCCCAGACGATCGCATCAGTCATCTGTTACCAGCATATTACGAAGATGTGATAGTGAGAGTATACAGTAGGAAACGTGAGCTGGTTAGTAGAAACAAGAAGGAACGTAGTACCTTCACAATTTGGAATTATTTTCAATATGCACTTTATGCCCGTGAAATGAGTTTTCGACATTGATTGTAGGTGGAAGCTGTTTCTAATGCTTTTGAAAATTATCAGCTGAAGACATTCGGAAGGAAAGAGCAAGTTCATGAAACTCTTGAGAAGAAGAAACGTCCAAAGTACTTTCAAAGCTAGTAAGTATGTACTACTCAAACAATCTTCATCATACACCACGAGCGGGTCTAGTGTCTGGACCCAATAGTAAATATTAGTTGATATAATGCGTTCGACGCTAGTTGTCTGGAGCCTCTTCATTTCCATGGAAACTTTTCCACATACCAAAATACAGTGTTTTTGTACTTTTAAGTGTTGACGGATGTGTCTAGCAGGTTCTGCTCGGACAAAATTTCAATATATTAAGAAAAGGCCTAGAACGAGTTAGATTGTTTAGTTATTAATTTGATGGCAAGAATACGAAATGAATGATGCTCGTGATGGTAACCTGAAAAAAAAGGAAAAGAATGATCTTGATACTTAATTGTCTTATCGACTAATGATTATTAACATTTGATTTTGCTTCAATTTAGGGAAACGGTTTCTTTTTATAGAAAAAATCTTAAAAGTTAAAATAAATAAGTGATTGTTTTAGAATAAGTTGACATTAAACAGACACTTAATATTATTACTCCTTAACTTTTATATTCTTGTAAATGTTTTTTTCTTCTTCTTTTTAGTTAAAGTTTAGATTTGATGTTTCTCAAGTGAATGAATAAAATAGACCGTGTCTTTTGGAGTGAAGTAAATATAAATATTGTGTAAGCGTTTCTTTGAATTAAGAAGCTTTCTTGCTTTGGATTTATTGTTTTGGGCTGGGTTTTCATCCCTTCGTAAATTTGTGTAATAAAAGAATTACCTTCGTTAAATGAAATAAAATTGTACATGAATGGAGAGGACCGGAACCGAAAATGACAGAAATGAGACATCCTATAAAATGGAGCATTTAAGAAATGGTCGTTAGAGATGAAGGGAAAAAAAATAGTCCGTGGCATGATTGAAGTCCGGGACCGACTACCTCTTAACCAATTATGTAAATTTTAATCCTTGTAAATCTATTCTATATAATCCATTATATATAAGAAAAGTAATCATTCATAGACATTTTTCTTCCTACACTTCATATATGGAAAGGTTAATCCAAAAAAAAAATTTGCATTTCAGATTATTTAATTTAAAATTTTACAAAGCGTCTTCTTTAATCACGGAAGTGTAGGAAGAAATAGTTGTCATGTTGTCCTTGATTTTCTTAGGCCGAAATTCTTTCCTATACTCACAATGCCCAAATGATTCGCACAAAGTTTGTTTTACTTTCTTTTTGGAAGATGTTATTTTATTCTTTTTGTTGTATATAAAAAGTTACTGAAAAGATATTATATACAAGGTAATTTTCTATATAAGAAAAGTAGTAAACTCTCCTAGACACTTGTCATGTTCCTGATTTTTTTTTCAGCTAATTTTTTTTACACATGATTCGTAAGCATTTGTTTTTTTTATTTATATGGGTTTGATTCAGTTGATTGTGCATCATATTTGGGTGTTATAAATTTTTTGGCAACTATCTTTCATTCTTACAATTCAAAAAAACATGATTCAATTCCTACAAATGCTCTAGTTTGATACAATGAGTTGTTTTGAATAGATAATGATTTAAGAACATAATTTAGCAACAAAAAAAAAACAAAGATTAGTAACAAACTTCATTTTTTAAACAAAGATTAAAAGATAGAAATTGTCTCCTTGTGAAAGTTGATGCTTGGAATTTTTTACCTTTGACTATTCTATTTTTTTTAAGTCATGAAATTATTTTGAATAACACAAATATAGTCAATAACTATTGGAATAGACTTATTGAAGCCAAAGATGATGAAACCAGAAAGGTATGGGTAAGAGGAACAAGCTTGGGTGTCCAATATGGGGGTGATGAGGAGGATATGGTTGACTGAATCAAGATTATGGAAAAGAGGGTTAATGAGGAGATAGAGGAAGAAGGAAGGAAAATTAGTAAGGGAGGATTAGAAGATGACCCATGAAGGTGATATCTCTCAATATGAGAGGGATTGGGGGGGGGGGGGGGGATAAAAAATAAAATGGTTAGAAGAATGGTAGGCAGGAGGAAATCGATCTCTTGTGTTTGCAGGAAATTAATATGTCAACGGTTGCGAGCGATTTGGAGGAAGGGTGGATACAAAGTCCTATAGTCAATATGTTAGGGGGACTTCTATGTGTGTGGGAAAAAAACAAGTTTTTGGTATCAAGATCCTTTGTTGGCATAAACTTAATAGGCTTGGAAAGGGTGTGGTGTGACAAAGAGGTGGTTGTGACCATTGTGAATGTGTATCTTCCATGTGATTTTGACTTAAAATTAGTAGTTTGGAAAGAGATCAAAAGGTGAAAATCTTAAAGTAGTTCACATATTTGGTGTCTACTAGGGGATTTTAACTATGTTAGGGTCCCAAATGAAATGAAGAGTGAGAGTAGCAACTTGTACGGTAGAAAGGGATCTTTAGAATTCAACAGGTTTATTGATAATTTGGAACTAGTTGATATACCATTGGGTGGAAGAAAATTCACTTGGTATCGCCCATGTGGTGTAGCAAGAAGTCACATAGATTAGAATTCTATTGAATATGGAATGGTTGGGTGTGTGGGGAGGTAGTGAGCAATGTGTGCTAGATAAAGGCATACTTTATTATATATATATATATATATATATATATATATATATATATATATATTATTGGTATGACTAGTACCAACATCTATATTATATATATATTAAATGTGTTTTTAACCCACTAAAAACACACTTAATCTCCTTCAATTCAATCTTAAGTAACAAATTATTCTTACTTTATCCTCTTTGGATTATGCAACATTGTTTAACAAAGTTTTCTTTTTCAATTCTCAAAGTCCAATAATCAGCATTGCAACAAAAGTTAAAGTTAGTCATCACCATTGCATAGACCCAACCATATTGATGTATTTTCATCACATGAATCGACCATCACTATCTTTCATTACACAAACTGGATAAACTAGATTGCTTTTATACATGCTTTTTCTCCAATGAAAGAATTTGTAATTGTTCCCATTATAAAAACTAAGTCATTGTATTCTTCTCTTTGTACGAATCACCTTCTACGCAACAATTGTTTTCTCAAGCCTATTACAATTTCACGTGTTTTTCCTCTGCTTTTATTTTTTTACTTTATTTATTTGAGTTTATTTAATTTTTATTTTGTTTTATCATCCTTAAAAAATAATATAGAATTAAAAAATCACAGTTCATTATCATCTATCTTTTCTTCAAATGATGGAATGAATTTATTTATTAATTTCATTATAAATATACAAAAATATAAAAAAAAAATATTTTTATTCCATTCTATTCCAATCTAATTCATTCCATCCCATTATATTCTAATCTGTCTCACTTCATTTCTATCAAGGGTGTTAGCAATAAGGTTTGAATCGATTTTTAAATATAAAGTCATCCGAATCAAGCATAAATCAACCTTTTACAGTTTGGTTTGGTTTCATGATTTTTTAATCTATTATCAGAATTTAAATATATAAACTAAATTTTTGAATAATAAAAAAATAGAAGTTAATACCATTAATAAAAAATGATAGAATAAAAAAAACTAATAATATAAAAGTAGTGAAAAATTAATGTAAGTTAGAAGAAAGATTTGAAACCAAGTGGTTTGATACACGTTATTAATTTGCTGAAGTTAAGATTGAGTCGTTTAAATATTATTCGATTTTGATACTTGACGAAAACAATCCTTGATTAGGTTTTATTTACCTCCCGACCAAACTTGAGATTAATCAAGACCCATTTTTGCTGATGAACCGGAGGGTTAAGACAAAAAAAATTGAAATTTAAGAAGTGATTTAAGAGTAAAATTATACACCAAATGGAATAATTCCCATTATTAATAGTTATAGATATATGTTATATTATTTTAACAATATATTTTATTTTTATTAAATTTTTTTAATATATTTAAGTTAAAAAATTATTATATTCACCTCTATTTAGCATTGATATAAAATGATATTATCAAATTTTTTTAACATAATAGTAATTTGCTATTATTTGTACCGTACTTCATATTTTTTAACAATATTAATATATAGTTTTCTAATATATGAAAGTAAAATATACATCTTAATTATAAAGTAAAGGAAAAGTAATTAATTAGTTAATACTTATTATTAATTTATCACAATAAAAATGAATATAATTATAATATGTGATTTGTTCAATTTTTTATAATAAGATTAAAAATTAAACAAAACAAAAAAAATATGCAATTTTTTTATAGATATTTTGTTTTTGCAATTTTAAGTTAAGCAGTTTTGAATTTTTTTTGGATGGATTTGGTGTTTTACCAGTATTGAACACCCCTAGTTTGTTTAACTTATGTAAGGGTAGAGAATATTTTTTTTGTTATATTCAAACAACATATTTATATTGTAACAAAAGAAAACAACAATTATTTATTTATTTATTTTTGTCATCCTAATGAAATAAGAGTGGGATAAAACCGTAAAAGTACAAAACGCACCCGATTTCAGACCGGCTTGTACGTGGGGCGAAGCAAGCAAGGTGGGTCACATCGTCACACTCCCAAACTTTACCGAACTATCGTACCGAAACACAGACGCAGCATTTTCCATTCTATTGCATCATATCTAGGGCACACGCACACACATACACACAACAGAGATCAATTTTCACTCTCTCACTCACAAATCCCAACTTTTTCTTCTTCAATGGCGGATTCCGCCTCTTCCCCCGCAACCCTACCTCCCAATTCCCAACCCTCCCAATCCGCACCCGATCCACCCCCCCAATCCGCAACACCACCCTCATCCACGCCCCTCGCCACAAACCCTAACCCCAACCCAACGCTGCTTCCTCCGCCGCCAAATCTTCACTTTCTGGCGGGCACTCCGCCGCAGGTCCCCGGCGTCCTCCCTCCCTCGTTCCGGCCGCTCGCGCCTCAGGTGCCACAATTCTCCCCCGTCCCCGCACCGAACCCGGCCTACCAAAACCCTGCCGTCCCTCCGCCTGGCGTGCCCGGCGCCGCCGTGGCAGTTCCGTCGCCGCAGATGCAGCCTATGATGTCGTACCAGGTTCAACCCGGTAACCCGGCCATGCGGCCCTTCGCTCCGATCCCTAACGGCTACGCGGCTCCGAACGTAACTCCCGCGGGTGGGTCATTCATTCGATCGTTCGTTGTTCCTTTGTGAATTTGCATTTAATTTGATTTAATTTAGTTTAATTCAACGCTCCTTCGTTGGTTGCTTCAATGTTTTATTTATGACTCTGGAATTATAGTTATGATCAATGTGGTTTCTTTACTGCGTTGTGAAATGTGTGAAGACTGTTTATTGAGTGCGTGGTGATCATAGAAGACAGTCATAGCGCTGATTGATAGCTTAACAGTTATGGTTTTATTAGGTTCATAATGGTTAGATAAGGGGTTTGTTTTGGAAGAGTGGGTTGGGTTCGGAGAGATTGAGAGAGTTCGTAATGGTTAGATAAGGGGTATCGATGACAGGATGTTTTCTCCTACAGTGTCTTGATTGAATTCGTTGAGAAAGGTTGTAGGGCTTCGTATTGCTTAAAGACCACCTCTCTGCAAACAACTCATTTTTTGGTATGCACATATTTGCCTGGTTTCTAGCTTGTCTTGTCTTTTACTGGAATTGGAAGTAGAGCGATGCTGACTAAAAAAAAATGAAAGAGTGATTGTTCTTTTGTAGATCTAAATAATGTATGGTTGTGTCGTGCTCTCTAGTAGGCCACTTTCTGCTAGTTATAAGAGTACTTTCCCTTCAATGGCTTTATGAATTCCAGAAGCCGACAATGTTTGCAACTGAATGAATGCACACGTTGGCCTTGTGTCATGAGGTATTGCAATCTTTTCTCTCTATCGCAGTTTCATTTAATTTTTTATGCCGCAATGTATGCTGCTGTATAAAAATGAACTTATAATTCAACTAGAATTTCTTCTTATTAAACCATACGTACATAAGATTATGCAAGTTACTATTTGCAATTGGTGGATGGGATAGTTTGAGAAGCCTGCTATGTTGCAAGGGGTCAGACAAAGGTAAGCACTTTTTACACATCCGTGAATTTCAAACTCGATAGCATTTGTTATTGTTTTCTTCAGGTTGTCATTTCAGCTGGTGATTGTTGGCTGTGCTGCCATCTCTGTTATGCTTTTGATGTGTGGTAACAGCATTCCATTGTTCTTGTCGCATTTTTTTTTCTGGCGTATATCATTATTGTTGTAGTGATTTGTTTATGGTGCATACATATTCACTCATAATCTGCTCTAATATATTCGCATAGATGTTTTCTACTCTGTACAGGAATTCCTCGTTACCCCCCTCCTTATGGAACTATGGTTCGTCCGGTATTTCCTGCACGCCCTCCTGGAGCAGTTAACATGCCTACAATATCACGCCCACCAGTTGCAGGGATCCCTGCAGTTCGCCCAATTATTCCTCCTGTTGTCAGACCTGTGGTAGCCCCTAGTGTTACTCCAGCTGAGAAGCCTCAAAACACAGTTTACATTGGCAAGATTGCACCAACTGTGGAAAATGAATTCATGCTCTCTCTCCTTCAAGTAAATTTTTAAGATTGTTCTTTCTTATGGGGTAGGAACAGGGTTTATGTTATTTAGGGCAAGTGATTCTGTGATGCAACTTTTTTTTTTTTGAGTTTTTTCCAGAAGCTATTACTTTTGGCTTTGAGAAAAGCACTAAATCAACTTGTTTTTTGAGGTTTTTTCTTTTTCTTTTAAAAAACTTGCATGGTCGATATAATTTTTTTAACTGAAAAAAAAATATCCATTATTCTCTTTCCAGACTTTTTTTTTATATGTACAAGACATTAGGTATTGTAAAATCCTTGGTTATAATTATAAATATGCTGATTCTATTATTTTTTAAAGTTATGTGGAACTATCAAGACCTGGAAACGTCCTCAGGATTTATCAACTGGAACTCCTACAAGTTTTGGGTTTTATGAGTTTGAGTCTGCAGAAGGGGTTCTCCGTGCCTTGCGTCTCCTTACTAAACTGAATATTGATGGGCAAGAACTGAAGGTATGTCTTCATCTTTGATTGCTTTTTCTTTTTATCTTATGTTATAGTATATTTTATGTCTTTGCCTTTTTTATATTACTATGTGATTGAAGGTATCAACCTGATATTTTGCTTTTGGGCATGACTATACTAAGCGGCATTTGATCTGAGATTTTAATGAATTTGAAAATTAATGTGATTGAATTACTTGATAATTAAGTTTGCTATTGATGAGGAAACAAGAAGATTAGTACTTCCTTTTTCTTTATGTAATGGTTTCCTGAAATTCTTGACATGATGGAATATGTAATACATATAGTCTTGTGAAGTTCTCTTTTCTCTCCTATTTTTATGGCGATTTGCTGTTTTTTTCCTTTGCCTTAATTATTGGTTCATTTTTTTTTTGGGGGCGGGGGGGGGGGGGCGCAGTTTGAAGGTTTAATGAAAATAGACACAAGGACTTTTATTATATAGGGATCTTAAACATTTGGGCAATAATACTCCCTCTATCCCTTTGTATAAGACCTTTTCCTAATTGTTTGTTGCATCAATTATTTTTCCTAAAGTACCCATAATTAGTTAACAAATATTTTAGCCAAAGAAAAAAAATGCTAGAAATTAATGAGATAAACTTTCTCTCTCCCTCTCTCTTATTAGGATTGGAAAAGATAAGTAGCAATCAGGTGAAAAGCAAGTGGAAAGAGAGAGATGATTAATTTTTAAAAAAATTAAGGGTAGTTTTGAAAGAATGTTACACATGATTGACAAATTTTAATGTCACTAACTAAATTAACTAATTTTCTTGAGGGGTATGAATTAGTTGAAGAATGTTTTTGATGTAGCTGTTTGGTGCATGCCATGAATGTTGAACTTTATAATTGATGGTACTACTGCATCTGCATTTTCCAATTGTATAGATTTTTTTTTGAATAAGACACATAATTATTAAAAGTCATCTTGACACAATGCATTTTTTCCCTTATACATCTAATGATCGTAGCCATTTATTATATATTTTTTAACAGGTCAACGTGAATCAAGCTATGAAAGAAAATCTGGAGCGGTATGTTAAGACAAAAACTGAGAACTTGAAGAACAAAGAAACTCAGGCAGTAGGTGAAAAAAATGAAGGTGAACAACCTGCTAATGCAAATGAGGATGCAAAGGCTGACACAGAACCCTCAAATAAAGAGGCTAGTGAATCGTCAAACAAGGAATCCCATGATGTGGCAAACTTTGGGATTGTCACTGATGAAGATAGAGAAGCTGATTGTGAGGCTTTAGAAAAGATTACAAAGATGATAGAGGAAAGGTTGAAGACTAGACCTTTGCCTGCACCACCTGCGCAGCCAACTGGTGACGGTTCTGTAAATTTAACTTCAGAACAACCTGTTAAAGCACGAGATGGAGACTCTGTTGTGGATACAGAGAAGAATGGTAAGGCAAAAAGACACTTCAATTCCTTTATCTATATTCTGTTGAGTGTAGACCCAACAGGGCTATATTTTATCATCAGGATAACTTATTCTCTATTATTTGTAAATTAATTATTCAGAAACTTTTCTTTTCAAATTGTGTAGAATCTGCTGAAAATAAAAATGAGAAAGAGACAAACAATGATAACAAACCAACCAGTGAACATGAAAGGACTGAAAGCCCTGATAGAAGGCATGATAGAAAAAGCAGAGAGAGAGACCGAGATAGGGAGCTAAAACGAGAAAAAGATAGGGAACTTGAAAGATATGAAAGAGAAGCTGAGAGGGAACGTGTTCGGAAAGAGAGGGAACAAAGACGAAGGGTTGAGGAGGCTGAGCGTCAGTATGAAACATATTTGAAGGATTGGGAGTATAGGGAACGAGAGAAAGAGAAAGAGCGTCAGTATGAAAAGGAGAAGGAGAAGGAAAGGGAGCGTAAAAGGAGAAAGGAGATACTTTATGATGAAGAGGATGAGGATGAGGATTCTAGGAAGAGGTGGCGCAGAAGTGTGATAGAGGAGAAGAGAAAGAAGAGGCTGCGTGAGAAGGAAGATGACCTGGTTGACCGACAAAAAGAAGAGGAAGAAATTGCTGAGGCCAAAAAGAAGGCTGAGGAGGAACAAAAGCGACAAAGAGATGCATTAAAGCTTTTATCTGAGCATGTGGTAAATGGTGGTAAGGAAAATATGATTACTGAAGAGATTACTAATGAAGTTAAAAGCTTTGTTGTTGAACAAGATACTGTAGCTGACTATAGTCGTGAAGATCATATTGGTAATTTTCATAACTATTTGTGGTTTGCTTTCTCTCTCTCTCTCTCTCTCTCATATTAATGTAGTAATGCTTTACAATGACAGTTGACGGTAATTCAATAAATGTCATCATTGATGAATCAACCATAGCATCTGTTGCTCCAACTGATGCACAGTCAGGTGGCAATGCTCCTACAAAGAAATTGGGGTTTGGTCTAGTTGGTTCAGGAAAAAGAACATCTGTCCCTTCTGTTTTCCATGAAGAGGATGATGATGATGCACACAAGGACAAAAAAAATGAGGCCATTGGTTCCAATTGATTACTCAACTGAAGAATTGCAGGCTGTTCAACCTACAGTTTCTGGGCCAACACCACCAAATTTGGCTGCTGCTGCAGAATTTGCAAAGCGTATATCCAGTACAAATTTCAAGGAAGAGAAGCTGGATGGAGAACGGGATAGAAGTAGGCGTTCAAATGAGAAGTCTAACCACCGGGACAGGAGTGATGAAGATGGCACGCACAACAGAGATGAAAACAAGGAGAGAATTCCTGGCCGTGACAGGGATCGAGATCATGGATCGGAGAAACTCAAAACTTCTGATAACAAGAGGCTTTTGGATGCAAAGCAATTGATTGATATGATACCAAAGACCAAGGAGGAGTTGTTCTCATATGAGATAGACTGGGCAGTGTATGATAAGGTACATGATCCTAATCTGCAGATTTTGATTTATTATTATTTGATTTTAAATCAATAAAAAGAGTTGGCTGATCTATATTTCATTTGGCTTGAGCCAGACTGGTACCTTAATTGCTTTTTTGTGGCCATTAGTGTAATTGTGTAAGGTTATTGACAGAAAGATTGAAGCAAGTAGTAGTTGTGTGTGGAAGGAACTGTTCTGGGAGCCTTGAAAAACAACGAAAGTTTGACGAGTCTATAGAATTTAATGAATGAACTTCCCACCAATGATTGGAAAGGAAAAAACATCTTTCAATCCCTGGATTTTTATATATTTTGGGATTTTATTAACATAAAAATATGAATACTGGAGGCCAGATAGGAAGCTTCTCATCTTTTTAGGAACATAATCAACTTTATATATTTTTTGAAATTTTATTCATCAAGAACATCCTTTATTTTTTAACAAGATTGCATTACTCATGCTCAGTTGAGTGGAACAGATCTTGCACAATAATTTTTTATGTTTAAACTGTTTTGTTTGTATTTGTTTTTATTATTTGGGTTTGTGCAGTCTGAAATGTGAATAATGTTGTTTTATGTTCTTAATATTTGGTTTTATATTATGTTATTTTTCAGCATAAATTACATGATAGAATGAGACCGTGGATTTCAAAGAAAATCAAAGACTTTTTGGGGGAAGAAGAAACTACATTGATAGATTATATTGTTTCCAGTACACAAGAACATGTGAAAGCATCACAAATGCTTGAGCGACTTCAGATAATTTTGGATGAAGAGGCTGAAATGTTCGTTCTGAAGATGTGGAGGATGCTTATCTTTGAAATAAAGAAGGTAGAGTCGGGGCTAGCTTTGAGGTCAAAATCATGATTTTTTAATTAATTTGTGTTCTTCCTTCCCTTTTCTGCTGGATTGGCATTTTAACCATGATCCTTGACATGTCTTTACCCTAAATTGTAAAATGACTGCATAATCATAAACGGTTGAATGTAATTTTTCAGTCTGTATTGCTTCAACATTCAAGTAGTTACCCGGATAAAACCCCGTTTTCTTCATCCATGAGAATCCGGTGGCAATTTTTGTCATGTGAATAGTGTAGAACTTTGATTTTTTTTTTTTTAATGATTGTTCTGAACTCATGCTTTCGGTTCTTTGGAAATAAGAAACAAAAAAAATACTTAACCTTTTAATTTTTATGCTTTTGTCTTGTGCGGCTGTTTTGTTCTGGTCTCATATATCGGTTCAGTAGCAAGGTCAATTTAAATTTTCTTTCTGCTTGCAACCGTGATTCAGAGTGAATATCTATGTTCCCCTTTTGTTATCATTCTTGAAATTCCAGTGTTTAAATTGTCACTACAATTCAATGGAAAATAATTTGGGCTGGTGTTGAAAATTTCTTTACATTATTTTTCGGAAAGGTCATAAAGAACTTCAGAAGTGAAATATGAAATTTTATGAGCTTAAATCTGTAGTTCATGTGGTGAGCTAGCGCTCTCCTCTCCAAAGATGCCGTGTTTCAAATAATCCGTTCTCAAAGTCCCAGTTGAAACTACGATAGAAGATTTCGTTTCCAAACAAACTATAGATAACTACAAAGAAAAAAATCCTCTATTTCTTACATTGGTCTTGGCATTTTAGAACAAAAAATTGCCCAAGGATGTCATATTTCTGGATTTTCTATCTTTAATACTGAAAAGAATGCCGTAGTAATAATTACTTTTTTTTTTTGCTAAGAATATGGTGTTTTTTTTTTCATGCATTACTGTGCTAATTGGCTTTTGACACCACTAAATATCCCTTAACTTTTTCTTTCTTCCAAAATTTTAACTTGCTTACCGGAGTCTTGTATAAAACGTTAATTTGGTAAGAGATTGTTGATAGATTGTTTTTATTAGTCAAATTTTGTTTATGTAACCAAAAGTGAAAAATTAAAAATTTTCTTAAGTAAGTTTAATAATCAACTGTTTTCGAAACATTGGCTCCCAATTTCTTATGCACTTTGTAAGGATGCCAAAATTTTCAACATTCACAGAACGTCTATTCACATTGGTCATATGGTAATGTAAGTAGATCCTTAGTTTACGGATTTAATAATCGTTAGTGATTTTTTGATGGTCACCTGTTTTTTTAATCATTAGTGAATTTAATTCTTAACGTTAAAGATCAAATTAATTAATATGCAGTAAAATCATAGACTAAAATGACTTATAATTCTCATTATCAGTGGCGAAATTTCTTTTTTATATAACATGAAAAATCAAATTACTAAGTAGTATAGATTTCAAAGACTATGATTTTTAATGTTGTCAGCTAGGTCTGGATCCAGAAGGGGGCGTCTACAGAGAAAGTAGGCCCTAGGCACAGAAACGTGACCTTAAAACTTTAACCTTAGAGACAAGAAAAGAGGAGGCAAATCCGAATATTATTCCTGATTAGACATGATACAATCTTATTCGATCAATACAGAACAATGAAATACAATAATTGTACAAGCTTTTGTTTGGTACAACATAATTTGTACGGGCTTCATCTTTAACAACAGAAGCTGATGAAATTATTAGCTCTTTAAAACGTGAGCTAATAACCTGAGTACAAAAACAACAACTAAGCACATTTATACAACAGTATCTACAAATTCAAACAAATGAAAGAATACCCAAGTGAACAAAAAATACTGGGTTACCGAACATGAATGAATTGTTCTTGTGGAATGACTGAAGCTTTGAAGCCAGAGGACCTCCTTTCATAAAAATCATGGAGGACTCTGATGAGAGCACTGGCTTTCTTGCTTGCTCGCGATGTGCCTTCACTGAGTTGGGAATACAAAGATCCCATAAGATAATGGCTCTTCACTAAATAAGAAACCACATCTTCACCATTTAGTGACAAAGAAAGCAATAAAGCCACACAGTGCTCCATCCCCACCCTTGAAGTGGAACAACTCAATTTCAACAGCTACATGCAAAGCCTCTCCGTGAAGGATTGCTAACATTCCCTCGCTTCTCTCTGCCAGAGTTGCTAGAATTGCAAGCGAGTCTGTGATAAGGTCTTCCTTTTCACACCCTTTTAAGTTTTAATATGTCAACTAGCAAAGGCACTGCTCCATCTTCTAGCACCCTCCTATGGTTTTCCTGGTGCTTGAGAAGGCTGAAAATTGCAACCAATTGCTTCGATAAGAGCCGTCTTTGACGAGCCTTATCAATGATGGAATTGCTTCTGACTCTTCACCTACCAAGTTCCCATGCTCGGCACTAAGGTAAAACAACACAGCAGCAACATGCTGGCGAGCTTCAATC
The DNA here is from genome assembly GCA_013407115.1 of Glycine latifolia. Classification (NCBI taxonomy): domain Eukaryota; kingdom Viridiplantae; phylum Streptophyta; class Magnoliopsida; order Fabales; family Fabaceae; genus Glycine; species Glycine latifolia. The sequence goes on from CM023941.1 coordinate 3,794,958, forward strand.
TTCAGCCGCTTCTTTAAGACCTCAACAATCAATTCCAAACCCCATTTCTCAACCATCACACTTCTACTCTTTGCACATTTTGAGAGGTTCAGAAGGGCCGCAGCAGCATTCTCTAGAGTCAACAAATTGCTCGATGCCAACAACTTCGACAAAAGAGGAACCAAACCGGCTTCCACCAAACCAGACCTACTAAAAATGCTTGTCTTGGAAAGAAGCCTTGTCTCAAATGCATCTCTATTCTTATCTTCTCCACTTCCATTCTCAATCTTTCCATTCAGAAAACTAGCCAACATTCTCATTGCTCCCTCTGCTGCCACACTCCCAGGCTCCACTGTCCTAGTAATCTCACGATTCCTACGACTCGAATCAACAAAGGGAATGCTTATGCCATTCGCATAACAATATTGTTGAATCAACCTTCTAAGCACCAAATTTGGAACCATTTCAGTGCTGCTAAGCCTTTTACCCGTCTTGGGACACATCACATTCCCACTTCTGAACCACTTCTGAATTGAAGATCGATCATAGATATGACCTTTCTCTATTGTCACAAGATCACTCATCAACTCCAAAGAGATTGGACATCTAAAATCATGAGTTAAGAAACCTCAAACTCATACTCATCTCACTCTCTACACTACTTTCTTTTCTTCCATCAATATTTTTGTTACTCTCTTCACAATCAACATCCTCCATCACCACACATCTACAATAACTCATGAACCCCATCAAACTACTCAAAAAACTCATTTTTCTCTTTTCCTTTGTTGGTCCCAGATGAATTCAAGAAAGAGGGGTTGAATTGAGTTTATAAAATTTAACAAAATAATTCTGATAAAAATCCCAAAAATATAAAACAGATGATCAGGTTGTAAAGAGGACAAAACACAGGAAATTTTGATATAATAAAAACTCATAAAACAATCACGACTCCAACTAAATCACTCAATCCAATTGAATAAATAACACTTCACTATTTAAAAAGTCAATGTACATGTGTAGAACTTATTCTACCCTTATACATGTCAATCTCAAACCTAATTCTAGATTTGTATGACTTTTTCCCAAACCTTGTTCCCCCACAAAGTTTCTTACTCAATTTAACTCTAAACCAGACTTTTTCCAAACCTAATTCTAGATTTGAATGACTTTTTCCCAAACCTTGTTCTGCCACAATGTTTCTCACTCAATTGCTGATTTAACTCTAAACCAGATTTTTTCCAAACCTTACTTTAGATTTGTATGACTTTTTTCCAAACCTTGTTCATCCACAAAGTTTCTCACTCAATTACTGATTTAACTCTAAATTAGACTTTTATCAAATATTTTAAAGTTACATTTAAAACGTCTAAGTCTAAGCAAAAGACACAATATAAACATATAGCAAATTCTCAAAATATATTTATAACTCAATATAACTCAAGGAGAATTCAAACTTTTTTTCAGATCCTATGATACTCTATTTATATAGATATATGGATAAGCACATATTTGATTTTCAAATCTTTGTTCATGTTAGTTTTGATAACAACAAAATTCTATTTAGATTTTATTAGTTAAACTTATTTATCAGAATAAAAACATACTTTATCTATAAAATTAAATACAACAAACTTTGTTTAATTAGAAAAAAACATATTTTTCTAATCAACTTAAACTAATAAGACATTTATCAACATAATGAACTTTATCAGCAGATATCATATCCATTTTATTTGTCCCTTATCCAACTTTGCTTTAAGAGTTCAAGTGGCAATCTAAGTCAAGAAAATCAAAGAAAACTTACTCTTACAAACTTATGACAACTTTTGGTCTTCCTTTTTGTCCATCAATAGTTGTTCCATTTAAATATTCTTTTGAACCTTGTAGTCAAATTGGATTAATCCTCTATTTTGACTCAATCTCTTAATATAATATCTGACACGTTGTCAACATCAAAACTTCGAGTCCAACATCCTCATTCTTCAAGCACTCAAACCCAATTTCACCCTCCAAAAACTTAATCTCTTTGTTACACTCACTCCACTTTTGAACCCCAATATACTCAAGAACCCAATTCAAATCGCCCTTATCCGAGGCAACCCGGTTCGAGAACCGGGTCCAACCCGATACAACACACATCACAACCCATTTATCTTCTTGCTCAAATTCAAACGTTGCCTTCCTTGCTTGCTCATTCAGGAACAAAACATGCTGGAGAGAGTGATGATATGACCCGAAATTGAGTGGCCACCCGATCCGATCCCATTAACATTAAAGCCTGGCACCTTCACGTGTGAGATCTTCAAGAAGGAAATGAAGCTTCTAGAAGGTGATATGGAGCTCCGAGAGGCTCAAGGATTCCAGGTTGGGTAGTCCCGAATGGTGGTTTGGGATCTCGTGAAGAAAAGGTTGGAGAAGATGGATCAAGCGAATCGCGTTTCGCTTGTTGCAAGGGAAGAAACTGTGTTGGAAAGTGGAAATGGCGTTGGAGAGAGTGGTGAGTGAAGGGAGAAGGGTGGAGGGAGCGATGTTATCGCATGGATGAACCGTCGGGAGGTTAGTACCCGACGATCTGACCCGTTTGTGTTTCGGATCATGGAAAAGGTTTGTGTTGGAGTTTTGTGTTTGATTTGAGTTTTATTTGTCATGGGGATGTAGGTTTGGGGTATAGGAAGTGGAGGGAGGGGGACACGCGTCGAGAGGTGATTCGGTGTTGGTGGAGTTTTGGTATTTTGAGGCAGAGGATACGTGGGGTTCTGCTGATCCGTGAAGAGGGGGGGCTCCGAGGAAGTGACGCGTGGCGCGGGAGAAGTGGAAAATGGGTGTGCTTTTGAAACTACTTGGAGAGAGGGAGCCGACAGTTGCCGAGGTTTACAACATGGAATTGTAAGTTCAACACTTCAACGTCAAATTTGGAATATAGCATTTTTTTTAAATAATAAAAGAAAATTTCGTCTTTATGTAGGGACTAAGCTAGGCCAATTATTTAGATTTAGATTAATTAATTAATTATTGTACTCCATTCAAATTAATTGAAAAACTTAATTAATTAAATTTAATTATATTAATCTTAATTAAAAATTAACTTTTTTTAAACTCACATTTTGTTGAAACTTTATATCAAGAATAAAAAAAATATTTAAATTAAAACCTCAACTAAATAAAAAAATATTTTAAAGATAATAATAAAAATTTTCTTATATTTGAAATTAAAAAAATATTTTTTTCTTTTTATATTCAAAGCAGAAGGTAATATATGTTCTCCGGTCAAACTTTCTGATTTTCCTTTTTGGTCTTAAACCCAAAATACAAGTTGGTTTCTAGGCTTAGTTTGGACTAGTGTCCAATTGGCCCTATTCTCTTTAGGGGTTTATTAAATACACTATATAAATTTCTAATACACTATATGTGAACAGTGCGCGGACAAAAATGTCCTTCGTGATTTGAAGGTTACGGATTCTGTAACCTTCATACGGATTACGGATTGTCGAATCCGTAAGAATCCGTAAGTTTTTTTTTAAGTAATACGAATTTCGTAAGTAGTTTTTTTTTTAAGTTAAAATATATATTTTCAAATAATTTAAAATAATGGCGCATGCAGGTCTCGAACCTATGACCTTCATGTTATTAACACGACGCTCCAACCAACTGAGTTAATACGTCAATTATGTTAAAAAAACAATTAATGTTGATACATATAATACTAATTTTTTTAATGTATATTTAATACACATATCTAAATCTTTAAATGTTTAGTTTATCTAATTTCTTTATCTTTTCTTATTTCAGATTCTTATTTTATTAATTAGGGATATTATGTTCATTTTATCAATTAGGATAATTGTTAGTTATGATCCTATCAAATATGATTCTCTTTTATTTTAATTTTATCAATTAATGAGTTATATTTAATTAATTTAATTTTAATTTTATTAAAGTAATAGCATTATTTATAATTCAATAATCAAAATAAAATGAAAATTAAATTAATTATATATAACTCATTAATTGATAAAATTAAAATAAAAGAGAATCCTATTTGATAGGATCATAACTAACAATTATCCTAATTGATAAAATGAACATAATATCCCTAATTAATAAAATAAGAATCTGAAATAAGAAAAGATAAAGAAATTAGATAAACTAAACAATTAAAGATTTAGATATGTGTATTAAATATACATTAAAAAATTTAGTATTATATGTATCAACATTAATTGTTTTTTAACATAATTGACATATTAGTTCAGTTGGTTGGAATGCTGCGTTACAGGTTCGAGACTTGCATGCGTCATTATTTTAAATTATTTGAAAAAATATATTTTAACTTAAAAAAAATTATTTACGGATTGGGCAATCCATTGGACAATCCATGTTACTTAAAAAAAAACTTACGGATTGTCGACAATCCGTAATCTGTATGAAGGTTACGGAATCTGTAACCTTCAAATCACGAAGGGCATTTTTGTCCGTGCACTGTTCACATATAGTGTATTAGACTTGCATGCGTCATTATTTTAAATTATTTAAAAAAATATATTTTAACTTAAAAAAAATTATTTACGGATTGGGCAATCCATTGGACAATCCGTGTTACTTAAAAAAAAAACTTACAGATTGTCGTTCGACAATCCATAATCTGTATGAAGGTTATGGAATCCGTAACCTTCAAATCACGAAGGGCATTTTCCTACGTGCACTGTTCACATATAGTGTATTAGAAATTTATACAGTGTATTTAGTAAACCCCTTCTCTTTATGGGGCCATTGGCCCATCTCTAACCAAGGACCAAAAAGGCAAAAACACAGGGAAGACCAGCCTCTTAAGTCATTGTTTACAATAAGAGGATGTTGCGGCGGTTATTTCATGCACCTTCAGTTTTGCTTCCCGCACATTTTAAGCTTCCGAAACACTTAATCCGAAATATAAAATTACATTCTGAAAACACTTTTCCCAAAATGTAATTTTACATTCCAGATTAGGTGCAAACAGGAAGTAATTGCCGGATATTGCTTGCTATTAGTATTAAATTTAGGGGGAAAGACCAAATATTAGGCAAAAGTGAATATAAATAGAATTGTGTATGTTTCAAAAGAAGCATTTTTACTTACTATAGAGTTGGAAGAATGGAAACTAGAAGAATAATAGAGAAAATACAGGAGGTTTGGAGATATTCTCCCTAGTACATGATCTAAGTGGGTTTTGATAATGTGCCTAAATATAACACTACGTACAAAATAAGAATCTCGCAAGACATACAAATGAGTGATGGCATAGTTCCACTAGAATCTAATTTTACGTAAATCTATATTATTAAATATTGTACTCTATCTGTGTCATACTAATTTTATCATTTTTAGGATTTGTTTCAATGTGTTTACATCCTCAACTCTCTTGTTTGTCTCTTTCTCTACATCCCCCACTTGTCCATATATTGTAATGGCTCACCATTATTTTCTTTTTTATTTGATTGTTTTGTGATACATTCTTTCCTTTAATGTTCTTACCATTTTTATACTAGGAGCGAGGCAGAATTCATTAAGAACATTGTTAAATATGTTTCACACAAACTGAAACTCATATACCCAATTGAATTGGAAGAACTTATTAGATTTAGGGAAAATATGACTGGATTGAATCATTATTGGAAATTAGCCCAATAGATATTCGAGAGATTGGAATGTGTATGGGGCATGGGAGGCATAAGTAAGACTACCCTGGCAATTGCTTTACATGCCAAACTGTTTTCTCAATTTGACGGTCAGCTTTCTCGCAAATATAAGGGAACAATCAGAAAAACATGGATGTCTTGTACAACAATCTTTTCTCTGAGTTTTTTCCAGGAATTTATCAATACAAATCAACCTGATAGTGGACATCAAGTTTGTTTTTTCAAAAGAAGTATCAACATCTAAATAAAGTAACAAAGCATTTACAATAGTAAGTAACTATCTTGATAACTATTTATCAATAATACATCAGCAATATGATGCATAACAAGTTTGTTTTATAGAATATACGAAAACAAGTATCAAGACTCATCCAAACTAAGTATCAATACATTTACAAAAAGCATTAAGTAACCAGTAAGATAACTACACAAAATGTCTATCACTTCAGATGCTTTGAGTCACGTGAATACCAAGTAGTTGCTTGATTTTAGCTGAGATTAGTACAATGAAACAAGTGAATACCACCACATCAGGCACTGTTTTTCTTACCAGAAAAAATTAAAAACAATTTTCTGAAAATTACAAAATCCAAAGAACCTTTGATCCTAAATCTTCGTTTTCAGCCATTGAATGGTGACAATTAAAAATACAATTATGAATCCACAAAATCTCAAATGCAAAAAAACTTCAATTTTTAAAACAAAAAGGAAATAAAAATTACAACAGCTTTAAACAAAGTTTGTAGTTGATAGATTTGAGAATGGCAATGAACCTTGAACATCCACTAACAGATTGATAGCAAACAATGCACAGAAAACCCCGAAACTCATCAATAATGGCTTTTATCCAGATAGTTTGTAATTTGTCCAGATAGTTTTTTGTGACTATTGCAAGTCTTACATCTTTAGCAAGTGAATAATTTAGAATTTTATTTGTTTTGTTTTGGCCAGTAGAATTCCTATTCAATTCCCTTCTGTTTTGCTCAGCAGTTTGCATCTGCTAGAAGGAATGATTGTATAACCCTGCCCCGGCCCCTCCCTCCACAAAGCATTATCTAATCTAATGTAGGAAGGCAAATAACCCAGTCTAAAAATGTTGACCTGGAGGTCTTTCCTTTACCTGACTTCTCCCTAGAGTAAAAAAACATCTCAATCATAATCCTGGCAATCACTGTCTTAACTGTTATAGAACCACCTAGTCTATATTAGTATATTTATATCATTTGGGTAACAAAGCGAGATTGTGATTTTGTCCATGTTGCCAAAACTGTGAAGGAATGAAGAAAACAGTGTTATAACTAATCATTATTTTCCATTTTATTACTTTCTGACCTATAGCACTACATTTATGTTTATGTTCCACTAATTCCTTCTTTAAGTGTCTTTTCTTGTCAATCATTTTTTGAACTTTGCACACATAAGCATTCTTGGTGATAGAGACTATCTAGATATTCTTCTGTGTAACTACAGAGTTCTTCAGTTTGTGTGTCTACTACTATTTCACAGTGGGGTTCAATTGGTGAAATGTTTTTCATGTGCAAGACTGCTAGAGGAAGTGATGAATCCATAAGTGAGTTCAGGTGTAAACCAAGACACTCTGAAAAATGTGATGAACTAAACCACTCCTTCTCATAGTCTCATTTGAGAGGGTAAGAGTAGACTGCAAAAAAACACAATACAACCATAAGAACTTGTATTTCAATCACTAACAGACAGAAATTACATTGCATTAACCAAAGAAAAAAGAGAAAAAGGTTATCATGGTTGAACTATAACATGCCAATGTTATCATCTAAACCACACCATTTTAGTTAATTTCTCAACCTTTATATATTCTTTTTCAGCCAAAACATAGAGGACAAATAATTTAAAATTCATCATGCTGCAGTTAAGCATGTTTCGCCATATCAGAAGTTGCCAGGCTCTAAACAACCATTTTTTCTTGCTTTAGTTTCTTAGTAACGTCAAAAGGATTCCAAATACTACTATTTTCTTAAAACTTTTCTTTTACAAACATTTCTTTCTTGCTCTACTTATAAACACAATTTCTAAGCATGCTTTGTGAAATGGGGCTGAGAGATTTGGAAGGGGAAGGTGAGACTGTGAGAGAGAGAAGAGTCCGTAAATAATGAAGAGGACAAAAAAATTAAAATATTGCAGTTTTAAAACAAAATTACCAATATACTGCAGTTTCAAAAGTATTTACATATGTATAGCAGTTAGTGGCACTCCACGAAGATGTCATCGAACACGCCCCAGTCAAGCGCAACAGGAGTCCAGTGGCACCCCAGCCAGGCGCGACTCAGCTGCTTGCGACACGTGTTATTTTGAGACACATGTCATTTTGAGGCGCAGTGTACATAAAACTTCGAACGGTCATAACTTTTGACTGGAATGTCCGATGGAGGCGTACGATATGTCAAAACGCTCGAAATTCAATCCTCTAGCCAAACTGCAGTATATTTGTAATTTTGTTTTAAAACTGCAATATTTTAATTTTTTTGCCTAATGAAGAGGGGAAAAGGAAAGATAAAAAGATAGAGACTCGCAAGCTTTTAATTTCTAGTGAGCAGTGCGAATCGTAACCTGCGAGTTGTGACCATGAGGTAATATTATTGGTGGAGTCTAGGATACGCGAGTAAAACTCGTTTCGTAAGTTACGAAACGAACGTAGGCCGTTGGATTTTAATTTCACGGTTTTACATGCTGGAGTGCTACCGGGAGTGCTACCGCTTGGATTCGTCTTATGTTGGTTATTTACATGTCAAATGCACGTGCCTACAGTATTAGTGTAGAAAACAATAGAAATTTGTACTTTTGTAATAATAGAATCCGTCCACGTTGAAGCAAAATGAATGAAACAATTATATTTTTTTGCACTTTGGTAAGCATGTTATAATAGAAATTTGTTTTTTTTAGAAAATAACTAGTTTGAAACCCATGCTCATACGCACGGATAGCTCCACTCCGCTATATTTTTTAAAATTAATTTTAATATTTATGTGTATTATAACAAAAAAATTATTTATGATATTATTGATAAAGTAATTTAAATTAATTTACTTTGATTATCTTATAACAAATAATCAAACTATTATTTTTCTAATAAATATATTAACTAATTGTTACTTTGCTTGTTATCGTAATAATTGAACTAAATAAAAAGAGTTTAAAAATTTCAAAGCTTAATTAAATTTTTTAGAGAATAATTATTTTCGGTAAATGATAATTGTAGTTCCTATCATTAAAAAATGAAATTAAAACTAATTTACATTACGATATTATTGATAAATCAATTTAAATTAATTAACTTTTATTGTCTTATAATAAAAAATAAAATTATTATTTTCTAATAAATATATTAGCTAATTGTTATTATGTTGATTATCGTAACAATTGAAATAAATAAAAATGTTTAAAAATTTTAAATATTGTTTAAATTTAAATAATAAAATTATAAATATATTTATTTTTTAAAAATGTCAACAATTCATTTTACTGTTATTTACCTTTTATTTTATATGATCAAAATTTAAAAATAAATAATATATATAATATAAATAAATATTGTTGATTGTTTGATATGTAACTGTATTAAATATTTTTTGTAAAAAAAATATTCTCCCATAAAGGTTAACTCATGATGACATAGAGAATAATTATTTTCGATAAATAATTAAAGGTTAACAAAGAATAAAATGATTTTTTTCTAATAAATATATTAACTAAAGATTATTATGCTAATTATCGTAAGAATTGCATTAAATAAAAAAAAATTCAAATTATTGATGAAATTTAAAAATGAAACTATAATTTTTTTAAAATGTCACTACTTTAGTTTTATGTTATTTATCCATTATTTTATATGATGAAAATTTTAAAACAAATAATATTTAATAAAAATAAATATTATTGATTGTTTGATATATAACTATGTTAAATACTTTTAAAAAACATTCCCCATAAAGATTCACCCATGATGGTCTAGAGAATAATTATTTTTCATAAATAATAATTGTACTTTCTATCATTAAAAAATAAAAATAAAACTAATTTACATTATGATATAGTGAATAAGTACTTTAAAAATTTATTATAACAAAAATCATTTTTATAAATTAATTTTAATTTTTATCTCTATCATAATTTAAAATATTTTATTTATGATATTATTGATAAAGTAATTTAAATTACTAAACTTTGGTTGTCCTATAACAAATAATCAAACTATTATTTTTTAATAAATATATTAACTAAATGTTATTACGTTGGTTATCATAAGAATTAAATTTTAAAAAAATTTAAAAATTCAAAATCTTGATTAAATAACAATAACAAAACTGTACTTTTTTTTAAAATGTCGCCACTATTTTTTACTGTCATTTACAAATTATTTTATATGAATAAAATTATAAAACAAATAATATATCTAAGAAAAATAAATATCGTTGATTATTTGATATGTAACTATGTTAAATATTTTTTTAAAATAAAATTTTTTCCCCATAACGGTTCATCCATGATGGTCCAGAGAATAATTATTTTCAATAAATAATAATTGTAGTTGATATCATAAAAAAAAATTAAAACTAATTTACATTATGATATGATGAGTAAATAATTAAAATTTTAGTTATGCTTTGTGAATAACCAAATATAGTAAGACTTCTTAATGTGAAATATACAGTATTCAAAAGTTGTAAGATAAGTTGATTATTGTAGTTACAAAACATAGCATGATCATATATATTTAGTTAACAAAAAAGAAATAAAGCTAGAATTAAGGCTTTGGTTTCGTTAAATTTAGAAAGTTATAATTAACATATGTACCAAATTACAATATTGTTTGTTAGATAACGAAACTCCATGATAAATTTGAAGTTTTATTTCACTATTATTTACCCATATTTTATATGATTAAAATTTTAAAACAAATAATATATTTAATAAAAATAAATATTGTTAATTATTTTATATGTAACTATGTTAAATACTTTTTTCAGAAAAACTCCCCCCCCCCCGGTAACGGTTTACACATGATAGCCTAGCCAATTACTTGTAGTTTATATTAAAAAATGAAATTAAAACTAATTTACAATATGATATAGTGAGTACGTAATTTCAAACTTTCTTGTAGCAAAATTAATTTTTACAAATTAATTTTAATTTTTATTTGTATCATAACTAAAAATATTTTTATTTATGATATTATTGATAAAGTAACTTAAATTAATTAAGTTTGTTGTGTTATGACAAATAATCAAACTATTATTTTCTAATAAATTTATTAACTAAATATTATTATATTGATTATCATAACAATTGAATTTAATAAAAATAGTTTAAATTGAGCAATTATGCATACATTGACTACTTTAGTAAGCTATTAATTTTTTTAAGACATACATTCAACGACACAAGAAAAGGAGTCATTTCCACATCTTTTAGTTTTGGTAATTGGTTTAGCATTCTTTTTCTTCAAAACCTTTTTTTTTGATAAATTATTTTGTAACTAAACTACTTATTTAAAATATAAATTTATTGTTGTATCGAAACAAATAAATATTTACTAATCTTATTAATTATAGTAAGAATTGAGATTAATTTTAAATATATTAACTAAATAATTTTCTAATATTATTTATTTTCCAACAAATATATTAAATAAATATGATTAGCTAAATTATGTTTAGGTGAATTAAATAAAAATAGTTTTAAATTTTCAAATATTGATTAAATTTAAATAATTAAACTATATAATTGTTATTTTTTCTATACCAAGAAAATAAATCATTATAATTTTGTTCATTTATATGCAAATATTTTTAATATTGGAGTCCAAGTGTTGGAACCGCAAATATTTTTAATATAAACGAATCATATTTTATTCGTTTATATGCAATTACCTATTTCAATTTATATCATTTACATTACTAGTTATTTTCTAAAAAAAACAAATTTCTATTATAACATGCTTACCAAAGTGCAAAAAAATATAGTTGTTTCATTCATTTTGCTTCCACGTGGACGGATTCTATTATTACAAAAGTACAAATTTCTATTATTTTCTGACACTAATAGTAGCACGTGAATTTGACATGTAAATAACCAACATAAGACAAATCCAAGCGGTAGCACTCCCAGTAGCACTCGAGCATGTAAAACCGTGAAATTAAAATCCAACGATCCATGTTCATTTCGTAACTTATGAAACGAGTTTTACTCGCGTACCCTAGACTCCACCAATATTATTATGCGTAGTCTTTACAAAAGTAGGAAACTGTTTCAAAGAGAATAAGGATAGTATACTTCTTCAATCTCTCTTTCTCTATATCTGTGCCATTTTCAATTCAATTAAAACCACCAAAAGGATAAATTTGAGAAAGTCTATGTTATTCCCGTGATGACTTGACTGATGATGGAGGTACATGGTTGGGAGGTGGTAGACTTTCAACAAATCTGAAATGGATTGCTAAAATTTAATATAAGTTTAAGGGTTTTTAAAATATCATTAAATCATAAATTATCGTTAATATGATTTTTAATGTAAATATCATAAAAGTTAATAAATTTATTATACATGATATTGTGATTGAATGACACAGTAAAAAAACAAAAATTTTACACTATTAATGTATAACCATTTTTTCCATTTAATATATACAATGTGTTTTTGATTGAAATAACTACCAAAAATAACTCTTAGAATATGATAGTGAATCGTTATTAGTTGAGTCACAGTTCAATCATAACATTGCCATTTACTAAAAGCGAACAATGTCCTCTGAGAACAGGTAATATGAAGTTTACATCCATCATTATGCAAATTTGATTCCCATTCCAACCAGAGATTCGCCTCTACGTTGAATTTAACACCATAGTACATTTCGCGCTATCCATAAAATGCAGGGGCAAAAACAGAAAAAGAAAGTAGATTATATTCATCATTATCAGATACTTTGAATGGAATAAACCCAACTTAATGATCTTCATTATTGGAGCCTATTTATTAATCTTTTTCATCAAATAAATCTAAAGCTAATGATGTTCAAAGCCAAGCAGGGTTCTTCAAGGATGTAACAACAGCCTTCACTTGCAAGTAGTTCTTGAGACTGTATTCTCCTTTTTCTCTTCCTTGGCCACTCATTTTGTACCCTCCAAAGGGAATTGCTGCATCAAATGTATCAAAGCAGTTCACCCACACTGTTCCAACTCGCAATGCTCTAGTCAAAGTGTTAGCTGTGTTAATGTTTTTTGTGAACACCCCTGCTGCAAGGCCATAGTGTGTGTTATTTGCTCTTTGAATCACATCATCAAGGTCCCTGTGATCAAACACAAAAGATAATTAGTATTTGAAGCAAAAGTGCAAAGATGATGATATTATTTGCCAATAGGAATCAATGTTCTCACTTGAATTTTAATATGGTTTGCACTGGGCCAAAGATCTCTTCCTTTGCAATCAGCATGTCATCCTGGTTATGTTTACAATTAGTAACACAAGAATTCACATTTTAAGCATCCTTGATACAATGAGTGGAATTGAAAGATGTTATTATTATTATTAGAGAAATGCTAGCAAGAACTCCATAACAATCTTTTAAACACACTTTATTATTCACTACAATATATTGAAAATTGCAAAAAATTTCTAGTAGGGAGGAGTGTGTTGCTAGCATTCCTCTTATTATAATTATACCTTAACATTTGAGAAGACAGTAGGCTGAATATAGAAGCCTGAGTTGCCAAATCTATCTCCTCCAGTTTCAAGAGTAGCTCCACTTTCAACACCGGACCTAATATACTTCAGTATTTTCTGAAATTGTTCTGAATCAATCTGATTTTTGGATCATACACAAAATCATCAATAGAGCAGACATTTTGAAACATGTAAGGAAATATCAAATTAGTGCAATATTTTCTCTGCATTTTGATACTAAACGTATGGGTATGTTACCTGAGGACCTTGCTCTATTCCCCCCTTGAATGGATCACCAACAGCACGCTTCAAAGCACGTGCCTTTGCTTTCTCAATAAATTCATCGTACACACGTTCGTGTACAAATGTTCTAGACCCAGCACAGCAGCATTGTCCCTGAAGGTCACAAAAAACACCAATTAACTTGTTTCTGAACCTTATGAAAGACAATTATTTTACAAGATAAACTTTATATTTGGATGTACCTGATTAAAGAATAATGCAAAGTGTGCTAGCTCAACAGCCTCATCTACATCAGCATCTTCGCATACTATAAAAGGAGATTTCCCACCAAGCTCCAGAGTAACAGGCTTAAGATTACTTCTAGCCGCCAATTCAAGGACAACTTTCCCAGTTTCGGTTGAACCAGTGAAAGCAAGCTGCAATAAAATGTAACAAAGCAAAGACTTCAGTCTATACACACACTTTGTAAGCTTCTATTTTGTGACTACACAAGAAACTATTTCTTCCACGGTTCCACCATCAAAATCCTCACACTGTTTCACTAAAGGGACTTGCCCATGTTGAGGAAACAAGTGAATAGCTGAGGGTATAAAGGATCGATGAGGGGTGAAAATGAATACTAATGAAAAACTAAAAATCTCAATACCTTATCTATGGCCATGTGACTAGCAATGGCAGCACCAGCAGTAGGACCAAAGCCAGATATTACATTCAGAACACCAGGAGGAAGTCCAGCCTGCCAGACATGATAAATTTGGTATGACCATTCAACATGTATATACAAATCTTTCCATTTCTTCCAACAAAACAAACTAAAAGCAATCTTCTTGTAAAATAAAGCATGGAATGTGACAAACCTCATAAAGCAATTTTGATGCATACAAAGCAGATAAAGGTGTCTGCTCAGCTGTTTTGAGAACAATGGTGTTACCACAGGCCAATGCTGGCCCAACCTTCCAGGCAAACATGACAAGAGGGAAGTTCCACGGAATGATCTGACCAGCAACACCAATGGGTTCATGCAATGTTTGCACATGATATGGCCCATCAGCTGGAACTGTGAGACCATGAATCTTATCTGCCCAACCTGAGCAATTTGAAATTAGAAGTGTTAGTACTAGTTTCATTGAACATCAAAGAGATAATCAGACAAGTTATTTCTGCATTAGTAACGTTAATTACACACTCTATAACACACTTATTCTAACATACTATCCACAATTATAAAATTGAGTGGAACTCAATAAATGAGAAGTGACACCTACAAAAAATTTGTGATTTTCAATAAATTTCAATCAATAAGAAAGAATCTATTTATAAGAGTGTGTTGTTAGTGTTTCTCATTTCGACATACCAGCATAGTATCGAAATAGGCGAACCAGCATTGGAATTTCGATTTGAGCAGATTGTTCATATGGCTTCCCATTATCCCAAGTCTCAAGTGCAGCAAGCTCATCATTGTGTTTTTCAAACAGATCAGCAGCACGCAGCAATATCCTTTGTCTTTCCTACATGGTTACACAACAAGCAAACAAAACAAGGAATTAGTTGAGTAATCATGGGACCAAAGACCATGGACTTTGTACATTGTTCAAGAACAATTAGAAGGGTGAAAATACATAGGCTGTCATCTTTGGCCAAGGTCCATGGTCGAAGGCTTTGCGAGCAGCTGCAACTGCTCGATCAACATCTTCATGGTCACCCTCAGCAACATGAGAAATCACATCTCCTGTCCTGGGGTCCAACGTTGGAAAAGTTTTGCCTGATGTCAGGCGAATCACAACACTAAGTTATGACCACGTTAAAATGCTTAATTTTTGTGCAAATGGTGTTTGGATTCGCATAGATTATCCAAAGTCATGTTGAAATACTAGCTAACATGATTTTAGGTAAATAATTGAGAATCCAAAATTGATTTTTGCATTACATAACAAAAATTCATGTTGAATTTTTCTACTAACTTACTGTCAGAATAAAAACATTCAAATATAAATCATGTCACTTCAAACTCAATTTCAATCAAAGTAAATTTTGTAAAATCAATTTCATTCAAAATTAAATTTGCAAATGCTAACCCAACCACACTTTATAGATGGGGATAAAACTAGGGTGAAAAAAAAGGACTAACCAGTAGCAGCATCAACGAATCTTCCATCTATTAAGAGCTGGGTGTGTTCTACTTTAACTGGCGGTTTAATTGTTTCTTCAATTGCAGCAGCAGTGCTGAATTTACTAAGCCCTGCACCAAGAGCACCACTTCCACCTGAATATCAGAAGGAAAAAAAGGGCCAATTTATTAAAAATAAATAAGACCATTAATGAAAGCCCCAAAACAAAACCAAGGCCTAAAAACACCAATCAAAAGGCATGATCATTGATCATCTTGGCATGTGACATAAATTGAAATGGTTCCAGGAAGTAGCCTCCAATTTATACACTAAAGTCATAACATGTACTTGAAGGGGCAGTGAAACTGTGAAAGAAACAGGTGGTAGCTGAAAAGGAACAGGGGCCAACCAAAAAAGTACAGTTTAGAATGCCTCACCACAAATAGCACTTTCACTTATGGATCCTTCTATAGTTTCAAATTTTTTATATCCCTCTCTCCCCCACTTGGTCAATGATCATATAATTTTTTATAACACATTTCATTTTCTCTATTTACAAAAAAAATAACAGCTGATCAATCCAACCATCTCCTAACAAATTGGTAACTACTATTTCCTAAGGATCAGAAAATGATCCTATAATCCAAATCCCCCACAAACCCAGTTAATCAAATAAGAAAAGTACAAAATTGAAGATCAATTCATTTTCATGTTCTACACGTTCTCAAAACCAAGCAGAAAAAGTAATCAAATCATCAATCACCCCAGGATCTTGGAAGTGATGATAAGCAACAAGTACCTCTAGAGAACAGAGTAGTGGAAGCAGAAAGAAAAGAACGAGAGAGCAGCCTTGAGATCCTCATTGAAGAAGCCATGGTCAATCTTCTTTGGTTTCTCTCCCTCTCTCCACTACTGTTTATAATCAAGTTTTATTAACTTTGTGAAATTGTTCCAAGTTTATATAGTTACGGTCAAATGGGAAACCAACCTTCTAACCACTAGTCGTAAATGTTGCTATCAATCACCCTAGAAATAATGTGACACCAACACATGAGCCACCAAAATACGTTGACATCTCAGCTCAGCAACCCGTCCATAATGGGTATTTTTTCAATAAGGTTATAGATACAAAATATCTGTGAACTCAGACTAATTTTCAATTTTTTTGGAAACCTAACCGATTATTTTTAATAGATTTTCTTCTTTTGTTTATATTTTTTAATCTAAAGAATGCGATGTCATGTACTCAATTTTATTTAGACTAATATAATATTCGTATATTAATAGTTTTGAATGCTAATCTACATATTCATGAATTTTCCTGAGTTTTCTTTCATAAAATCTGATTAATCATCTTTAGTAAAAGAATCATTTTAGTAAAGAGTCTCTCTTTCTAATTAATTTTATTTCCATTCATAAAACTCAAATTAAATACTTTATTAAAGAAAATTAAATCTAATATCATTTATATCAACTATTAGTTAATTAAGTATGTGTTTCTCTGTATCAAATATTCTATTAATACTTATTATTTATATCATCACATGCTAATGTTACATTAATAATTTTTTCTTTTTTTCCTGTTGAGATATTAAATAACATTTAGTGTGAATCCTTTTTATTTATTATTTTGTTATCGATGTTAAATATTTATTAATTTTATCTGATACTTAGTATTCTTACAAAAATGTGAATTTTTTGTAAAAAAAAGTATTTGTTCTTAATTATATTTTTTAATTTATAAAATTTAAATTTAAAATATCCAAATTCAATTTCCCACGGATGAGCACACGTTGGTCGAGCAGCCTTTATGATTACCCAATTTGAGCGTTGAATAAATGGAAAGACTATTATGGTGAGGTTTTGGCTGTTTCCTTTTAGCTAAACAGTACTTTTGTCTCTAAATGTACAGATTGATAAATTTGTGTTTCAAAAAATAAAAATTTAATTTTTTGTTCCTAGAAATTTAAAAAATACGATAAATTTATTCATATGTTAACTTCTATAACCTATATGACACACTTAAAAACAAATTTATCAGCGCGTTCTATACATTCAGGGACTAATTGTGAGTGCTCTATCTAAAAAATAAATTAATTTTTATCTTTTTCTTTTTTTTAATCATTACAAGTATTGTTGTAGTACAAGTGTGAGTTAAAGTCTCACATCACATAGAAATGGAAAAATTAAGCACCATATAAGTGAGGAGAAGACCCATAAACTTGAGCCTTAAGGTTTTGGGTTAAGGTATGGTATCTAATTCACTTATATGGTTACTTAAGTGTAAATCTCTCTGATATTTACCCCCCTCAATTTTCCAACAATCGAGTGAGTCCATACATGGAGGTCAGGCAGTGAGTCCCGTAAGTATAAGGTACTAGAGCATAAGCTCTAAGGGCCACTACTTGTCGAGAGGGAGGCTACCATGTGGCCCATAAATTTGAGCCTTAAGGTTTTAGGTTAAGGTGTGGTGTTTAATTTACTTATATGGTTATTCAGATGTAAATCTCTCCGATATTTATCCCCCTTGATTTCCCAACAAGCATAAAATTATAATAAACACTTAAAAAATTAGGAAAGTAAGCATAAGTTAAAACACACATAATAAGGAACATAATATTAATTAATAAGCATAATAAGTCAATTACTTTGAAATTTTTATTATAGCAATATTAAGTAGTGACAAAATCAAGTTGAGTCTCATTTTCTTTGTAAGGATTAACTTAATGGTTGTGTATTTTTGTTTGAGTCTCATATTTTGATTAGGATGCTATCACATTAGAAATTTCAAAGCAAAAATGAGATAGTATCTTACCCAAAATATAAGAGTTAAACAAATTAAAATACATCATCATCAAGTTAATCCTTACACAAAAATGAGACTCAAGTAGACTTTATTACTATCTAATGTTATTATGATAAAAATTTCAGAGCAACAAATAGATTATGTTTATTAATCAATATTATATTTATTATTATGTTTATTCTAACCTATGCTTGTTTTCCTTTTTTTAAGTGTTTATTGTAATATTAAGCTTGTAATTATTAAAAAAAAGATGGAGATTTAGATAAAATACACAAATTAGTCCCTGAATTGTAAAGTATTGACAAATTCGTCTCTAAATATATTATATAAAATCTTTCACTAAAGACAAAAATTAACAAATAAATGAATTTGTTACATCTTTTTTACTTTCAAGAATAAAAAATTTTATTTTTATTTTTTAAACATAAATTTATTAATGTTGTACATATTCAAATATATAAAAATGATTACCTTCTATTTCCATATTCCAAGCTTCCGTTTCTTGTTGAACTGTTCGCAGCTTTTATGTCTTATCCTTATACTGGCACGCATTTTTATTCCTTTTAAATTGGGCAACCTTTTTATCTGTTATTTAATAGTATTTAATACAGTCATCCTTTATAGCTTTATTTTTACTTTTTTATTACTTTCTTGATTAACATTTAATGTACATGAATGATTAACATAATGTAAATGAATAGGATCCAGGTTTTCAAAGATAAGAAGATTTGAATCATCCTAATTAATCAGTTTGAAATTTTGAAGATATTAAATTTAATGTATTTAATATTTTAAGACCAGAAACATTTTCTATCTTTTTCATTTGATATTTTATATTCAAATATTACTAATATTTTAAGAAGATATAGTATTTCTTTCGTACACGTCACTATGACTGTGATTCAAATTTCGCCGGAAATAGATTGTTGTGATTGGCCAGCATTGTGTCTGACTGATTTGGCATACCATGTTATGATGACTAATCCGATTTTCCCTTTCCTTTTTCTTTTGGTATTTAACTTTTATTGGTTGGTTTTCTTTTATGTACGTAGATTGGATTGTGTGTATTTAAACTTCATGCTAAATTATTAATTTAGTTCTTCTATTTATTTAATTAGTTTAATTTAGTCTCTTTATTATTAAAAATTAATTTGATGTTTTAATTTTCAAAACTGATGAATTGTTCCTCTTCCACAAAAATTTGAAAGAAGTTTTAATTTTCTGAGTTTGGAGAAAATTTCACAAACTCAAATAAATCCATCATTGGACACCAATTAAAATTTTAGTGGTGATTTTAATATTAAAAACACTATTTAATAAAATTTTGAGTAACTATGATGAGTATTAAAAATAATTATGTGAGTGATTAATTAAATTAATTGGACTAATTGGTAATTAAATTGGGCTTGTATTATGGTTCTTTTGTTTTCTTTTCTTATTGGGCTGAAACTAGTTCCTGAAGCTCACATCACTATGTAGCTGGTTTTCGGCTTTTTGTTACATCGATGTCCCTTTTTTTAAGTACACTCCTCTTTTTTAATAAATTAAATTACTTAAATAACTTCTCCTTTTAAATCTTCTCCTTTTCAGCAACAACATGATCCCTTTTTCATAACAACACATTTTCTTCTCTTTCATCACACTCCCTCTTATCTTTCATTCCTTTCGTACCCTTCAAAGCTTGCTCAGGTCTCCTTTTGCTTTTCCTTTGCTCGATCTCTTGTTCTATCATTAGGGTTTTTTGGTCCTCCAAATTCCAAGTTGCTGTAGTGGAGTGAGTGCCTCTTAGATTTGTTTAAATTGAAGGACCAATATCAATTATATGTCTTTCCACTTCAATGGTTTCACTATTGTACAATTTTTCCTTTTATGTGAGATTTTTGATGATCCTAGTGTTCTGCTTGACTTTTTTCTTCTTAACATTAAAAAATACTTTATGGAATACAAAATAGTATTTTGGATTCCAGAATGATAAGGAAATAAATTGTAACACGATTTTATTTTTAAACATTATGAAAAGTACTTTTCAAACCACAACATAATATTTTTGAAAGTATTTTTTGGAATATTAAAAATAAACTTTGTTCCAAAAATTACATTATGAAATAATTATCTTTTATCAATGTTATGGGTATAAAGGGTATACATGATAACAAATAAATAATACCTGCCAAAAAAAATGGATATGGAAAAAGCTTGATTTTTATTTATTCTGGACTTTTTCCCCTTTTATTTTTGCGCATTGTTGCACTCAATCCATTTTTTTTCTTGCTGGATTGTGGTTCTATAATTATTGCCGAAAATCTGAGTGTACGTTTTTTTTTTTCTTTGTTGGGTTGTGACACCTTTTTAACCAAATCAATTAGGTTTTTTTTAGTAAGATATTACGTGTATTTTTTAATCCAGGTAAGAGATTAATTTTGTTTTCAATATGTGACTTGCTGGTCCAAGAAAAATTATATATAATGGAATTAAGGTTTAATTTGGGCACAAATTAAATTTCAACTTATATGATAGAAAAGTATAATCCTACACTTTGATAAATGAAAATTGTATTCCGTAAATTAATTGGATAGTATAAAAATATATATAAGTATCTCTAATAGTAAGCAAGAAACCTCGGTAACATTAATGCTTTAATGAAAGTGAAAAGTATTTTAATAGTTTAAAATTTTATTTTACCAATAAGAAGGATTATAACCATGTTGTTTCGGTTCTTTGGATACCGAAGTCGGACATCAAACAGATTAACTTGAGTTATAGTTATAAATTATAATGTGCCTTCAAAAAAAAATTTATAAATTATAATGCATTAGTAGGTGTCGATAAAATGGTGGCCCAAATCTTGAGATAGACCATTGAGTAATGTATCATTTTCAAATTTGTTTTTATTACTCCTTTGATTGAGGATGTCGGCCTCTTTCCAAACAGTATTTTGACTTATTCAAAGATTCTTCATTCTAGGGCCAAATATAATATGCAGATATTTTAATTATTTGGATTGACTACCAGTCATCTCTGGTTTTGTTAATTAAAAACTTGTAAGGTTGTAACAGTAATTTCAACCTTATTACTCTCTCTCTCCTCTCACAAATCATGACTCATGAGTCACGTGTTGGAAAGAAACAGTTGTTTCCACTTGTAACTGCATTTTACATTAGTTTCTCAAAATAAGAAAATCTAAAAATAGTTATTGAAAGTGTTTTGGTCACATTAATTTAACTAGATATTTTACATGTAAAGGGTTATTAGGAATAAAAATATAGTAAGTTTTTGAGTTTAGGGATTTAGATGATCAATTTAGGGACTGAGATGAAATAACTTGCACTTTTAAAAACTATATTGTAAATGCATCTTAAGGTTATTCTTCTCTCTTATCATATAATTGGAAAGTGAAAGAAACAGCTGTCAAACAATTTCCACTAAAGCAATTCTAATACTTTAATTACATTATATACACTCTAAGTTTGTTAAACTTTATATTTTAAAATAATTTTTAAAAATACAATAATTTTTTAAAATTTTTTAATGTGTTTATCTAAGTTATTTTTACTTAAAATAAATATTTTTTTATTTTTTAAGAAACGATTCATATCTATTTCTTAAAAATAATTCTATAAAAAATGTTTATTTTAAAGTTTTTTTTAAGTTTAAATAAACTCACCCTTATTATTTAAAAGTATAAATAATTGTTTAATAAAAAATGTCAGTTTGATCTAGTCAATTTTTCAAGTGAATTTGTGATTCAACCAATTGAATTGGTCTCGACAAACTAATGAAGTGGTTACCCAATAATTTTTTCTAATGAATTTGGCATGTTGTAAATTTTGGAAGATTTTTTTAATATATAATATGAAAATTTTATAGTATTTTAAAGGCTAAACTACACATGTGGTCCCCTATATTTTACTAAAACTGTGATTTTGATTCTCCTAATTTGTAATTCAAATATTTGGTACCCTTATTTTGTAAAATTCACATTTTTAGTTATATCGTTAGTTGAGATATGTTGACCGTAAGTGGGTGTCATTTGACTGTTTAGCAAATGGCGTGACATGTTTAATGAGTGGTTTATTTTAACTTAATTGAGATCATTCATTTAATTAATCAATAATTAATTGATAATTTTTACTTAATCATTTTGTTGTAGCCTGTCAATTTTTTGCTTTCTTTGACATGTATGGCGAGGCTTGAATGTAACAACCTGCCACTAAGTCTTATGATTTAATATATTGACCCTTAGAAGAAAAGGAAAGCCTGAAGCACACTTGACAAGAACTCTTTTCTTGTCATTCTGTATAATACTCAAATTATTCTTCACAATAACAAAGGTCTTTTTAGCATGCAAATTTTCCTTTTTGGTATTGAATATCAACCCACACTCAAAGTTAATTATCATCAAGCATTTTGAATCTTGGGAACTTTGTTTTTGGAATCAACTCATCATCATTGCCTAGCGGTGGGTCTAACTCATCAGATTCACCATTCTCATCCTCAAAATCACTTGATGATAATGATTCATCATTCATATGAAAGGGCATGTCAAAATCCTATGTTGCAGTATATTCATCATCATAATTAGGTGCAGGTGGATAAGCATGTTGATCAAAGTTTCTAGATCTAACAATTAGTCTGATCCTAATCCTCTTCACAATCACTATCATCTAAATTAGTGTCCTTACTATCAGAATCATCTTCACCCTCGTAATCAAGATCTTCATTATCCTCATCATCAACTACCTCACCATCAGCATGGACCTCACCATCATCAGGCACCTCACAATCAGCATGGACCTCAACATCACCAAGCACCTTACCATCACTAGGCACATTATCATTAGCAGGAACCTCCCCAACACCAAGGACCCCACCAACATTAATATGCTCTTCTTCACTGACTCCATCATCAATTACAACAACTCCAACCTCCTCAATTTTAGTAAAATCTTTGTCTCTCTCTATTAGTTGTCAATCATCAAGCATTGGTACATCAATTAAATGCTCCATATATATGTCAACCACGTCAAAGCAATTACAATTAGAGGCAAGTTGTAATGCATTAAAGTCATTGTTTTATGGTTTCAAGTCATGACTAAAAGCAAGTTTAGGATGTCGGTACCAAAGACACTTAAACTGTTTGAACCATAAACTTTTTTTAATAACCTTTGTCAAGTCAATGTAGGACATCTCATCAACATCCCAACTCCATTTTATTCTTTACTAATGCCCCTGAAATACATGGTACAAGGCTTATAAATAAGCATTCCTAAGTGATGAATCCTTAACCTCACAGTCTGCACATCACTAGGAGTACAAATAAATGACAAACACCACAAAAACATGAATTTAATACACTCAAATGAATAGAACACACATGTGATTAATAACCATCATTATTGACAACATAAAAAAGCACACACAAAAGGACAAAAAAGGCAATAAACAAATGATAACCATTATTGACCAACAAAACAACAATTACTGTTTTCCCCAAACCATGCTACAATAGGGACTTATCTTGCAATTTTTGAAACTTCCATGGCTTAATTGTAATATACCAAACAAGAAACCCTAACCCCACCATGGAACAATATCATACTCCACATCATCACACACTACATATGCATAAAGAAATCACGGAAATCCACACTTTTCAATATTATAAGGCCTTAACCCTAGACCACGCCAAATAAATAAACCCCGACACTTCACATGCTCATGCTCAACAACCAAAAATTCACTTTAGCATGTTAGGAATCTAACTTGGAATAGTACACATGCTCATGGTTTTTGCTCGCCATCTTCCCTAAATGAGATCCACAACGATGTCCATGAACATTGCTAGCCATTGATTTCAGAATAGGTAAAATTCAAAATAGGTATCTCAAAGTCGAACAACAAACAATGAATCTAGCCTCATGCATTTCCCTTGACATCTCACACCATAACCACAAAAGCTTTAAATGAGGATTTTTTAGAATGCTAAGGTTCAACTTTGAATTGGGATTTTTTGGAGTGTTATTGTCCAACTTGAGAATAAATTTCACAAACAAAACTCCACCGAAATTAATTGTTAAGAAAAAGGGGGCACTAAAAATATTCACATATTTACTAGGCATGGTCAATGTTTGTGTTGACAATCAACACGTCTTAACTAATGGTGTAACTAAAAGATCAAATTTTACAAATCAGGGTGATCAAAATCATGATTTTTTGAAAATAGAGGGACCAAATGTGCAATTTAGCATTTTTGAAGTATAATTTGTCACTATATAAGACCATTTTCACTTTATTATTTGTCTTTTCTTTATAAGACTCTCTTCTAAAAGTTTAGTGCATTAATTATTTTTATCCTATAATACTCTTAATTAATTATAGTATTTTATCTCCAAATATTAATAATTCTTTTGTAAAAAATAAATTAAGTGAAAAGAGAAATGAAGTGTAATTTTGAAAAAGAGTATACATAATTAACAAATTTAATGTGATTAACTAAATTAATTATTTTTCTTAAAGAATGTGAACTAATTAAAATGATGTTATATACAAGAACGATGGTAGTATTTATATGTTTTTTTTTTCTTTCACAATTTTAATACAACTAATGATTCATGATTTGCTTAATTAATGACCAACAACTCATTGTGATAACTTAGTAATCTGTTGCTAGTCTTACAAAACTACCTGTAACACGACCTGTAACACTTCTATTTGTTTCACCTACTTTCCACAAATAGGAGAAGTAAAGTACAATTAAAATACACCTTTGAGAATTAAATATTCAAAATATGTTGAAGTTCTTCAAATTTAAAACTTCTTATTATGATTTCTCACTTTTAGTAATAAGAAATAACATGTTATGTGTGAAAGTTGCGTTACGTTGACTTTAATTGACCTAACAGCTCCATATTTCTCACTTTTGAGTAAAACTATTACTAAACTTGTAAATATATAGACAGACCAAAATATATTTTATCATATTATTTTATTAGACATTATGAAAATAAAATTTGAGTTATAGAATAGTTTGGCATTGTCCTAAAGAAAAGGTTAACATTGAAGGTAAATTTAGTAAAGTATAGTAATTAATATTAAACTAATAGTCATAAGTTTTTCAGCATATGTTTTAATGCCTACCGAAATTTAGCTTGTTCTCATCGTATGTTTTGCCAATTGTGTAGATATCGTTTTAATGCAAATTTCGAAGTTAATTACTTGAACTTGCTGCCTTATTTTTTGTGTTAACAACTGAATATTAATTGAGGAACATTTAATAAGTTATATAAAGTACTTTTACTTACTTAAAAAAATATCACTACTAATTACTTACTTAAAAAATTTAGCTAGTAACAATTTTTATTTTATTTTATTTTATACATATTTCTTTATTTGTTTAACTAATGCCAAAGGATGTCCATTAATATTTACATATAACACGGTATATAATATACTATGTAAAAGTCACTGACAATAGTCTAGTGGTTAGAAACTTAAATAATTTGTATGAAATCATATCCGAATATCATTACAACTATATAATATAAAAAGCCAAAAGGGTGGGGTAGCATTGCATTGTGATGTAAGGTCTGTGTGAGATTCTACCTCTCCACTATGTCAGTGACGAATGCAAATCAAAAAGCATGTTAGTCAAATATCCTAATGCGAAAGAAAGAAACCCTAATTGAAAGCCCTATCATTCCTACTTGTACTTTTCAAACTACGACCATGTATTGTAACACAGACGACACACTAACATGTGAGGATCTTGGCATGTACTGCAGCCGAAAGCACATTGCCAAATGACAACACACCCCAATGGAAAAAAAAAAAGCAGATTGCTTTTTACTTTCTTCTGGAACCCATTGGACTATCTTTCTTGAGGGGATTTATATTTTGTGGTTTTAATAATTAAGCGTATTTTTAACAAAATTAGCTGAAATCATAAAAATGAATTAATAGTAAAAAACTATAAGTTAAAAATTAATTTATTAAATTATAAGTGTTTGATAAAATAACTTATTGAAATATTTGAAAATTACAAAATAAAAAATAATATATTTAAAATGGTAATTAGAAAATTAAATAAATATATTAAGGATAAAAATAAAAATAAACTAAAAAAATCTTATTTAGTGAATAATTAAACAATTTTTTAACTAGTGAAAAAATTAAAAATTAACTAAAATACCTTAAAATTTTCAAACTGGTATATATCTTATTTATTTTCTAAGTATTTATCATTAACTCACATTATATTATACACTAATAACACGTATAAGAATATTTATTTTTTAGATTTGAAGGTGTCTAATGTTTTAGTAGATATTATTTTTTACTGTTCTTCCTTTTTTTTAATTACTGTTTTTGTTTTTTTGCTTAAATTTTAAATACCCATCATGAAATTATATACTTAGTATTAATATATACGGGTGAAGAATGTTTCAATCTCTATATATTATTATTTTTTATTAAGTAAAATTTTATTGATTAGAATAAAGTAGAGCACAAGATGACAGAAGTACGCTACTCAAATATCCAAAACTACAAAATATTTGTATATTATATTTCTAGATTTCATCGTAATTATCGTCATAAATTATTTTATATAAATAAAAAAAATGATTTTATAAAATTAATCTTATCATTCTTAATTCATTTTCTATTTTTTATCAAGTATTATTAATATTATAAAAGATATAAGTGAAAAAAAATAATATTAATAAATTAAAAAATTAAAATGATAATTATTTTTCAAATAAATTTTTTCCTTCTTATACTATGATTATTATGGGACTAAAGGGAGAGTAAGAAATATCTAGATTTAATATCTAAAAATAGTCAAGAGACATTAAAAAAATCACGAAATGATTACTTAAAAAAGTAAATGTATAAAAAAACGTAGGAAGTCATTTAAATTCTATAACTACACGGCGCCTTGTGGATTTTCAATGTTGAGAAAAGTTTATTTCATTGTTTTTTTTAACAACTGTTAACTTTAACATTGAAGCTTAATAGTTTTAAGACGTAAATAAAATTCAACATTATTTTATATTTATTTACTCCGACATTTAGTAATACATTTCAAATGTAATTTTTTAAATAGAAAGTTGTTGATACAAGTGGTGCATACTTGTATTCTTTCACCGAGGAATGACTCAAATAGAAGTTTTCATATATTTATTGATTATAACAAAAATACAATAAAATTTAATCCGATTACATTCAATATTCTGCTGTTTCAAAAGTTAAATATATTCACTTCTCTTGAAATTACATTACTATTTATTTATTTATTTATTTATTTTATTATTATTATTATTATTATTATTATTATTATTTTACTTACTATGGTTTTTCTTCCGGAGAAGTAATTAAAATTATACTTACCTCTTTTAAAGGACAGCGACAGTGAATGTACTTTTAAAATAAAAGTAATAATGCGCCTAATATAATGGAGTTAAATTTAAGGAAATATTAGTATAATTTTTCCTTTTGTTTAGAAACTTTTGCATCAGTTGATTCAATTTTCTTTAATAATAAAATATGGATGAGTTTGTTTAAATTTTAAAAAATAATTTTAAAATAAGAATGTTTATACAATTATTTTTTTAAAAGCATATGCGAGTTGCTTTTTAAAATAGACATAAAATTACTTTTTATAAGTAGAAATTGTTTAGATAAATATACTAAAAAAAAGAAAAACTGTTTATTTTATTAAAATAAGTATTTATTTTAATAAATAAATTTAAACAAATTGATTTTATATATAAGTGATACTGACTTATGTCTTTTAATTAAGTGATTTTGATTAATTTTTAAATATAAAATAAATTATGTTTGAAGATAAATATATATTTTAGGTATGCTTGAAGTCCTCAATAAAATTTTATTATTACTTTTCATTAAATAATTTTATATTAATATCGTGATAAAAAAAATTAAATATACCTTTTTGTACCAAAAATATATATAACTATTCCTTCAGGTGATATTCATGCTGTACTGGGCACCATTTTAAATTCAAGATAACTATATTTTCACGTCCGAGGACCCTAGCTAGAGAATTTAAAAAACCTTAATGTATACCTGTGAGTCTGTGACCATAGATAATGATGGCAAAATAAGCACAGACAAAATAAGATAACACACGTGACAAAAAACTTTATAACTTTTTTTTACTAATAAGAGAAATATTATTTTAATTTTAAATGCGAAATATATTATGGAATTTAAATGCAAAGCACGAGATAAATATTTATTTTATATCACTAAATTTATAATAAATAAATAATTTTAAATATATAATTATATTATAATTAAAAATTATTATAAAATATTTTATAATATGAATTATATATTAGATTTATGATAAATAATTTATATTGTGATATAAATTTTTTAACTATTGATAATTTTTTTAAAATAAAGATAGAAATGATAGATGAAAGAGATAAAAGATAAAAAATTCTCTAGAATATTCTAATTAAAGAAAAAAAACTAAGAGTTTGTTTGATTTTTTAAAATTTACTGTATTGGATATAATAAATATTTTTGTTTTAAGTTTGATTTAAAAAAAAAGATTACCGGATAACACAAATTAATTAGAACAAAAACTTAATTTTTTGTTACTTATAAAACTATGAGACAAACTTTTTGTCATATATAAGTATTCAAAGACATACATATTCATGTCTCTATCTTGTTTCCCAAACATTATTTGTTAATTACAATAAATATATTATGTCATTACTTCAAACTCACTATTTATTAGCTACATCAATTTTATCTAGTTATATATTTTGGATACACATTATTGATTAGTTGTAATAATCTTATCATGTATTTTGAATTTATATTATCAATTAATTATTTTACTTATATATATTTTGTATTTTAAATTCTCATAAAATATAATAATAATATAAATTATATTAAGATAATTAATATTAAAAGACATTTTAATAAAATTTATATTATTTTGTTTGTGTTGTTTATTTTTTAATTAAATAATGCACATGATAAAAAATTATCCTATAATTCAAATATTTATTCTGTACAATTCTCTTTGACCTATACTATAGTGCATAACAAACGTAATCTAAAATCTCTATGTTTGAAGATTAATTTTTTAAAAAAAATCTGATTTAAAACAACTACTATTTTTTGAAGAATAAAACAACTGATTTAATCTATAATAACAATATATAAAGGGAACAACATATTTTTATATACATATTTTATATTTATTTTATTTCTATAATTATATTCATAGATTATTATTTTATTCTTATAATTATCTTCAAAAATCACTCATTAACTTCTATTATCTATAACTATATATATATATATATATATATAAATGAAATAGTATGTTTTGATATATACATTTTTATGTCTATTTTATTTTTATAACTATCTTCACAAATTACCCACTAACTTCTATTATTTTTTAAATGAAATAAAGCAGCTAGTGCTGGTTTTCTTTTAGTACATATATATAAGAAGAATTTATATATTTAAAGAGATTTATTTATTCTATATCAAACAAATATCCGTGATTAATTGCACAGACAACACATGTTGGAGCATATGAGAGAGAAATGGCAAAGAGTGTGTGTGTCGGTTAAGATTAGGTTTCCTCACCTAGCATGAAAGTGGCAGATAATAATAATAATAATAAAGATTAAAATTTGATTTTCACATAATCATTAATAATATCATTATATCAAAATAACACCTATATAAGGGACTAGTAGTAGAGGAGGGCAACGAGTCCCTAGTACTGAGTTGAGTTCACAGAGAGGATGGCTGCGGAAAACGTTGTTGAGTTCACAGACTTACCCGTCAAGAGGCCAAGAGAAGAAGAAGAAGGAACCAATGGCGTCTCCAACGACGCCGTTTCATCGCTCCCCAATGACCCTCAATACCCTGGCATCTCTGCGGTTATTCCCGGTTGGTTCTCCGAAATCAGCCCAATGTGGCCCGGTTAGTAAAAACCCTCTCTTTTTTCGTTTACCTTGTTCACTCTCTACCTTCAATTTTTAAACTTTCTCAAACCCTTTTCAGGAACCGTGTGTTTGATTGTTTATTCGGTGTAAAATAATCTCAAACCCTTTTGTTGATCGTTACCTGTTGGTTGTTGTGTGTACGGAATGTTATATAATCTCTTTGTGTGCTTTAATGCTTTTTTTCATTGTATTTTTCGGGTTCTGTTTTATTAGATTCTAGAGTTGTTGGACCCTTTTGTCTTGGGATTTTAAGGATGCTTTTATGTGTGATTTCCTAATCTTCCTAAGTGGCTAGGTGGAAGAGTGATTTGGTACTAACTGATTGGTTGTAGGTTTGTATTTGTTAAAGATTTTACGAGTAGCGAATAAAAAATCAGTCAGAAGTGCATATATTGGTTAAAGGGTGCATCTGTTATCGGTTACAGAAGTGAATCTTAGAGTTTTTTTTAAAAGGCTCTTCGAGTTGTTGTTGTTGTTGTTGTTGTATTATACTCTTGGCTTGGAATGTTTGTACTTGTATTTTGTAATGACACTCATGAGTTGGAATCTGATTGTGATTTGCAGGGGAGGCACACTCCTTGAAGGTGGAAAAGATTTTGTTTCAAGGGAAGTCTGACTATCAGAATGTCATGGTCTTCCAGGTATATGTTGTATATTTTTCTTCAGTTAAATTTGATTTTTTTTTTAATGTTTTTCTCCTTTTTATGGTTTTTATTTTATTTATAATGTATTATGGATTTTTTTTTTGCAGTCATCAACATATGGCAAAGTTCTTGTTTTGGATGGAGTCATTCAGCTCACAGAAAGGGATGAGTGTGCCTACCAAGAGATGATCACTCATCTTCCTCTTTGCTCTATTCCAAATCCCAAAAAGGTATTTTGATACTTTGACTCCCTCTAGCTTTAGGAATTTAACATATATCTAGTTTGCCCATTTTATCACCAAATTTTATGTAGTTAGAAAATACAATGATTGTGAAGTAGTTCATAGTTGTTAATAATTGTATAGACTATAGAGGTTGGGGAGAGGGGTAGAAGAATTTCTGAAATGATGTCTATATTGATTTGTTTACTCATATCATTGATGTGTCCATCATCATGCTGACTTGTGGTGCACTGTTGGTTTATATTTAGCATAACATTATTTTGTCTGCAGTCTATTTGGTTGCTTTTACCTTTTATTAGAAGAGATCTGAATGGCATGTGTTGATGAGAGTAGGAAGGATAGCACTCATGGAGTAAGGCATCTGAGATATGACCTGAACCATGAGAATGAAATGTTGGATAATTATGAGCAAGAAGTTTTTTATGAATATTAGCCTGTTATCCCTGCATAAAATTCTTTGTATGGAATTAATTGATCTTTTCCTTGCTGCTTTCTTTCTGTTAGGTTTTGGTTATTGGTGGAGGAGATGGTGGAGTCCTGCGGGAAGTAGCTCGCCATGTCTCAGTAGAGAAGATAGACATCTGCGAAATAGACAAGATGGTTGTCGATGTGAGTAATGACACCCAGATTATTCTTCACTATCTCTAATCAAAGCCAAATATTTATATTGACAAACTACTGTCCTGCATATAGATAGTTTCTCTTGCTCTCCATGTTTTTATAAGTTGAGTGACTTTCTCTACTTAAATGATATTGGTCGTTCCATGTTTTTTCCCTCTTGGCCTAAAAAAATTTAATCTTTTTATGTTTAACGAGTAAAGTGTTCTAGTATAACAATAGAAGCCCAATATCAGAATTGAAGTTGTCACTCTTTGCAGGTCTCCAAACAATTTTTCCCTGATGTAGCAGTAGGTTTTGAGGACCCACGTGTAACACTTACTGTTGGTGATGGTATGATCAACTACTCTATATTTTTTATGTTCCTTAATCACTTAATGTTTAGGACAATTTCTCATGATAGATTATCTCTTAATATCCAGGAGTTGCATTTTTGAAGGATGTTCCAGAAGGAACTTACGATGCAGTTATAGTGGATTCATCTGACCCTATTGGTAGGTATACTGTAGTTTCTTTTGTTTTCTGATCTTTTACAGTTAATATAATATTTTTTTAATTGAGGTTATATTTAATATCTTTAAGGTCCTGCTCAAGAGCTGTTTGAAAAGCCCTTTTTTGCGTCGGTTGCAAAGGCTCTCCGTCCAGGAGGAGTTGTGTGTACTCAAGCAGAAAGTATATGGCTTCATATGCACATCATTGAGGACATTGTGGCTAATTGTCGCCAAATATTCAAAGGTTCTGTCAACTATGCATGGACCACAGTTCCTACATATCCTAGGTATGCCCTTTCAAAATTTATTTTCCCATTTGCATTGCAGTCTTCAAAACATACCCCTATGGGCTATGAATATGATTAAACCATATGTTCTTTTTGTTTATTTTCATTTCAGTGGGATGATTGGTTTTATGCTTTGCTCAACTGAGGGTCCTCTTGTTGATTTCAAGCATCCAGTGAATCCTATAAGTGAGAATGATAGTCAACAGTCAGGACCATTGAAATTTTACAATTCTGAGGTTTGATACGCCAACCTGTTCTTTCTTCCACTTCAACTCCCAACTGATTTTTCTTAACTCCTATATTGTCTGTTTTATTTATTTATTTCAGATTCATACAGCGGCTTTCTGTTTGCCATCTTTTGCTAAGAGGAAGATTGGTTCTAAAACAAATTGAAAATATTTTTCCTGGGATTGAAGGTGCAAATGTGGCTGTTGGCGCATTTAGCTTGTATTGGTCCATCCATCAATGAACCGTGGAATCAGTTAAGATCTTCAAGATGACATTGAAGAGCAACTTTACTTTTGTTTCATGAAATGAGTTGTAGATGATGGATTTAATTGCTAGTAGTTTACATTATTGACATTATGGAGCTTCGATTAGCAGTTTAGCAAACTTTTTGTTTAATGCGTATGCTTGCTTCTTATCGCTTTGAAATAATTTGTTGTTCGTAATTAGTATTTTAGCTTGTATAAATTGCATTATACATCATAGGTTGGTATTTTATATAATTAAAATTTAGGCTTAAATATGTCTTTTATACCTGAAAAATAGACTGATTTTAGATTATTACTTCAAATTTACTTTTGGTTACTTTGAATTTTTTTAATGTTTAATGTAATATATGTATTCATTTTGTTAAGTGATTATGTGACAGATAGTGTTTTATTATCGAATTTAATCATTAATACATTGGTGTTACATCATTTTTTATTATTTAAATTGTTTAAAAAATTCAAGTATCTTTTTTTCTCTTTTCCTTCTCAAACGGAAACCACCACCACACCTACCCTGTCGTTGACTGCCACCATCGTGTTGTCAAGGGGAAACAATCGTTTCTCATTCTTTTTCTTCTCCAACGGAAATTATCATCATCACGCAACCATCATTGTTTGACCCAACACCATCATTGTTGACTGTGTTGTGCCATCATCATTGTCCAACCCAGTGCCACCATCGTTAATCGCATCGTTGACACCACCACTGCACCCTTAAGGGGAAGAAAAATAATTGAATTTTTAAAAATAATTTAAATAATAAAAAATGATGTAACACTGATATGTTAGTGATTAGACTTGATGATATGACATTTTCTCTGTCATGTTATCACTTAACATGATGAGATTAACGATAAATACTAAGTTGAAATCGGTCTATTTTTCAAGTATGAAAAATATATTTAAGCCTAAAATTTATAATAAACAAATATATTTATATTTTGGAACACTTAAAAGATTTTTAGGAGCTGCAAAATCATTAACATAGATGGACAATAGAATTCAATTATAAAGCACGAGTGCTAAAAGTTCTTACATTCTTGAATCAGGTTTGCAATATTAAACTTTTCTTTTAATAAGAATCACATCTAAGACGATTCTTGTGATCTAGGAATATGAATCCCCACGCATTTGATAATATTAATTAGGTTTATTTGGCATGATTTGAATTTATTCAAGTAATGCCGTGATATCAAATGATAGAGGTTCAAAACTAAAAAAAATAACAGAGACAAAAAGAACAGCTAATGCAGAAAACTTATAAATTGGACATACAAATGAAGTTAGGCCTGTACTAAATGCACTATAGCTTTTTCTTATACACTATATAAAATTTTGAAAATGCCAAAAGTGCCCTCAGGTACTTTATTACATTAGGCGCTTCTTCCCTGGTTGCTGACTTGTCTCCGTTTGTCTTCGTTTGTGGATGGTGTGCTACGTTGATCGTGCTGTGGCTGTGCATTGGAGGTGTGACTGTTGGAAGAGGTAGTTGGGGGTGGTGGTAGCGGCGTTCACCGGTGACAGTCGTCGGAGAGGCCATCGTCGGTGGTGGTGCGAGGTAAGAAGCGCGAAGCCTGATTTTTGTGATATACGGATTAAGTAATTCGTACGTGGCATACGGATTAGCTAATCCGTAAGAGTCACACGGATTAGGCAATCCGTATGAGTTACACGGATCAGTCAATCCGTATGACTCTTACGGATTAGGCAATCCGTATGAGTTATACGGATCAGTCAATCCGTACGTGTCATACGGACAGACTGATCCGTATAACTCATACGGATTGTCTAATCCGTATATACCTGAAAATTGTTTTTTACGAAATTTAAATTTAATTTAAACAAAAAATAAATGGAAACTTGTATATTGGTATGTATTACCTGAAAATTGGATAAATTGAATATTACACTGAGCTTCAGGTTGTTGTGGATGTATTATATTAGCAAAGGTATATTGGGTAAAGTATTGTGGATAACATTATGATTTCAATGTTGTTTAATATTAGTATGTGTGTTTTTGGATTTGTTAAGATGGATGACGATCAGTGATTTTATGATAGCATTATGTCTGAAGAAGTTAATATGGAGGAAGACATTGGTGAAGAACCTGATGCGTTTGAAGATGTTAATTGTTCAGTTGAATGTTCAGAAGGCTTCATTACGTCACAGGTATATATTTGTAGTTACAGTTGTTTAATGAATTAGTTAAAGTATACTAATGGTGTTAATTTTTTTGTAGGTGTTCATTTCCCGTGAGGATGTGTTAAAATGGGCTCGCAGTGTTGCGTTTTCTTATGGTTTTGTAGCAGTGATAATAAGGAGTGGATTAGCAAGTGGAAAGGTAGGAACAACCTCATATGTTATAATTGGTTGTGAAAGGAGTGAAAAATATAGATCATTCAAAAAAGGTGTTGTTCCAACTACGGGTAGCAGTAAAAAATGTGATTGTCCGTTTAAGCTTAGAGCAAAACCCGTCTCTTGAGGTCAAGGTTGGATAGTGAAGTTAATATGTGGGACACATAATCATACAATGGCAAGGTCATTATGTGGACACGCATATGCTGGTAGGCTAAGTGAGGAGGAGAAGATGATTGTAGCTGATATGACAAGGTCCATGGTGAAACCGAAAAACATTCTTTTAACTTTGAAGGAGCACAATGCGAGTAATTATACCACTTTGAAGCAAATATACAATGCCAGATATGCATATCGGACACAGGTCAGAGGTGATAACACTGAAATGCAACAATTAATGAAAGTTCTTCATCGAGACATGTATATTCATTGGCATAGAATGAAAGACAAAAATGTGGTTCGTGACATATTTTGGGCACACCCAGATGCAGTGAGATTGAGCAATGCGTATCATATGATTTTTTTGATAGACAGTACATACAAAACAAATAGGTACAGGCTTCCTTTACTTGACATAGTTGGTGTGACACCTACTGGAATGACATTTTCAGCTGCCTTTGCCTATCTAGAGGCGGAACGTACAAACAATCTTGTGTGGGCCCTTGAACGCTTTAGAGGGATTTTCCTCAAAAGTGAATTTTTTTCCAAATGTCTTTGTTACAGATAGAGATTGTGCATTGATGAGTGCTGTGAAAGCTGTTTTTCCAATGTCAACCAATTTATTGTGTCGGTTTCACATTGACAAGAATGTTAAGGCAAAATGTCAAACTTATATTAGACAGAAGAACGCATGGGAGTATGTCATGGAAGCTTGGGGAAGACTTGTTGATTGTAGTAAGCAGAATAGTTATGATGAATGTCTGATGAGGTTTGAAATTGCGTGTTCACCATGGCCTGCGTTTGTTGATTATGTGAAAGATACATGGTTGGGTTCTCACAAGGAAAGATTTGTAACGGCATGGACAAATAAAGTGCTACATTTTGGGAACACTACAACTAATAGGTTACACAACTTCTGATCCTACTCTCATTGTCTTGTTTGCATCAACTTGTATGGTTTTTGAATTGTTAACATATTTGTCATTTACAACTAATAACTGTGTGGAGATTTGTTAACATATTTGTCATTTAACGCAGGGTTGAGTCAGCTCATTGGACTTTGAAGAGGCTTCTACAGAATAGCGTTGGAGATTTATGTACTGTGTGGGATGCCATGAACAATATGATAACGTTGCGACATACTGAAATAAAAGCATCACTAGAAAGAAGCACCCATGTGATCGAACATGCATTTAATGTAACATTATACAAAAGACTTGTTGGCATGGTGTCCAGCTATGCGTTAAACCACATTGCAGCTGAGTATGAGCGTGTTCATTATGCTGGCAAAAACCCTTATCGGTGTGGATGTTTTATGAGAACCGCCCACGGCCTCCCTTGTGCATGTGAGTTAGCTAAAGTTGTTGGCTGCATACCGCTTTCAAGCGTTCATATGTTTTGGAGAAGATTAAGTTTTGCAAACCAAGGTGTAGATGATGGAGAAATTCACATAACCGATGAGATTGAGGCAATATCAGACCGCTTTCAGAAGCTTGACGTGTGTGGTAAAATCAATCTTAAGACTAAGCTTAAGGAGCTTGCATATCCTGATTCAACATCGGTGCATCCCCCTGATGAAAAGGTGAAAACAAAAGGAGCTCCAAAAAATAAACACACAAAGCATGAACGATCAACCAAGTGGGATCCCTCTTACTTTGAGTATGTTGATGAATTACATTCTGTGCAAAATAGTTGTGCCACACAAACAAGGTCAGCTTCATCCTCTGCTCAAACAATGACAAGGAGGAACGTTCCTATGTTGGATCAATTCCAACCTTTTATGCATAAATTTATCGTTAACATCACTGATGTTAAAGCTGATGGTAATTGTGGATATCGTGTCATTGCTGCCTCACTCGGTTATGGTGAAGATTCTTGGCCTGTGGTTCACAATCATTTGATTAAAGAATTGTCACAATTCTCTGATCAATATATAGGCTTGGTTGGTGGCTTTGATAGGTTTTATCAGTTAAAGCGGTCCCTTCTAGTTGATGGATTATTAGGGGTAAGAAAGATATTTTACAAGTGCATTATGAATATATATGAATGTTTTTAAACCACATTACTAGTCACTGATACAATATGACTGTGTAGATAACAAAGGATAAGTGGATGGATATAACTGACATGAGTTACGTTATTGCATCCAGGTATAATGTCATAGTTGTGTCACTATCTCTGAAACAAAGTATGACGTTTTTCCCTCTGAGAAGCCAACCACCTGATGATGTTAGTGTCCATCGCATTATTTGTATTGGTCATGTATACGGAAATCACTTTGTGCAGGTACACACAAAATTACGACTTATACAAAAAGATTACCTTTTAACGAATTTTGTACTAACAATTGTTAATTGAAACAGGTTCAGTTGACGGAGAACAGCCCAATCCCTTCAATTGCATTTTTGTGGTGGACACACTGTTTGAATGAAGCTAAACGATGGCTGACGCATTACATTGATCGAATTAGAATGTATTGTAATTCGATGTTGTTGTCAACTGAATATGCCGATTTAGGAGACGCATAAGACGTGTTTTTTACACAAATTTATTTTATGTAACTTGATTTGCATGTTTGTGTAACGATATGGACTATTGCATTTTGGGATGAACATGACTTTATCAATTACCATGTTTCATGTCAATTGTAAATTAAATAAAAATAAACAGTTAAACATAACAAAGTTATCATAAGCTGTGCATATCCAAGTACAAAAAAAAAAGCAATAGGTCTTCAGTCTCTGTCACCACGACGTCTCTTCTGCCTATCCCTCATGCCTGTAGATTGAACATATACATTTCCGTGCTGCGTGACACTCCGTGCTAATTCCAGTAGGTGCTATGCATGTGAGTAAGCATCCGTGCCCGGGGTAACCATACGCATGTCTATCATGTGTTGTAACCCGTCTCCTATCCTTTCGCACATACCCTGAAACAATGTTACAATAAACCACATTAATAACCAATTACGGGCACACAAACAATTAAATTAACAGTTTTTGGTAAAATTAGGTATACCACTGCATGTGGAGCCATATCTGGTAGAAGCTGCATGATGTGGCTCTGCGACCCCTGGTCTCTCATCCTCTTCCTTAGCAGCAGGAGCAGGGGGATCCTGTATAATAGTTGTCACTCTCATCGAATGTTGTGTAGGCTCTCCATCGGCTTGCGGGCTCATAAAGGGATGTGATATATGATAATACCACCCCATATACCCGGGAGAACACTGACTCTGATGTGTAACTAAATCGCCAGGGGCAGCAAGAAAGTCCGTGAAATGGGTCTATCTGTCATCAATGTCATCTGTGGACGGTGGGTGGGACTGCTCAAACGGGGGGATCTGTTGAACATAACCATATTGCCGCATGACTTGCTCAGGTAAATGACGGACGATGTGTGACCCCCATCTAATGTACCCAGAGAATAGGCAAATCTGCTCAAAGTCTCTGTGTGCACGATGAGCCTGGTAAGGCGTCCAACAAACATCATCCAAGGTCAGCCTGTCTAAGCGCCTGCGGTAGGTCGTCACTGGTAAAGCTTTCGAAGCTGTGAATCGGCAAGCGCGTGGAAGCCTCTCCTCGTACTGTGCATTTGCCATGACATTTCCGATGGTCGGAAAATGTTCATAGATCCAGCACTACACATCAACATAACAAATGTCAATAACATACAACTAAGCATAACTAACACAAACACAAACAAAATGAGTTAATTCATGTATTGTAATTACCTGTAGCAAAGATATATACCCAGCTAGGTGTTTCCCGTGATGTTGGGATGCGTAGTTCAAATTATCGTACATGTGAACTAACGCCCCTGCACCCCAACAATAGCCCGCCGCTTGGTCTAGATCTCTAAATGCGTCCAAGAATACCACACTAATGTGTGTGACACTCTTGTTCGCAAATATGGTGCAACCCACCAAGTGCAACAAGTAAGCTCGAGCAGCTAACACCCACTGCCTAGCTTCGCACTTGGCAGCATATAATTCGCGAAGCCAAGACAACCGTACATATGCCCCATGGCACTGTTGTGTCTCAGCTTCAACCTCCCTAACTGTTACGTCGAGCAACTCCACAAGTAGTGTGATGG
This sequence comes from Glycine latifolia, assembly GCA_013407115.1. NCBI lineage: Eukaryota > Viridiplantae > Streptophyta > Magnoliopsida > Fabales > Fabaceae > Glycine > Glycine latifolia. The sequence continues at coordinate 3,834,858 of CM023941.1, forward strand.
CCTCCCCGACGTCGATGACCTCGTACGTCTGAAAAGCTCCCATGATTGGGAGATGCAATAAATAAGCCACGTCATCCAAACTGATAGTCACCTCTCCGATGGGCAGGTGGAAGCTGCTCGTCTCGGGGTGCCATCTCTCGACGAATGCTAAAAGCAGTCCTCTGTCACCGTCTCCACAGAACATGCTATCAGAGGTGATAACCCAGTAGCTAAACTAAGCCATCGATCTCTGGTGCTGGAGGTCCAAATTTTGCTACCTTACAGCCGTGGGATGCCAATTTTAACTCAGGTCGTTCCTGCAAAATGTATATGATTAACAACACACAATTATACAATTCAATGTTAACTTGTATGTGCTTAAACACATAAATACCTCTCCAGCCCACACTCGAACCGCGACATGGTTAGCGTAATCTGTCAACACTGAAGGATCTTCAGGACCACCTGGGAATGTGACTGGGTCGATCCCCACATCCTCTGTGGGTGGAATGTCATGCTCCACAGGTCCTTCCTGGACAACAGGTTCCTCAACAAGAGGCTGAGATGCCTGTTGTCTTCTCACCGATGCAGTAGGCCTACGTCGTTCATCCAAGTGTTCTTCACCATCACCAATGTGTGTTCCAGACACTCGATTTGCGGATCTCCCTAGAGGTCGATGCAATCCTCCTCTAGTTCTTGCCATAATCTGTACCATATGGTTAATCAAGTTACTCATTAACTTAAAACAAACAAATAACAAACATATAATGGCAACATTGGCTACCTATCAATCATTCTACTTTGTTTCACTTCCTTTAACTCTAAATGTTAACAACATGTGCCTACTCAATGCACACAAGTGACCAATTTCAATAACATATGCCTACTCAATGCACACAAGTGACCAATTTCAATAAGATGTGGCTACTCAATGCAAACAAGTCACAAATGTGAATTACATGGTTTTTCAATGCACACAAGTGACCAATTTCAATAACATATGCCTACTCAATGCACAGAAGTGACCAATTTCAATAAGATGTGGCTACTCAATGCAAACAAGTCACAAATGTGAATAACATGGTTTTTCAATGCACACAAGTGACCCAACAGCAATAACATATGGCTACTCAATGCACACAAGCACCCAATTTCAATAAGATGTGGCTACTCAATGCAAACAAGTCACAAATATGAATAACATGGTTTTTCAATGCACACAAGTGACCCAACAGCAATAACATATGGCTACTCAATGCACACAAGCACCCAATTTCAATAAGATGTGCCTACTCAACGCAAACAAGTCACAAATGTGAATAACATGGTTTTTCAATGCACACAAGTGACCCAACAGCAATAACATATGCCTACTCAATGCACACAAGTGACCAATTTCAATAACATGTGCCTACTCAATGCACACAAGTGACCAATGTCAATAAGATATGGCTACTCAATGCAAACAAGTCACAAATGTGAATAACATGGTTTTT